>JAJJWX010001377.1:0-341648 GCA_023529315.1 Papaver bracteatum
TAGGTTTCGGGTTTTTCTTTTTTAATGACTTTCACTTATATTGTCACAGGAGGAAGCACTCGCTAGTGAGGGAACTTGCTAAGCATAATTAACCTAGGTATGGTTTATCTTTCCTATTCTAGTTTTATGTTTTGAGTTAAATTTTAGTGTCAATAGCTTATATCTCGAGAATTGGTTGTCTATTTTGTTTTGATTTTTTACGAGTTGGTGTTTTTATTTTTGAATTTAAATGGTATTTGGGGAGATTTGATTTTGATTTGGGTGTAACTCTAGAACTTAAACCTAAAAAGTCAGATTCCTGCATAAAGTTTGATTTGCTTGGTTTGTTCTCATGAAAATTACACTTTTTAGCAGTTTAATGTGAGTTTTAGTTTTGTGAAAACTTATAAAGTTTGAACTTTACTAAAAATCAGATTAAACTGCAGATTTAATTTGTAAGTTGAAATATTTGTATGGGTAGACTTGAAGTTGATTAAGTAATTTTTCATTTGATGTGATCTAGATATCTTTTGATAGATATGATTGTTGGGTTTTATGAAGACGGGAGGCAGATATTGTCTAAATTTTATACATGTTGTCTTTAGGAATCACAATTGTATGGTATTGAAATGTCGTTGATTCGATAAGAAATGGATGAAATGACCATAAATCGACGATACATTGTATGGGTTAGGTTGTTCATACAGTTTGCTAGTGAAAAAGGTGGTGCAAATGCGTTGTTCTCATGCCCTTGTGGTCGCTGTAAGAACAGTAAAGAAGGATTGGTGATGCTTATAGATATTTCATATCATTTACAAGTATGGTATTTATCAGACATATACACAACATGCATTTTCATGGGAAAGCTCAGAAGTAGAAACACATTCGCATAGGGATAACACTAGGGAGGATAATATAGGTGACAATGAAATGAGAATGTATCAAATGCAGGGGATAGTGTAGGATTTGTTGTTGAGGATGTTGATCCTGCTATAGGTGTAGATGAGAATGTTGGGCTAGATAGTAGGTCTCATGTTGATGCTGGAACCAGTAGAAGTAAGAAAAAGAAATTTTTATATGAGTGTGCTAAAGCACCGTTATACCCATCATGTCCTAAAGGTAAGACAACATTGTATGTTGCCGTAAAGCTGAATAACGTTAAGAATCAGTATGGGTTTTCAGAAAATGGTTGCACTGCACTCTTAGAATTGATTAAGGAGTTACTTCCCTTAAGAAAATACATTGCCTTCTAAGTACGCAGATATAAAAAACATGACCCAAGAGCTAGGAATGGACTATGTAACTTATGATGCCTGCGTAAATGATTGCATATTATATTGGAAGGATGATGCATCCTTAGTGAAGTGTCATGTTTGTCAAGAACCTAGGTATAAGAAGGGTTTAATGATGAGAGGAAACTGACCACAGTTGCTCAGAAGACTTTAAGGCATTTTTCTGTGATTAAAAGACTGCAAATGTTTTATAGCGAACCATGGATAGCAGAGGCAATGACTTGGCATTCTAGAGACAAGTCAGATATAAACATTATGCGTCATCCCGTCGATTCCTCAGCCTGGCGATGTGCAGATAGCTTCTCTCCTGAGTTTGCTAAGGAACCGAGGAATGTTACATTTGCCATATCAACCGACGGGTTCAACCCGAATGGATGCTACGACGTTGCTCACAGTTGTTGGCCAGTGATTATGCAACCTTTAAATTTAGCTCCTTCTTTGTGTATGAAGCGTGAATTTTCATTGCTAGTGTTGTTGATATCAGGCCCTAGAGCACCTGGTAAGGACATAGATGTGTATTTCCAACCTCTTATATATGAGTTGAAGAAGTTATGGATTGAAGGGGTATTAACGTATGATTCATTCACTAGAACTGAGTTTGTAATGAAAGAAATGTTACTATGGGCTATACATGATTTTCCTGCGTTGGGTACTTTGTCTGGATGTGTAACCCATGGCTACTATGCCTTTCCTACTTATTGAGAAGAAACAAATGCCGAGTATTTTCCATTCAGTAAGAAAATTTGTTATATGGGACACCGTAGATGGCTGCCATCAAAGCACAAGTATCGACATGATAAAAATAATTTTAATGGAGTGGTAGATCATCGTCCAACACCGTGGCCACTGACAAGTCTGCAAATACAAGAGATTGTTCGTAATATCAGAACTAAGAAGGGTAAGGGGAAACAACCATCGGCAGCAAGTCTTAAGCGTAAAAGGAAAGCCGAAGGGGAAAATGAAGATGCTGCTAATGTAGAAGATGAGATCAGTGACCACTCATTGTTTTCACGGAGGTCAATTCTTCATGATTTGCCGAATTGGGGTTCAAACGCGATCCGACATATTACTGATGTTATGCATACAGAAAAGAACATCACAGAGCATATACTTAACACTTTGATGGGAAATAGAAAGTCTAAAGATGGTCCTGCGGCGCGTAAAGATATGGAAGCAATGGGAGTTAAAAAGAATTTGTGGCTGAAAAAGGATGATGTTACTGGTAAAACATTAATGGATAATGGTACTTTTCCCCTGTCTAAGAAGGAGAAGGTTGATTTATGTACTAATTTGAAGAACTTAAGGGTGCCCTCCAGATTCTCCTCCAATCTTCGCAACTGTGTCAATGTGAATCCTCTCGAGATAAAGAACTTTAAGTTTCACTATTACCATGTTGTTATGCAACATCTGTTACCACTGCTGGTTCATACTGCAACTTCACTACAGAAGGAGATACGAATTTCTCTTCTCCGGATCAGTATCTTCTTCAACGTTCTGTGTGCGAAGGTTATCAACCGAGAACATCTGTTGAGAGATAAAGCTAGTATGATTGAAGCAATGTGTGTGTTTGAAAAACATTATCCTCCTTCATTCTTCGTTATCAGTATTCACCTGATGGTTCATCTAGCAGATGAAGCTTTGATCAGCGGTCTGGTCAGATTCAGGTGGATGTATCCCTTTGAGAGGTAATCACCACAACTGAATTTGTTTTTCTTTTGTTTTTTTAATGATTTGAGTATTTTTGTAACTGAATTGTTATCTTTTATTACTGATCTTTGTAGGTTAATGAAAAGTTACAAGGGATTAGTGCGCAATAAAAGATACATTGACCGGTGCATTGCAAGAGGATATACACTGCGAGAAGCTAGCTTGTACAGTATGGAGGAGTTATCCAAATATGGTGATGGTACTCAAAAGCATACTCAACAAGCCTTTTTAGATAATGACGATGAGTTTGCTGATGAGATTCCCTTAAGCAATGCTAAGAATCTTACTTTAACCCAAGTTCAGTTTGAACAAGCGCGCAAGTGGATTCTCTCCAAGTATGTTGGATTGGATGAGTGGCAAAGGTACAATTTATGCTTTCACATCTCTGAGCTGTTGTTTTGTTTATGCGTGAAAGAGTTAATCTGTTATTCAAGATGAAATTTCTACTTTCACAATTAATGTGTAGTTGTTAATGTTTCCACAATCGAGACTAGCTAAGAGACTGAGTTATTTAATTATGTTTTATTGTAGGAAGTACGATTCCTATGTTGATAGTGCCAAGTCTGATGATACCTTAAAGATTTGGATGGCATGGTTACGAGACGAGGTAATATACTATCTTCAATTTTTGTTTATAGTAAAATAAATTGTGGTCTTGATTGTGCAACTGACTCACACATTACAACTTGCAGTTGTTAGAAGCTAATGATGTGGATTCAGTACTTTGGCGACTAGTGCAAGGACCACTTTTGAAGGCGCAGACATATAAGAGATACCAAGTCAATGGATTCACTTTCTGTTCACAAGACTATGAGGGGAAGGTTATATCACAGAACAGTGGGGTGTCGATGAGAGCAATTACAATGCATATAGCCAAGTCCACATACATGAATTTCAAGGAAGCAGAAATAACATATTATGGAATTGTTAGGCAGATTATAAAGTTGAATTATGTGAAGTTTGAAGAAATAGTTTTCTATTATGATTGGGTCAGGATTGAAGATAAGATTAATGGATGCAAAGTTGATCCAAATTCACCCATGATAAAGGTTAACTTGTCGAAGATGAAAAGCATCGGTAAATATGTGGATGAGCCATTTATTCTTGCATATGAAGTGACACAAGTATTCTACTCATATGATATTTCTGAAGTTGGGTGGTCTCTGGTGTTGCATTCTCGACAAGGATTAACTAGTCGCGTCGATGATTTAGAAGTTCCTACTATTTATCAGTCATCTCTCGCTGACAATGATAGTTTAGAAAACCTTATATTTGTCGAGTATGTAGTTTAGAATAGTGTTTCTGCCATCTTCGCTACGTGTTACTTATCGTGTCTATGTTATACTCTGCGACTTCCCTTTTTCTGATGAATTTTGTTTTATCAGTTACATAATCTTGAAAGGTTCTTATTATTTGAGATGTTTGATTTATGTGTTTGCTGAAAGTGACAAAGGGTGTTATTGATTAATGGGGCTTCACACACATGTTTGTTGAATGTTATTTTACAGGTTATTATGGCAGCAGTTGAGGTAGATGAAAATGGACTTCCCATTTCAGACAACACAACAACATTCGGCCATACTAAGGGTGCGTTGGTTCGTACCCATGTCCCTATTTAATTCAAAACCTGGAAGCATGTGACTGGGACTTTCAAAGAGGATATCTGGACTGAACTGCAGGTATATATACTTATTTAAATTTGCTTTATGTTCACATATCATTTACCATTGCTCTGTTAGTAAGACATTGTTATGTTATTTCAGAAATCATATCACATACCTCCTAGTTTTAAGATATCTATGATTAAGGGGATGGCTGCTCCATGGAGGAAACGTAAATATGAGTTACGAAGAGACTATCTCGATAAGCATCCTACTCTCGAAGCAAGGATTGCTCACATGCCTCCAGGTGTAAAACAAGAGGAATAGACTACATTCTCCAAGAATGGAAATGAAGAAAAAGCAAAAGAACGTAAAGTTGAAAACAAGAGGAAAATGGGTGAGTATGATTACTCTCATACCTCTGGCCGTAAACCTCATTCTTTGGTTAGAGATGAACTGGTATGTAATAATTTCATATGTTCTCTCAATTCTGAATCTCAACACTTATTGTCAATATGACTACTGCCATACTTCTATGGATTGAGTAATGTTAATCAACTCATGGTATTTGAAACTTAGGAGTGCGAGAATCCTGGAGTGGAAATCACTACCTCTGATGTGTGGATTAAAGTTCATACTCAAGAGGGTGGGAAAATTCTACCTAGTGCGCAACCTTACTTTGTGAGTCAGATTTCTTTTCATATATATCAGATTTAGTTGCAGGAGGGTCTTTTCATAGATATACTTTACTCAACGTTATGCTCGACGTTGCAGGAGGGTCTTCAGAAGGCGCAAGAAGAGATCAAGGAGAAACAAGTTGCAGGTGTTTCTGTAGGAGAACTGGATGCATTGACTAAAGCTTTTGGAATAGATTCTAGGGGACGGGTTCGTGTTGTTGGTCCTGTTTCTCAAACGCAATTTGTATATTCAGGTCCTGCGCGCGCCAAAGTTCAGGAAATGAAGTCTAAGGATGGAGGTGTTAAGAATCATGTGGAAGATCTAGGTAGCAAAATGGGGGTTCTACTCGAAAGCTTTGGAACGTTATTCCACATTGTGAAGGATCTCCAATCTGCAATTCCTCCATCTTTTGTCGGCTCGAACATCATAGATAGTTCACCTTCTAGAGCTGCTTCTGTTGCTACTACAAGTTTACTTGGCCAACCACCTTTACCTGGTCATCCCATATCACCAGCTCGATCAGCAGTAGGTACTGGTATGCCGAAGTGTTCATTGTTGACCATGGATGGTGAAGTCATTGTTGTTGGTAAAATTTGTACATGTGAATTAGGGGAAATGGCTCACGGCTCAGTTGTTCCGCCTCATCTTGGGAAAGTTTTGTTGGATGACATTGTCATGCCATTTGAGAAGACCATAAAAGCTAACAAGCTTGCTGAAACCTTCAGAGATGTTGGAATTGGAGTATTTGTGGTGCATCCAAGGATTTGCATCACATATGATTAGTTGGCTTAAGAATGTCTTAACATGTTCACACTTTTTGGCTTAGTTGGCTCAGCCATTGTCTATTGCGTTTATAACGACAAACATATATGGCTTATTTTACCTTTTTTTTTTGCTTATGCTCACTCTTTTTTGTACATGTGCTTAACATGCTGACATGTAGATTCTTTTGCAGTTGTGTATAAGAATGTCTCTTTTGCAGTTATGCTTTGAAAGACTCTTATGCAGTTGTACATAAGGAATATTTAGCTTTACCTGATGTAACAATGTGAACAGTTATGAATCAACTTTTTTTTCTATGTGTGTGGTTTTGGTATATGATAATATTTTATTGTTTGTCTTCTGTTATATTTGATGGCGCAGGTGACCAGAGTTAGAGTCAATTGCTAGTATCCAGTCGAGGGAATATCAATCTTTGGTAAGTACTTCAATTGGAGATGCTTATATTAATACTTTGAAATTTATGGATATTAACCTCTAGTTATATTTTGTTTCAGGTACCGATGCTACGGGATTATGCTATTGGTGAATATTTTCTAAGACGCAAAGTTCACGGCTGTGCAGAATTCAACTCCCGAGTTTACGATCCGTGCTCACCACCCAACTGGTAGATTTCCATACTCTTAATCAATTTTTTCCAATTTTGTTATTCAATTGATTGAATAGTTTTTGTGCTCATGGAATAGTATTTGTTTGATGATGATGCTGCAGTAGGAATAATGGAGAAAACTTTTAAGGGACGATTTGCTGAATGTATGGCCCGACAGAAGAATGTACGAGGAAAGGATTAAATCGAAGGATTCTTCTTCTTCTTCTCGTGGGAGGACACTGATCCTTCCTTACGAAGTCCCAACTGGTAAATTTTCCTTTATTAATTCAATTGGTTGCATATTTTTGGTTTTATACATCTATGTATGTGGATGCCAAATTCTTGGTTATATGATAATCTGATAATGTTATAATGTCAGTTCACCCCACACTACGTCACTTGGTTCTGCCCAGAATCCTATCTGCTGAGCAAACAGTGCAAATCATAGTGTATCAACCACAGTGTAACATTTCTTGCATAAAGTTGCTAATGAAGTTGGTAAACTGTGGATTAGGTGGTAACATGTAACTGATTTTGCAATTAGTTGTCCAATGAAAGAAAAAAAATACACCAAGGAATGTGCATATCAAGTGATCCAATCTTTGGGTATGTCTTCAAAATTTTTTATGGTTATGGGCGATTTATTTGTCATTTTGTTGTATGTATTATGTAAGAATTCTGTACCTACTATATTAAGGGCTGGCATTGGGTGAGAGAACATATATATTAACAGTATCTGGCCATATTTGATTTTTCGTCTTTTGACTTGTATTAACAGGTCTCGATCTCAAGAAGATAGATGAATGTATAGGAGATCCAAATGCAGATGTAGACAATCATATACTCAAAGCAGAGAAAGATGCATATGTTAAGATCCTTGATGTTTGATATGTAATTTTTTCTTGATCGGCAAGGGTGATCTTGGAGATGTGACTATATTACCTACTCTTGTAATCAACAACAGACAGTATAGAGGTAAGTAGCTTGGTTGGGGATTTTTTGCTGCAAAATTTTAATTTATAATATTGTGCTTTTAAGTAGAAAATAATGGTTTCTTTATTATATTTCAGGTAAGTTGGACAAAGGAGCAGTTCTTAAGCCATATGTTCTGGTTTCCAAGATACCACTGAACCATCTGTCTGTTTAAGTGAAGGTCAGTTAGTATTTGAGTTTCTCATTACTCGATTATGTTCCCATATGAGTTAGGTTGAATGATGTCATTAACAATCTCTTTCCTGTATAAATGAACTTGTACATATATTCAAACCAATGAGTGCTTGGTAAATAATGGTGGGTGCTGGCAGGATAAAGCTACTAACGTAACAGCGTGCAAGGTATTCTTTATCGTCTACTTGGGTTCTTATATGATTAACACCCGATCAGAGAAAAGTTCAAATGCTTTTCTCAAGACTACTGAATTTCTATTTTTTTTCCTTCATGTGTGACTGGTACCATGTTCTCTCATCACTTTCACTACGGTTTTCTGATATATTTTTTTGTGTGTATATAAATTTACTTGTAGGACACTTTCCGGGAAAGAGTTTGTGAATGCCATGTTGTCCAAGGCGTAAAGCTTTCGAGTGTATAAGCAATAAAAATTAGCAACTTCTTATCAGATTATGATATTATGCTCTGCTTTTTAGATTCAGTTCACAGGAAAACTTTGTGGAATCATTTTGGAACATGATATCGTCATTTCTCATTCATAAGGTATGTAATTTTCTGCAATTTGAATCCTTATATTTAGTGTTGTACTATGAATCATCTGAAGCTGTTAAACGATTATTTTTTTTAGGTTTTAAAGTATCTTTCAGGTATATAAGCAAATCATTAGTAGTAGAATATATATACCCTGAATTCTGAAGTATTGTTATTATTACTTTCTTTATTTGTTATCTCTAACTATATGTATCTGTGACATGTTATTCATCATCTTGGTCGTATTTACTATACAAGAATTCAGCATCCTCGTGTGATCATCCTCTCAAAGCCACAACAATTTGATGCATTCTGATTACTGATCACTGTAAGATATTGTAACATTATGTTTCTATATGCAATTCTTAGAAGCTAAAACAAACATAGTAGCACCAGCACAATGTAAGAAATAAGAACATATTTGCATATGGAATATTTCAGTTGTACAACTTGACACTTGATTTTCTTAATGCAACATGTAACATTTCCTTGAGTTCCCTGCTTTTTATTGTAGAATGTCTTTGAGGTGCAAACCTGTGTGAATGATATCTGTGTGAGAACTATCATATTCAATTACCTAATATAAGATGAATCAGGGAAATGGGGTATTGTAGGGAACTGAAGTATTGCAGGGCACTGGGGGTAATCAGTTTTGAATAGGTCAACAAAGACTTGACCATTTTTTTTGTTGAGAAAAATTAGCAACGGCTGGAATATGTTGCTAAATCTGAACCAGAACAACTATATCCTGTTCCACTAAAACATATCTCGGAAATAATCTAAAATTAGCAACAGAGTAGCAACAGTTTATTTCTGTTTCTATATTTTAATTTCGCAACATCTCAATTCTATTGCTACTGCCGTTGCTGACCAAAATTAGCAACAGAGATAGAGTTGTTGCTAAAAACTGCGACAGGGTGTTTAGCAACGGCAAAACTATGTTGCAAGCCCGGTCAGCAACAGATTTAAGTTGTTTCTAAACGTTAAATTTGGTGTAGTGGGCACCCCATAGCCATTTGTGAAAGGCGGGAGAGGAATTTGGTAGCCCCAGAATAAATGCCATAGGCCACAAACTAGGAAGGTTTTTTAGCAACTTTTAAGGTAAGTTGACATATTTTGACTTTGAATTTTCCTCCGTAGGTATGAGGAGGACTAGACCATTTTTCAAAAAATAGGGTCCAACAAAAAACTTGAAGGGATTCTAGCAACAATCTAGGCTCCCATACCTTTCTGAATTGGGATAATTAGAGTTTAGTACTCAGTTTTTGACCAACACTAGGCTTTGGTCTAACATTTGTCCAATGTTAGGGCTTGGTACCTGGACTGGACGTTGACCCAAGTTGACTGTCTATGACATGACTTTAATTAATTTTGTGAAATAAAAAACTGTAAAACAATGAGTTTACAAATATAGCCTTGAAGTGGGTCTAATATCCAACGGTTGGAAAAAAAACAACTATCTACGGATCAGATTCAACATACCAATTAACCTTAAGACTTAGATATTCTTCCTCTGACTCCTTACCCAACTCATCTTCTTCCTAGGCCTCAATTCTGGATATATCACTATTAGCAAATCAACATCCATGATAGAGTATACGTCTCAATTAGAGGTTATAATCGAAACGGTTGTATTCTTGATAGAAATCATGGGAACTTGATTGATCAACTTAACATAAACAAAATAAATTAGAAAGAAGAAAAGGAAGCAATACTTAATGTTGGGTCAATTACTCTCCCAAATCAAAACCCCAATTTCAATAAATAGAAACCCCAACTTCGGAATCAACCAAAACCCTAGTTTAATGATTCAACATCTCAATTTCATTAAGTTGAAACCTAATTTTTGAATCAAACAAAATCATTATTTACCAAACCGAACAAAACCTTAGTTTACTGATTAAATCAAATCTCAATTTCATTGAATCGAAATCAAAAACCAAATTTCTACCCCAATTTTATTAAATCAAAACCCTAATTTCTGTAAATAGGAATCCAAATCTATGTTGTTATTTTCTAAATTACCCTATATATGTAATTCAGAGAAGAAAGAGTTGATTCAAGATAGGGTTTGAGTAGGTGAAGATAATGTTTCTGAAATTCATAGAAGAAAGAGTTGATTCAAGAAATCAGATGGAAGATGTTGATGGGTTTTAGGATGACTCAGGGAGATTAAAGATTATGGATAAGTTTGGCTGTCAGAGTCTGTTGAGTACGAATATTAGAATTAGAGGTATTCTTTAGTTATAGATGGTTCTAACAGGGAATATAGAAGATTGGGTTTGATTTGGAATGGAATTATGAGCTATAATGGTGATGGTGGTGATGGTGGTGCTGAATATGCCAAGTTATGTGTTCTTAAACAACACAAATAGAAGAGTGGAATTTTGGTGGTAGTTACATTGGGTTTATGTTGGTGGTAGTTACATGGGCTTTGGTGATTTGAAGTTGCTACTGGTGGTGCTGTGAGATGCTAATGAGAGAAAGAAGAATGGGGTTTCTGCTATCTTTGTAGTTGAATGTTGCATCTGAGTCTGAAATTGAATTGAAGATGCGCTGATCTGAAGTTCGAATTAAATGAGAAGAAATGGAAGTTAGGGTTCGATGATGTTGTGAGTTTGTGATGAACAATGGATTTGAGATGAAAGTGTTGGTGGTGTTGCTTCAAGATAAATCTCATATGGGTTGTGATATGCAGGTGCGTGAGATGATGGTATTAGGGAGAAGATGAGTTGTGTAAATATTAGAAAAGTGAAGGTTATTATAATAAATAAGACGTCAATTTTTTATATTTTTTTTCGTAATTTACTGTTTTAATATTTTTTAAACAGAAGTTAGTATTTAATCGAGTCAACATGGGTCAACGTCCAGTCCAGGTACCAACCCCTAATATTGGACAAATGTTAGACCAAAGCCTAGTGTTGGTGAAAATCTGAGTACTAAACACCAATTATCCCTTCCCTAGTGTTGGTCAAAATCTAAGTACTAAACACCAATTATCCCTTCTGAATTACAATCCCTAATCTATGGAAAAAGAAATTACATTTCTTAGCAATAACATCAAACCTAGATAAATGGTTGTGCATTCTCTTCAAAAACTCCACCAAGTCATCCCCAAGTTTACCAAACGTTAAAAAAGCCAAAGCACCAAACCCATACCCATGCAAGGCTAACCCCAGATGGAAATTGCGAACTCCCCCCCTGTGAAAGGAGAGACCACAGTAACATCCATACACACATCCCGACCATTATCCCAATTATAGACAAAGATATCAGATGGGCATAATGCACGACCCTCAATTGACGTGAGGCCCAAGTCAACTTTCTTTTTAGCCTGAATACCCGTCTGGAAGCACATATCAGCAACAGTAGATAATATCGAAATTTAAGACCTACTTCGTGAACACAATGCAACGCATGATCCCCAAAGCAATCCATATCCCTTTTATAGAATATCCATCTGTTGTTCTACGTTACAGAATACGTATCTTTTGTTCTTCTTGAATAAAGGAATACCCAATGTGTAACTCTAAATAACAATAAATTATCGAGCATTAACTATCTGGTTAAATCCTTCAAAAGGTAGTGCCTTGAGAAATCCTGAACATGGGTAGCCTTATTACACTGCCAAATGGCAACATCTCGTGCATACATAGAGAATTTAATAGGAATCTCCCTCGTAACAATATCAAAATATTTTACCGCCAAGGACTTCATGGTATTGGGGGCAATAAAATAAATGCTGACATCAGGGCCACACATACTGGAGAACAAATCTATGACACGCTGCATACTAAGGCCAGGACCAAGCAGAAAGGTATTACGAATAATAGTCGACTGGAGTGACTGAGTTTGGATGCACGATGATAAAAAACAGTAACGAACTGCATCCGACATAAAGTGTAAACTCAACCCACCATGTCTAAGGGGAAAATAAACTGTACACTGTTGAAGCAATCCAAAACTAGGCCCATCATTGGTAACAATATGGCGCAGATGCT
Organism: Papaver bracteatum; assembly: GCA_023529315.1. Lineage (NCBI taxonomy): Eukaryota > Viridiplantae > Streptophyta > Magnoliopsida > Ranunculales > Papaveraceae > Papaver > Papaver bracteatum. The sequence goes on from JAJJWX010001377.1 coordinate 12,326, forward strand.
GAGAGGGATGAGAATAAAAAATATCCCGCGACTCTAATAAAAATTCTAGCGTAGTAGTTCTCATAGAAAAATACATCTTAGACACCCCCACACAGCTTCTTAGCAAATGTAACTCACATTAAGGATCGTCCAATTTCTTTATGACATCCATCAAGTCAATGGTTTTGAGCACTCTGGACTTAACCAACTATTACAAAAAGCATAATCAAGACTCACCGGGCCTCCAAGCAATTTAACCCCATTTGCAGGTCTACTAATTTGTGAAGGAAATCCACCACAGCTACAAGAATCCACCGTTGGCCAGAATATCTCAGTTTTAGAAATGTTGAGATGGAGATCAATCCCCCTACCCTCAGACTGAATGATATACAAATCCTTAGAGACCATTAAAGTATCCCTAATGATTATGCCGTCGTCGAGATATTAAGCCTGGAGATCTAAATGTCAATGTTCCGCAATCTTTTTGACCAAAGGATGCAAAGTGAAAGCAAACAAGAGAGGCCCTAAAGGATCAACCCGTAGTGCCGAAGACAATGAAGAATCATTGTAATATAGCCTAGGGGGTTGTGAATAGCAAAACTCCACCCATTTAGAAATTGAAGGACAATGAGACCTTACTTATTGTAGAATCCTACTGACCATGTTAAAAGCACTACTAAAATTAATAAGCTACATAGTCATGGAAGAGGAATTTCCCTTATCCTGAATAAGCCTATTGAACGATTGTAAGATAGCTTCTCCACCGCAAGGTACCCCCATGCGGCCACGCCAAATTGGAAGTATTCGAGATATGAACACATATCCTTACCAACATAATGGGCAGAAACTTTCGACACAAGACATCTCCAGACTATGCCCACTACAATTTGACGACTACTAACGTCTGGCTTGAGGAGGGGCGTAAGGGGCGCGCTAGCAACATACTCCCATAATAATGAAGGACATGAGTCATCAAGGCAAAGATTAAAAACTACATTTATAAAAGATAGTAATTCTTCGGATACAACTGCAGCGGACCCATTGAGAGCGTCGAGAAGGTGTTGAACACGCAAACCGTCTCTTCCACATGTTGTACCCTTTGGGAAACTCTTGAGTCTGCCTAGAATAACTTCGTTAGAGGAGATAACACTACTTGTAACGACCGAACAGGAAGGGATAGTTGGAGGTGGAGGTAAGGATGTGCACTTGTCTATTAAACAATTCAAAGTATCCTCCCCGGTAGGTGCAATGCCACTCAAAGTAAGGACTTCGCTGCAATAAAGAGACCATTACGAATATTATTCTTGAAAACCCACTAGTTAAGCGCCTTTTGGTATTAAATTCTTCTACGTAACTCACTGCTAGACTGTTGATGTTCCTGTAATTAGTCCTGAACAAGTATAATGTATCCATCTGGTTCAAACCATTTTGCGATATAATGATTGATATAAGCGATTTAAAGTTTCTTTCATTCCCAGATTTTTCCTCATCACTATTCTTGAGAGCATATAACTGTAACACACAAGAAGGAAACAATAACAGTTGAACCCAAACAGCAACATCCCTAAGCTTAGCCAAAACCTTGTCCAAAGAAAAATTCAAATCCCTGGAGAATTATAACCTGCACTTAGGTGGTATGTGTTTGACTGTTTGCACCTGTGTCCTTCATTAATAAGCTCCAGATTAAGAACATGCAAACAATCAGAAGATACATTAGGGTCATCATTAGCAACTACAAAAGACACATTTTGAGAAGAAGGGCAGTCAATGCCGTACACCAGACAATCCAAGTCAGTTCCATTAAAGGGACCAATTGGGATATCTCCTACATGTATACATGCTTTTCTCCAAGAATGGAGAATCATACAGTCAGTGCAAATCAACATTTGCAGTTGCATTAAAATAGCTTCCCAAGTATTGTAAACACCAGTGATAGTATCCATATGCTGCTTGCATATTACCTTCTCCCACCCATGTACAAAGTGATTATCCTGCAAATGCGGAACTAACGAACCCTTTAATAAACCTCTACCTCTTACCCCGAATTTGTATCCATCAAATCCCTTTAAAGGGCAATGGAAGAAGGAATCTGACTGTGTTGTGACACCAAATCTGCCTGCTATCTTTTCCTTATTTAGATGTACTTTATTTACTGCATAGCTTTCCTAGTTTGAATAAAACTTATTTTATTTGCATTACTTGCTTAACAGGAATTTCGTAGGCATAAATACAATGCTCGAGTCTGTATGAAACACAGAACTTTCAATTAATACAACTCAGCTTTATAAAATCGACGGGGAAGAAGTGGACGACCACGAATAATGAATGGATGTGCCCCTGACTTTCGACACGGACGATGTAGGTGAAGACATGGAAGATCATAACGATTCACTTGTTCTCACACTACCAATTGCAGGATGCAATATCAAGAAAATCCTCATCGATGGGGGAAGCTATGTCAATGTTCTACTCTATGATACATTCAAACGGATGGAACTCAATGATGAACAGCTGCTATCTTCGTACTACACCATCTACGGATTCAATGGAGCATCCACGAAGTCCTTAGGGGACATCATCTTACAAGTTGATGCAGGACCAATTAAGGTCGACACCCGGTTCAGCGTGGTGGACGCACCCTCACCATACAATGCTATAATCGGCCGAAGATGGGTGCATAAACTAAAAGGGGTGGCCGATACTGTAGCGCCCCCCTAAGCTAACAGCTGACTAATCCAAATAATTAACTAAATAAAGAGGCACTAAAATCTAAAACATGTACTTAAGCATTCAATTAAGAAATGCGATACAAAACTTAACCCAAAACTAACCCCGCTCAGAAATATATATACAAGAACTCCTCCCCAATGATACATATAAAATAATCATTTAGTTTACAAATAGAATTTACAACAAAGTAAACATATCAGAATATAAACAAATAACGAAGTTAACTTCTCGGAGCTTTCGCTGCGCAACTCTGCTCTGTCACTGAAACTGAAATGGGGAATAATTAACATTTAACTTCTAAGTAATCATATGCAGATTTGAAAAACATATTTGGAAAACAGAGTTGGAAAACATTACATGTTTTCCCAAACATTAAAAGATAACAAAGCCACTGAAATAAACAAACATGTATATGGACCTAAACTCCTCCTTTAGATTTCTGCGGTGACATTTACATACCTTATAATTTATGCGGTGACATTTACACACCTGAAAATAAAGACAAGTTAGTCTGTGGTGTTTAGTATACACACCCGTAATATTGATGCCCATTTCCACACCTATTATTAATATTGTGGTGTATCGCCCTAGCCATAATTATGAAGGAGCAGTATCCAATATACCATAGATGGAAATTCTCATTTCCCATAGACAATCATAAAGATAAACAAAGCATGAAATATGCGAATAGATAATGCAATTAAGAAATAGACAATGCATGAGTTTATAAAATAAAGACTTTCATAAAAGAATTAACAATGATTACAAAACTGTTAAATGCATTCCCACACCCTTTTTTTGATGACAAGCCACGCCTACCTCGAGATCCACGATCCACTGGTTCATCCTTGAATGATCGTTGTTAATAGAATCTAACTGATAATCACACAAGCATTCTTAAGAGTTTAGCCAAAAGGCTCACACAAGAATCATACAATTCTATCTAATGGTTCTAAGCCCACTACGGTATCTCATTCTCTACCTTTAGTATAATTAAGGGTTTACTAATCCAATCTAGATTGATTCTACAGTCCGTAGCTAAGTCTTATGAAAATCTACAACTTTGTAGAATGAACCAAATGCTAGTTCCAACCATAAAGGGTCCAAAGCATCAAACTAGAAAATCATGGAAATAAGCCCAAGTCCACTAAACAAGTCTATTAACATAAGGTCCAGTCCACTAGAGTCAATTGACGGTCAATAACAGTCAAGGGTCAACTAACAGTCAACGTTTAAGGTCAGGTCAACAGTCCAAGTCAATGGTCAGCTGGTCAAGGTCGGGTCAACTGAGTCGACTCATGTCAGGACAGGTAACTCACTGAGTCAAAACAGTTCAACTCAGTCAGATAAACTTGAGTCAGAAACATAACTTGAGTCACCTAAACTGACTGGGATGATTAACAGGCATATTTCTAATGCAACACAAAAACAGAACAAAACTTCCAAATGATGCATTTCTAACTCCTCTTTCCAAGATACATAGTTTAAACATCTCTTCATTGATTCAAATCAAATACTATATTTCCATGACTCTATGAACTGCAACTCTAATAACACTTCCACATAAACAAGTCTCATTTCATCATCATCATCATCATCACAATCCTAATATCACCAGAACTTGCATTCATGCAATTATAGCTTCACGGTCACATTCTCAGCTTTACTATTTCAATATCCACTAGCTCTTGAATTCAACTCAAGTTTAGTTGTACTAACACATCTCAACACAGTTCATTCTTCTTATAAATCCTGCAACAACACCATTTATTATTAATATCACCCTGTCATCCTTGTATCACCACAGACCTCCCTTCTAAAGTATCATTCAGACCAACAACACCACAACTCCCATGAACTGCAACCAAACCATGAGCTGACTTCAATCCAGTTTACCTCAACCACCAATAACCCATACACCATTATCACCTGCAGTTTTTAGTTCAACTCATCTTTAACTCATCCCTAACCAAATATCAGTCTCAAGTCTCAACACCAATGCATCATTCACTCTGCAATTCAACCTGAACCACCACTACTTATGATTCCAGCTCCATCTGCAATGTATCAGCTTCAAACATTACCACTAAGCTCTGTAAATTATGACTTTGCCATTTCAACATCCTCAACTCAATCCATTCAAACAACAACACCACCTTCAATTCCATCTACAAACAATCACCATTTCTCTTTCTCAACAACAACAACACAATCACTTAAAATATCATTTCCATATCCACCAACACTAATAGACTATTTACAACTCCATCTGTAATCATAAATTACATCACCAACAATTCATCAATTTCTCTGTTCTTCTCGAGAAATCACCATTTCTTCTACTTATCGACTGAACTGCAATTAATCACCAAGAATCGATCTTCTCCCCAATCACAGACCCAACTCCATCTCGTTACTAGCAACAACACCATCAACTTATTTAAAGTTAAAACCCTAATTCTCTAAGAAATCAAATTTAAACTTTATACAATCATCTCTACCCTAATTAATAATAAACCCATGAAATATGATACCAAATCAAACTCAATTTCATAAAGAAATTAATCAAACCGAAATCCTAAATTTACCTTTTTCATGATTCATCTTCAGAATAACCTCCGATTGATAAATCAACAACAACCCAATCAATCTTCATCCATTAACAATACAATTCGCCTCTCAATTCCTTACCAAACCCTAATTTGATCTTCTCTGATTCAACCCTAACTTATAATTCTCCTCAATCCAACTTCCTCCAAAACTCAAATAGAAACGACACCGCTACCATCAACTACTCCATGATTTTCTCAACCTCCTACCGATTACAAAACCTCCACTTGATCTCTCGAATTCGACAAAGAAGAAAGAACGGAGAAGAAAAGAAAAGAGAAAGATAAAAAGAAGAAAGAAGAAATGAATTCTTCTCGAGCGAACTGGGGATAAGGCCAGGACAAAAGATAAACGCAATCCCCCAATTGATATTGGAATTCCAAGTCGGTTAGATGGAAAAATGACTATTTTTCCCTTTGACTAATCTGATAAATTCTTCTTCGTCTGGTGTCCGACTGACACGTGCGAGTAGTCCATTCCATGTAACTTTTTGAGATCTATCTAACGATACTAGTTTCATATCTAGATCGTTGTTAGATTAGTTTCTATTAATTAACGCCCGTGTTAAAATAATCGAGTTATTATCGGTTAAATTGACGCTTGACCGGTCTAATAGCGTTGACGAGCTTCAAGGTCTCTACATTCTCCCCACCTTTAAATATTTTCGTCCTCGAAAATTGAACTACCTTCTAGTCTTGAAACTCCCCACCTTTTAGAATAAATCCATTTCTTGTCTAAACGCAAACAACATAAAACAACCACAATCCTATATGGCTTTCTACAACTAAAATTTGTAGTTCTAGGTTGAACTATGCTGATTTAGATTCTATCAAATAGTCTGTTCTTAAATTAAGTCTATTTTTATAAGATATATGTCTCTAACTTCAAGGATGAATCCTACAAATCTGTCTAAGTAAGATTGAAACTATCGGTTCTTTAAAGATTTAAATTATACTTCTACGATCAGTCATCTCTGAATGCAGTTGCCCTGTCAAGGTTGGCCAATCCCAACAATGCCTTCCTACGAACAGAGAAAACACAACCTTCACTATTCTTCAGTGCTAGATAAACTAATTATTAATTTATTAAATTTAATTAGTCTATAAACTTTTATCGTAATTGATGTAACTTAAAAAATTTACTTTGTAAAAATAAGTAAATAGTTCACAGCATTTTAAGTAATTTAGCTATCTGAATTAATTAATTATTTTATTTTATTTTTTTATCAATATAAGTACTTCAAATTCAGTTTCAGGTGAATTTATAATATCTGATAATTTAACTTTACTGTACAGTTATATATAAATTTTCCAAGTATTATCTATCATAAATTTCCTACTGGTTTAATTACTCAATTACTTTTATCAACTGTATTATTATTTTCAATATTCTTAAGTTGACAGTCTGGATGATACATTAAACCTTAATCTTTTAAATATAATTCTTCATTCATGTAAAGGTTGATATAATAATTTCTATTTATTTAGATTGAATCTGAATATTATAAGTTGTTAAACAATATCATTGGAAATTTGATATGATTTAAATTGAGTCTGCATAAATTACAAGTTTTTGCTATTATGTAAAGTTAATATATAAATTTATTTTCCTTTAATCATAATATTACGCTGAGCATTCGAATACTATTATTATTACTTCATGTATATTTGTTTCATTTTATAAATTTACTGAATCATTTTTTAAATTAAAGATAATTTGTACTTTAGTTTAATTTACAAAACTTATTTGTAGATAAGCGTAAATAATTTTTCCATAACTATTTATTCATAATTATTAATTTTATCGTTACATTTCTTTAATGATATTTTAGTTAAGTTGAAATTCAATATTATACTAATTAAGAAATGCTAACCTTATTTATCAAAATTATCACTTTTATCATAATTTATGATTACTGTTATAATATTTTTATTATTAACATTGATGGTTGAACTATTATTCACTACTCTTTCAATTATTATTAAGTTCCAAAAATATTATTAATATTTATGTAATTATAAATTGTTGATTTCTATGTATAATTCAGGGTATTCAATAAATTTTATGTAACTTTCAAGATTTATCAATAATATTAATCTTTGTTTTTATAGTATTTAATCGTCTACGTGTTCATACTTTTTAGATTAATTATTATCAAATCCTAAAGTATTGGTGTACCCTATAATTTTTACTTCAATACATAAACAAACAATCGAACAAAGAACTCAATCAATTAGATAAATCTTTTAATTATTGATAGCTTTTAGTGATTAAGATTTATCTCACAAACCCAACCCAGTTCTAACTAATCTAGTTCACTAACTGGCACTGGCTATTCCCATATAAGATCTAATAGTGAGCTCTGATACCAACTTTGTAGCGCCCCCTAAGCTAACAGCTGACTAATCCAAAGAATTAACTAAATAAAGAGGCACTAAAATCTAAAACATGTACTTAAGCATTCAATTAAGAAATGCGATACAAAACTTAACCCAAAACTAACCCCGCTCAGAAATATATATACAAGAACTCCTCCCCAATGATACATATAAAATAATCATTTAGTTTACAAATAGAATTTACAACAAAGTAAACATATCAGAATATAAACAAATAACGAAGTTAACTTCTCGGAGCTTTCGCTGCGCAACTCCGATCTGTCACTGAAACTGAAATGGGGAATAATTAACATTTAACTTCTAAGTAATCATATGAAGATTTTAAAAAACAGATTTGGAAAACAGAGTTGGAAAACATTACATGTTTTCCCAAACATTAAAAGATAACAAAGCCACTGAAATAAACAAACATGTATATGGACCTAAACTCCTCCTTTAGATTTCTGCGGTGACATTTACACACCTTATAATTTCTGCGGTGACATTTACACACCTGAAAATAAAGACAAGTTAGTCTGTGGTGTTTAGTACACACACCCGTAATATTGATGCCCATTTCCACACCTATTATTAATATTATGGTGTATCGCCCTAGCCATAATTCTGAAGGAGCAGTATCCAATATACCATAGATGGAAATTTTCATTTCCCATAGACAATCATAAAGATAAACAAAGCATGAAATATGCGAATAGATAATGCAATTAAGAAATAGACAATGCATAAGTTTATAAAATAAAGACTTTCATAAAAGAATTAACAATGATTACAAAACTGTTAAATGCATTCCCACACCATTTTTTGATGACAAGCCACGCCTACCTCGAGATTCATGATCCACTGGTTCATCCTTGAATGATCGTTGTTAATAGAATCTAACTGATAATCACACAAGCATTCTTAAGAGTTTAGCCAAAAGGCTCACACAAGAATCATACAATTCTATCTAATGGTTCTAAGCCCACTACGGTATCTCATTCTCTACCTTTAGTATAATTAAGGGTTTATTAATCCAATCTAGATTGATTCTACAGTCCGTAGCTAAGTCTTATGAAAATCTACAACTTTGTAGAAGGAACCAAATGCTAGTTCGAACCATAAAGGGTCCAAAGCATCAAACCAGAAAATCATGGAACTAAGCCCAAGTCCACTAAACAAGTCTATTAACATAAGGTCCAGTCCACTAGAGTCAATTGACGGTCAATAACAATCAAGGGTCAACTAACAGTCAACGTTTAAGGTCAGGTCAACAGTCCAAGTCAATGGTCAACTGGTCAAGGTCAGGTCAACTGAGTCGACTCATGTCAGGACAGGTAACTCACTGAGTCAAAACAGTTCAACTCAGTCAGATAAACTTGAGTCAGAAACATAACTTGAGTCAGCTAAACTGACTGGGATGATTAGTAGGCATATTTCTAATGCAACACAAAAACAGAACAAAACTTTCAAATGATGCATTTCTAACTCCTCTTTCCAAGATACATAGTTTAAACATCTCTTCATTGATTCAAATCAAATACTATATTTCCATGACTCTATGAACTGCAACTCTAATAACACTTCCACATAAACAAGTCTCATTGCATCATCATCATCACAATCCTAATATCACCAGAACTTGCATTTATGCAATTATAGCTTCACTGTCACATTCTCAGCTTTACTATTTCAATATCCACTAGCTCTTGAATTTAACTCAAGTTTAGTTGCACTAACACATCTCAACACAGTTCATTCTTCTTATAAATCATGCAACAACACCATTTATTATTAATACCACCCTGTCATCCTTGTATCACCACAGACCTCCCTTCTAAAGTATCATTCAGACCAACAACACCACAACTCCCATGAACTGCAACCAAACCATGAGCTGACTTCAATCCAGTTTACCTCAACCACCAATAACCCATACACCATTATCACCTGCAGTTTTCAGTTCAACTCATCTTTAACTCATCCCTAACCAAATATCAGTCTCAAGTCTCAACACCAATGCATCATTCACTCTGCAATTCAACCTGAACCACTACTACTTATGATTCCAGCTCCATCTGCAATGTATCAGCTTCAAACATTACCACTAAGCTCTGTAACTTATGACTTTTCCATTTCAACATCCTCAACTCAATCCATTCAAACAACAACACCACCTTCAATTCTAGCTACAAACAATCACCATTTCTCTTTCTCAACAACAGCAACACAATCACTTAAAATATCATTTCCATATCCACCAACACCAATAGACTATTTACAACTCCATCTGTAATCATAAATTACATCACCAACAATTCACTGAATTCTCTGTTCTTCTCAAAAATCACCATTTCTTCTACTTATCGACCTGAACTGCAATTAATCACCAGTAACTGCATCTTCTCCCCAATCACAGACCCAACTCCATCTCGTTACTAGCAACAACACCATAAACTTATTTAAAGTTAAAACCCTAATTCTCTAAGAAATCAAATTTAAACTTTATACAATCATCTCTACCCTAATCAATAATAAACCCATGAAATATGATACCAAATCAAACTCAATTTCATAAAGAAATTAATCAAACCGAAATCCTAAATTTACCTTTTTCATGATTCATCTTCAGAATAACCTCCAATTGATAAATCAACAACAACCCAATCAATCTTCATCCATTAACAATACAATTTGCCTCTCAATTCCTTACCAAACCCTAATTTGATCTTCTCTGATTCAACCCTAACTTATAATTCTCCTCAACCCAACTTCCTCCAAAACTCAAATAGAAACGACACCGCTACCATCAACTAATCCATTATTTTCTCAACCTCCTACCGATTACAAAACCTCCACTTGATCTCTCGAATTCGACAGAGAAGAAAGAACGGAGAAGAAAAGAAAAGAGAAAGATAAAAAGAAGAAAGAAGAATGAAGATGAAATGAATTCTTCTCGAGCGAACTGGGGATAAGGCCAGGAAAAAAGATAAACGCAATTCCCCAATTGATATGGGAATTCCAAGTCGGTTAGATGGCAAAATGACTATTTTGCCCTTCGACTAATCTGATAAATTCTTCTTCGTATGGTGTCTGACTGACATATGTGAGTAGTCCATTCCATGTAACTTTTCGAGATCTATCTAACGATACTATTTTCATATCTAGATCGTTGTTAGATTAGTTTCTATTAATTAACGCCCGTGTTAAACTAATCGAGTTATTATCGGTTAAATTGACGCTTGACCGGTCTAATAGCGTTGACGAGCTTCAAGGTCTCTACAGATACCTACCACCAGTACCTTAGGTTTCCAACCCCCAGGGGGTAATGGAAATAAAAGGCGATCAAGTCTTGGCACGAGAGTGTCAAACTCTACAAAACAAGCTCAACAACGAGCAAGATGAGCAGAGAAAGAACTGAAGATCCCGAAACAAGGAGAACGCAAAGGAAAAAAAACTTCAATGCTTACCTAGAAGAAATCTCCGGAAAACGCCTTCTAAAGGGACATACGACTGGGAACACAGAGGCAAGTACCTCAGCCACAAAGGAAAGCGAGGAGTCTACCAAATATCCATCAAAGAAAATTCCTCTCCTGGGGGAATCAAAGCCCACGTTTACACTTGTAGAAGATGTGAAAGAAATAAACGTAGGAACCACAGAAGAACCAAGAATGATCAACATCGGAACGCTGATGGAAAATGAGCGCGAGGCATCCTTAATAAGGCTGCTCACGGAGCATGCAGATATCTTCTCATGGAAACTAGGAGACATGCCTGGGATCGACCCTAAAACTATCCAACATGATCTTCGCATAAAGCATGGCACACCACCTTTCAGACAGAAGGTACGAAAAGTCGCCTCAGAATATCACAAAGCCGTCGAAATGGAGCTTTGTAAGCTACTAGAAGCCGAATTCATCAAAGAAGTCAAATATCCAACATGGATCTCAAATATGGTCATCGTACCAAAAAAGAACGGCGGGGTGAGAATATGCATCGACTTCACCAACCTCAACAAGGCGTTCCCAAAGGAAAGCTACCCTTTACCAAGCATCGATCAACTGGTCAAAGCGGTCGAAGGGTACGAAGAGATGTCACTCATGGATGGATACTCCGGGTACAACCAAGTGTTCTTATCAGAAGAAGACCAATAGCATATAACATTCTACACCCCGCATGGCCTCTACTTCTACGTAAGGATGCCCTTCGGACTCCGAAACGCAGGGGCAACGTACCAAAGGATGGTCGACGCCATTTTTAAACCATGGATTGCAAATACTTTGGAAGTATATGTGGACGATATGCTGGTCAAAAGTAAGCTGCAAAAAGATCATCATCAAGATCTGAAAGATATCTTTCAGGCAACGAGAGAGCATAACATAAAGGTAAACCCGGAAAAATGCACCTTCGGTGTCACTTCGGGGAAATTCCTCGGATATCTGGTAAAAAATGAGGCATCGAAGTAGACCCTGCCAAAATTCAGGCTATTGCGGAAATGCCCTCTCCAAAGAACATGAAAGAAGTCCAAAGGCTCAACGGCTCCCTAGCAGCGCTAGGGAGATTCATATCCAGGTCCTCAGATAGATGCAAGCCCTTTTTTAACATCCTTAAAAAAGGGACCAAATTTGAATGGAAAACAGAGTGCGAGGAAGCATTCAAAGAAATCAAAGACTACCTTGCTGGAATACCCATCTTACAAAAACCCGACCCCGATGAGGTTCTAGCCCTATACATAGCAGCAATAAAGAATGCATTCAACGCGGTTGATCGCTGTCGTATGCGTCAAAAATAATTACACTTTCTTACTACTCAAAATATAAATATAGCAAGGGAAAGAAAGGATCGATCCCACAGAGAGGTCTAGGTTGTCTCGTTGTTTCGGTTTCCTATATAAAATACCGAGGGTTTTCTGATTTTTATATGCTAAAATAAAATAAAGGCAAACAAAGAAAAGTAAACAAATCAAAGTATTGAGAATATTGGTTAAGGATTCATCTTCATTCACAAATATGTTTTCAAAGAAATAAGTAGAATTGATATTTAATCTCAACTTTTATCAAAATCCCTAGAATATCTTGATCGCAAGAATATCCCGCTAATCTCCTTTTGTCATCAACAAACACATTAAAAGATGTGAGTATGAGTTCTATCTAAAAGAACAACCTAACGTGTAAAAGCACTAATCAAGTTTAATTCCCTATATGCATTAAGTTCTATGAAATCAGGCCAATCAAAGCAATTGAACGTGGAAAGCGCACTAATTCAATTTAACAAAGGTTACAATTCACATATGATCATAAGAATATATCACTACAAACTATAATCATATTTATGCTACTTGTATTCAAGGAATATCACTTTTACGTATAATAAACCCTAAACTAGCAATAGATGTGATTAGAAGTTCTACCAATTTGCAACTTGACAAATCAATCAATCAATCATAAAACAATATTTTCAGAGAATTGCAAACGATAGATATGAGACAAAACTAATATATTGAATCAAAGAATCATACTTTGTGAAATCCAACTATTCCATAACCAATAATAGAATTAAGTACTCATGTTAATGGAGTTCATAACAAGGAGAAAGAGAAACCCTAACATGTTTACAAACCCTAGCAACAAAAGTAGAAGAAGAGATAATATCCTTGTCCAATTAGGATACTTAACCTCCTCAAAATCCACCAAAAACCCTAATTTTCACGTCCATAGCAAGCCCAAAACGCATCTCTCCTTTCTCTTTTCGCGCAGGCCCAACAAGGCCCAACAGAAAACCTAATCCAAATTGGTTTCACCATTTTGCTCATAACTTCTTCATACGAACTCGGAATGACCTCATTATTTTTGCGTTCTTTTCGCGTTTGAATTCTCTTCGAGATGGTGATAATAATTCCTTGAGTGAAATGAGTTAAAATTGGTCTTTGGCCCTTCTTCATCAATAACACTTTACTTGTTTGCTCCTTTTAGCATTTTGTAGCTCCTAATGGCTAATTTCTCCTTCTTTTGCTCCAAACGACTCCAAAGCACCTAATACACTCAAAAGTAAGCATAAGATACATAATTCATACTAAAACTCGCAAAGAAAGCATAAATACTAGATATAAAATTAGGTGTTTATCACACCTATCAAATTCCCCCACACTTAGACTTTGCTAGTCCTCGAGCAAATCAAACAAAACTAAAATACAACAACTCCGTGACATCGAGGCTACGGTTAATTTTAGCATAAATAACAAGCCTTTAAACCCCTAGGTGTCCCTAGTGGACGAGTTATAGTCTCGTGAAGGTTTACTAGAGATATACCTACAAAACCTATATTTCCAACTCCGTCTATTTGTGACAAATCAATGAACGAATCTAAAATGACTACAAGAGGAGGTACCTTGCAAATTCAATTCAAGTATTAGTAAATAAACTCTAATTAGATAGTCGAACAAGCCACAATACTCGGAAACTAACAAACCACAATCACAATGAAAAGATTAAGAAGATGGATATAGATGTAGATGTTGGCGAATGTTCACAAGTGATCGATGTTTCCCATATCTCTGTCAAGGTCACTGCCAAGATGAACCTATGCCTATTGGATTGAGCTACTGGTATGAATTCTACATCAACTCACTGGCATATACAAGGGAACCAGAAGTGACTTTATTCAACCAAAATAATACTTTCTTTTTCTTTTCACTTTTTCACATTTTTTATTTTTTTTTTTATTTTTTTTTTTTAGACAACATGATTGGATCAAACTGGATCCAAGCGCATGATTCTTATCAGCAGATTACACGATAGTTCCCTTGGATCCTGCATTCCACGCTTGTTTAGGGGACGGAGACAGGGAGAACACACACATATTGCTTTATCCAAGTGTCTTTTATTCCGTTTGGTCTAATTGGTCGGTCTTTTTTTTTCTTTTTCTTCTTTTTCTAGTAACTCAATCACTCTATTTCATCCTAGCAGTAATAACAACTCGATTTTTAGTGACCCACCAAAGCACTTAGAGAACAATAGATAAATATGGAAAAATAAAAATATAACGTGATATGGTGATATTCCGAGATATGGTAACAACTATCATGTTAATTGTGATTTCTGAGCTATTTTTGTCCCTTTTAGTTAATTGGTTCCTCAACTCCTGAATTCAAAATGGTTCCATCCACTAATGGTGTCATCCTAAAGGCACAAATTTTTTTTCTTGGTTTTTTCTATTTTTCTGATTTTTTTTAAGGAATAAAACAAACTAAAACAAACTATACAAACATATAAATGCTCCCCCACACTTAAACTTCACATTGTCCTCAATGTGTAAAACCGAAAGTTCTGAATTCTGACGTAACATCAGATAAAACGCAAACACTGTGCAAATTGGTAAGGAATTTGGAAAACTTCCATTTCACAAAAGTTGTTCACCTACGTGTTTTCTACTTAGCCTCAAAATTTCACAGTGTTTTGATAAACGTTCTGACAGTTATGGTCTCTGGACTGAACTACGCGCAGTCTGAAATTTTCTGACGAAAAGGTATTCGTCATAATTCTCTTCTAAGATAGATTACGCACTTAATGAAATTAAACATGGGGATGAAAATATGAAAACAATAAAAAATAAATAAATGAAAATAAAATAAAAAGCAAAAGGATAAGAGATACAAAACCGGTGGGTTGCCTCCCACTAAGCGCTTGTTTTAAAGTCGACGGCCCGACTTAGGTTCTTGTAAGATTCATTCCCCATATATTAGCAATCTGAAAAGTTGGGGATCCATCCATAGTACCTGTTTTGCAAACACTATCTTCACACAAATATTAGTACAAGAAAACAAAATTGAAGCTATGAACCGATAAAAGCTTCCCCCACACTTATTCTTGTCCACACTTGGAAGTGCTATAAAGAATATAAAAGGTGGGTACTTCCACGGTTTCTTGTTTACAAACCTGCATAGTATGAGAATCTAATGTTTCTAATGGCGGATATCGAGAAACAAAATCATTCAACAATGTTCTCGAAGCACATACATTCAAACCAATAAGAGGTAAAGAAGAAGAATCAATATGCAAAGGGTTAGACAAACCTCGCACAATCTCTTGTAGCACGGAATCCTCTTCATCCTTGAAAAACTCAAGTGAATTATTCACCTCTTGTATATCATGGTCCTCTATCAAACCTTGCAACCATTCTTCGTCCATTTCTGCCGTAACCAAAGTCTCGACATCAACATCATCATTACAAACATTCACAAGTTCAATTGGGTCTTCCATAATATTGGTCATATCGGTTTCATTCTCAACATACTCCTCGTTGTTTCAAGGCACATACTCTTTTGCGGATGCAATTCTGTCCATAAGGAATTTCTTTAGAACACTCATTGCATCATCCTCAAGCTCTACCTTTTGAATAGGTTCTTGATCGTTATAAAGATCAATGCTTGAGTAAGCTACACTAGTGTCATAATATTCCTTTTCATCTTCACCTTGATTGCAAAAAGATTCCATTGTACACTCCTCGGTAATGTCACCATGATTTGGTTCAAGCGACGTATTTTCATAGTCATCGTCACTATCATAGTCAACATAAGATTGGCTACCACTTCCCAAAGATTGGTCTTTCGCAGAATTTTGAATGTCCTCTTTGTATTCTTCAATGCCTTGTCTTAAATTGGAAACACCTTTTTGAAGCTCTTGGAGTGATCCATTCAAATTCTGAAAATAGCATTCCATTTGTTGGTAAAGCTCATTCAACAAGGAAGAATTACTTACTTCATATTCGGTCGAAGAAATTGGTTCCACGCTTGGTTGTCTAATTGACTTCATGCTGACCGTAAATTGTTGCATCTCATCTACCAAACTCGAGGAAATATTCATAGGAAAATAGTTGTCATAATGTTGTTGAGGTTGATAACCGTACCCATTGTTCCAATATGCTCCTTCCATAATAAGTACCTGAAACAAGAGTTCTCAAAACTATGTCAAAACCAGAAAATAAGAAAAAATAAAAACAAAACAATATAAAAATAAGAAACCAAAAACAAGTGACAACCGTTGCCTCCCCGGCAACGGCGCCAAACTTTGATCGCTGTCGTATGCGTCAAAAATAATTACACTTTCTTACTACTCAAAATATAAATATAGCAAGGGAAAGAAAGGATCGATCCCACAGAGAGGTCTAGGTTGTCTCGTTGTTTCGGTTTCCTATATAAAATACCGGGGGTTTTCTGATTTTTATATGCTAAAATAAAATAAAGGCAAACAAAGAAAAGTAAACAAATCAAAGTATTGAGAATATTGGTTAAGGATTCATCTTCATTCACAAATATGTTTTCAAAGCAATAAGTAGAATTGATATTTAATCTCAACTTTTATCAAAAGCCCTAGAATATCTTGATCGCAAGAATATCCCGCTAATCTCCTTTTGTCATCAACAAACACATTAAAAGATGTGAGTATGAGTTCTATCTAAAAGAACAACCTAACGTGTAAAAACACTAATCAAGTTTAATTCCCTATATGCATTAAGTTCTATGAAATCAGGCCAATCAAAGCAATTGAACGTGGAAAGCGCACTAATTCAATTTAACAAAGGTTACAATTCACATATGATCATAAGAATATATCACTACAAACTATAATCATATTTATGCTACTTGTATTCAAAGAATATCACTTTTACGTATAATAAACCCTAAACTAGCAATAGATGTGATTAGAAGTTCTACCAATTTGCAACTTGACAAAACAATCAATCAATCATAAAACAATATTTTCAGAGAATTGCAAACGATAGATATGAGACAAAACTAATATATTGAATCAAAGAATCATACTTTGTGAAATCCAACTATTCCATAACCAATAATAGAATTAAGTACTCATGTTAATGGAGTTCATAACAAGGAGAAAGAGAAACCCTAACATGTTTACAAACCCTAGCAACAAAAGTAGAAGAAGAGATAATATCCTTGTCCAATTAGGATACTTAACCTCCTCAAAATCCACCAAAAACCCTAATTTTCACGTCCATAGCAAGCCCAAAACGCATCTCTCCTTTCTCTTTTCGCGCAGGCCCAATAAGGCCCAACAGAAAACCTAATCTAAATTGGTTTCACCATTTTGCTCATAACTTCTTCATACGAACTCGGAATGACCTCATTCTTTTTGTGTTATTTTCGCGTTTGAATTCTCTTCGAGATGGTGATAAGAATTCCTTGAGTGAAATGAGTTAAAATTGGTCTTTGTCCCTTCTTCATCAATAACACTTCACTTGTTTGCTCCTTTTAGCATTTTGTAGCTCCTAATGGCTAATTTCTCCTTCTTTTGCTCCAAACGACTCCAAAGCACCTAATACACTCAAAAGTAAGCATAAGATACATAATTCATACTAAAACTCGCAAAGAAAGCATAAATACTAGATATAAAATTAGGTGTTTATCACACCTATCAGCGGTGTTGGTTAAAACAAACACAAAGATAGAGCAGCCCATCTACTACGTCAACAAAACCCTCAATACAGCGGAAAGGAACTACACGAAGATCGATCAACTCATCCTGGATTTAGTATGGGCCACTCAGAAGCTAAGGACCTACTTCCTAACACACTACATCCGCGTCCCCTGCAAAGCCCCGCTAGAGGCTGTCCTCAAAAGCGCGGGAAAAGCAGGGAGAATCGCAAAATGGAACACTCATCTCGACCAGTACAACATCATACACGAGCTCCAGCATTCCCAGAAGTCCCAAGTCTTAGCAGATTTCTTGGCTGACCTACCACTGGATAACGATGAAGAAATCCTTATTGAGGGGCTCAACACGGCAAGGTTACCCAAGGGAAGCGGAAGCAAAAATACCGTCGATGTCCTCGAGCCGGCAAACCCAAGACAATGGGAAATCTTTGTCGATGGCTCGAGGAACAAAGAAGGAGCGGGCATTGGCATCGTAATTACTACCCCCACTGGAGACCGAATCATCCACGCTTTCAGACTAGAGTTCAAAGAACACACCAATAACATCGTCGAGTACGAAGCCATTGTACATGCTCTACGTATGATAATAGAAATGGGTATAACAAACGTACGCTTGACCAGTGACTCACAACTGGTCATCAGGCAAATAGAGCTGGAATATAATGTGTATGACGAAACCCTGTCGGCATATATGACTTTAGTCCAGACACTGGCACATCAAATACCGAACATTATATTCCGGCACTTGAGCAGAAAGGAGCTCAGACACACGGATGCTTTGGCATACATCTCATCTATGTTGAAAGACAAAGATATAGAAGCAATTAAAATCACAAGGGTTTACGAGCCGTCAAACCCTCCCCGAGAGCTCTGCACTACGAACACGAAGCATAGCGCGGGGGGGACATGACAGACGATTATGTGGGGGAATACATCGCGGACGATTTCCAAGAGGATGACATCATGACAAGAGAGGATGAAGACGAAGACTTTAACAAAGAAGAAGACTGGAGGTTGGGTATCCACCAATTTCTCAAGGAAGGAACATTACCCAGAGACCTAAAGCAGGCCAGGAAGATACAATCGAAAGCAGGGAGGTACGACTTAAGGGTTTTCTCGGACCTTTGTTACGATGCTTGTCCATATCCGAAGGCCACCTAGTACTAAAAGATATCCATCGAAGAGACGCGGGAAATAACAGCAGGATGAGATACCTAGCCGACAAGGATATTATTGGCCAACAATGATATGAGACGCTGCAAGGATGTCAAAAAGGTGCGAAGAATGTCAGCGGTTCGCTAGAAGAATCCACGCACCAGCAACGATCCTAAACTCAGTAGATAGTCCTTGGAAATTTTCAAAATGGGGCATAGACATCGTAGGATCACTGATCGAAGGATCAAGAAAAAGAAGATTTTTGATAGTGGCCACGGACTATTTCAGTAAATGGGTAGAAGCCAAAGATTTGGCTAGAATCCGCGACTCGGATGTCTTCACATTCATCTTTCAGAACATAATCTGCCGTTTTTGAATCCCGACACAAATTATCTCTGACAATGGTAAGCAATTACAAGGTAAAAACATCGATTTACTATTTGATACTTTCAAAATCCGAAAAAACAAGTCGACACCAATATACCCTCAAAGAAATGGCCAAGCAGAGGCTACAAACAAGACCCTCGCTCTCATTCTCAAAAAACAATTAGACGAGCACAAAGGACGATGGTGTGAGAAACTACATAATGTCTTATGGGCATATCGAACAACCCGAAGGTCAGCCACGGGGGAATCCCATTTTTTGCTGACCTACGGAGCCGAAGCTGTCATCCCCACGGAAATCATCATGCCAACCACAAAGACAGAATCATGGGAAAATAACCTCACAACGGACATGATGCTGGAAAGACTCGATGATCTCGAAGAAAGAAGATAAGCAGCGCTACAAAAGATGGAAAATTACCAAAGAAAATTAGCAAGGGAGTATAATAAAAAGGTTAAACTTAGGAATTTCGTAGAGGGACAGTACGTGCTGAGAACCATACCCCAATACCAAAGAGAAAAGAAGTGGGGCAAGTTGGCACCAACATGGGGAGGGTCGTTTTTCATACAAGATATAGCAGGAAACGGATCCTATTACCTGCGCAACCTAAAAGGGGAAGTCCTCCGCCATCCTTGGAACTCCAAGTATCTCAATCCATACCATCCCTAGATCACATCGCAACGTTGCAACTGTGTAAAAAATACCAGAAGAAGAAGACGATGCTTTTCGATATGTTTCTATCTTTGGACGAGGAACAACAGGCCTCAATAAATCAATGAAAAACTTTCTTGCGTATCTATGAAAAGCAATTAGCCCATGGTAATACAAGGGGAAGACATCCAGCAGAATAAAATCTCCAACTATTCTAAGTCAGCGGGTCGACGGAATGAGGGACATGTACATAGTGACACCCCATATCCTAGAACGCTGCATCGACCCCCACCGTATGGGAATCCTCTGATCAAGGATTAGCAAGCGGGGGACGGGTCTCAAGATGTTCATGAAGGTACATACATTCGGCATCGCACTCAAACACAAGGTCAGCGGGTCGACGGAATGAGGGACATGTACTTAATTACACCCCATATCCTAGAACGCTGCACCAACCACCACCGTCTGGGAATCCTGTAGCCAGGGATTATCCAGTGGGGTCACAGGTCTCAAGATATTCACGAAGGCACATACCTTCGGCATCACACTCAAAAACAAAGTCATCGGGTCGGCGGAATGGGGACATGTACATAGTCACAACCCATATCCTAGAACGCTGCACCAACCCCCACCATCTGGGAATTCTCTTGCTAAGGGTTAGCCAGCGGGGTGACAGGTCTCAAGATATTCACAAAGCTAGCCAACAAACGATGATCCATTCCATAAAAGTTGATTACAAGTTAGACAAAATAAGCAAAAAGGAAACAAAATAAGCAAAAGAAGTTAGACAGACACATCAAAAACTCTATAATCAACAAGGATCAACTTTATATAACTGACAGAAGAGTCTACTTAGATGATTCAGTTCCACCGGTAGGGCTTTCCTTCTGCATCAAAGGTACGCTCCCACCTGAAGAAGGCCCCGAAGAGCCAGACAAGGCCGAAGGTTTAGGACGACGAGGATAGTGCTTTTCAATACCATGCTCAGTCAGGAGGTCATGCTCTATCTTGGACAGCACCTTGTTCTTCTCTTCGACCAGCTGACAACGTGCCTTGTACGTAATAGCGGTGTTACGCATCTCAGCCTGGGACAACATGGTAGATAGATGGTTCACTTCCGAAGAGGCCAAATTAGTTGCCTGTTCGTTGGACGTAGCCAAGACTTTGAAATACGAGGTATGTCCCTCCTGTTGCACCAAGGCAGTCTGAGATTGTTCTAGATCAGATTGATCCTTGTCAAGTTTTTCATTTGCAGCGAGAAGCTGTCCCTGGAGATCTGAAAAAGAAAACGAAGAGTTAGGACAACGAAGCACTAAAATCACACCCGGAAAAGTAAATATATACCTTCGACTCTAGCCGAAGATATTTCATATTCGTTAACAACCGCATCCCGAGCCTCGTCAAGAAAGTCATACTCGTCGGATATTTTCTTATAATCCTGTTGAAGAGTGGAAAGAGCAAATTTACTAGCGTCTAACTCTACATGCTTCATTGAATCTAAATGACGAAGACGATTGACTTCGTTATTCAGCTCCTCCAATCCTTTATTAAGTCGGTACATATTAACTTCGAGATTTCTCTTAGACTCGGCTTGATGAGCTACGTCGGCCCGGGACGCGGCTAAGGCCTTACCAAGGGCAGAGGCTTAGGACCGAGCATCGTCTCTTTCTTTGGAAAGGCGTTGTATGTACCCCCGTACGTCGGAATTCTGGGAGGAATGAGTCTGCCGTAGCTCTTCCTCCAGAAGATTCATCTTAGCGAACAAAGACGAAGCAATCTCGCGGGCTCCGCGAAGATTATCGCGCGTCCTCATCAAAGTACCATCAAAGAGACGACGATCTGCGCTATACTTATTTTGCATATCAACTATCTGGGTATGCCGTAGATGCCATACCTCGGCCTTGGCATCCCACCTCTCGGCCTCACTCTTAAGTTTTTCCACTAGCTCGGCAATACGGGTCTTCTGTCAGTTTCTCTCATTTCGAATCCATATCAACTCAGGGACTCCGCCCACTGAAGATAGGGTGGGGATACTCAGAAGGAAAAGGAATTACTAAGAAGAAAACAACAATAAACAACAAGGGACAAACCTGTGAAAGATGAAGCATCTTTTCGAACAGCCTCCAGCTCACTACGCGCCATAGCAAGCTCCAAACGAAGCCTCTCTTCTTCGTTGCTCAGATGCTCTTTCCCCTTAATACGGTTCTTCATCTCACTTATCTCTTTATCTCTAGCAGAGATGACACCCTCGTCCATGGCCAACTCCTCCTCTCTGTGACGAAGCTTACCCTATAACTTAAGGGACTTGGCCTTGAAAAAATGGTACAAGTTATGATTGCAGTATTCGCTCCTCATCACCTACGAATAGCACCATGTCAGAATACCGCGGAGTACCCAAAAAAAATAAAACAAAAACACCACATACCTCCAACATCCGATGGTGAGGGTAACCATACTTATATCCATCAGCTATGGCCATCATGTCAACAACGGTGGTTGGAGGGTCAACCACTAAGGTAGCCTCCAGTGACCTCAGATTCCTGTACCACACCTCCGAAACTCGATCTTCAGTGGACAACTGTATCATCTTACGGGTATAAGCGTCGGAATCTTTCTCCCCAGCAACAACGGGAGCAGGGTTTGGGACGAACATCAAATTTTTCTTCTTCAGCCAAGCAAGGATAGCGTCGTCACCCTCCAACATCAAGGACTGTGGGAAATCATCCGAAGGGGACCGATTAGAAGATTCCCCAACAACGGAAACCTTCTCTAAAGCATCAACAGGCGAAAAAGTCTTCTCCGAAGATTTCCCCTTACCGGAATTACCAAGTACGTCCCAATCATCTCTTGGGGAAAGCAAATAAAACTCATCAGCAAGACCCATGGAAGCATTCACATCAAAGGACGGCCCCGCAGAATGGACTCGGCCAAAGGAGAATTCTTGGAAAACCGGGTCCCCACCACTACCACCAGCAGCAGTAGTATCCTCGGGATCATGACCACCGGGGGTAACCCTAGTACCATCACCATCAACATTAGCGGTAGTATCCTCGGGATCATGACCACCAGGGGTACCCCTCGTACCATCACCATCACCATCAGCGGTAGTATCCTCATCCTCGTCACCACCGGGGGTACCCTTTGTACCATCAACATCAACAACATCTTCACGAAGAGGGGGAGAAGTTTCAGTACGTTGTTCCCCATCGGACATATCCCCATCTTCATCAAAGTCCTCGTTAGCAGGACTAGTAACATCCTCTTGGACCTCTGCCTCATTAAAAACAATAGTAGAAGAGCGCTTGGGACCGATCCTCATTTTATTCGTCACCTACGGAGTAATAAGGGAATCAAGTCAACATTCTTTCCTTGACTCAAAGTTTTCCTTTGAGTAAAGAAAAAAGGGGCAACTAAAGGAATAAAGGATCTGCACCTTCACAACCACAGTACTCTTCGAGGGAGGGGCCTCACCCGAACTGTCTTCATCAGCATCAACAAAATCGAAGTCATATGGAAAATTCATACCTTCGAAGTTCAATTGACAAGGGTAGTAATTTCCATAACGAAGAGGGGGAATCTCACGAGGAACGCTATCAGCAGTAGGACGCCATCCGTCGGGACCAGGAATCCAACCCCAATCCCACGAACCAATAATCTCGATAACAGTGGCATGCCACTCATAGTCATGGTCGCGCTTGATCCTCTCACGAGAAGGAAATAGTTTCTTATTAGCAGACCCTTCAGTACCAGGAACATAATTCAGCTTGGCATCGCTAACCTCACTCAAAAAACGAACCTCACCACGGGAAGCAGCAATATTCCGAAGGCTCACACTCCACGGCTTACGATTCCTACTGTTGACATAATCCCCGAAAGAACTATTGAAATTCTGAGGGGTATACCATTCCCTCTCAGCAAGATTGAGGGTATAACAAGTCATCATCGTTTCTCCCTTGATGGGAAGATAGCACTCCTTCAAGGCGCGGAGATAATTCCCAGTCAACTGTGATACAGAACGACTATGGGTATTCGTCGAGGAACCCTCACGACCGGCCAACGCATCATAATAGAAAGAATCACCTGACTTGTACAAAGGGAGCATAAGACCCGCTTCGAAGTCCCTCACAGTGGTCAACAAATGAAACTCATCGAACTGGTACCCCGAGATGAGATCGTAAGTAATGTCGTCATCAGGGGCATAGAAGCGAACATCAAAAGCTTGAAGTTCATGCTTCTCCTTGAACATTTCCAGATCAATGTGTTTAAAGGTATATTTTTTCTTACCAACCGGGACGCTTCGAATAATCAGCGCAGCGTCTTCCTCATCAAGAGAGTCTTGCGTGGAGTATTTTGAAGGGCTCGTATCCAGGGCTTTCCTCTTCAAAGGCACATTCTTAGACGGTTCGACCTTCGAAGCACCACCCCTGACATATTTTCCTCTGGAAGGGATCGCTGGAGGAGGGGGAAGAGGACTCTGCTAAAACACCGGAGGATCCAAAGAGCGAATGGGTTGAGCGCCCAAAGCTTCGTTACGAGGAGAACCCTGCGGGTTTTTAGGCTCATCGCGCGTACGGGAAGAAGCACGGGTAGCAGCGTATCTAGAACCGTGGGGATCCCGCTGAAGATCTCCCCTCCTAGAAGAATGTCTATGACCAGAAGAAGATGAAACCCTCAGAGAACGAAGATCCACATGCGAATCCCTAGAGCCTCCTGGAGGAGATACATCCGGGTCTCTACGCGGAGGAGATCTTGGAGGACTAGACGGAGGAGTCTGGTAAGGAACCCGCAGACGATCAGCCATATCTACAGATATACAAACAAGTGATGGATCCCTCAGAATCACAAGTGAAGATCAAAAAGCTGAACAATCTAAAAAAATTCAAAAAAAAAAAAAAACCCTAGCTGACTCATGACGCAGGGAAAAGCTCTTCAACTATGAACTTGTAACCCTTGTGATAAATATACGTTGTATATGTGTTCTTCATCACAAGGGTAACAAAACAGCAGCAGAAGATGAACGGTTAGTAAAAAACAAGACCAAAGGTTAAACCCTTACCTATAACAGGAGTTTCAGAAGAACGAGCAACAGCGAACGAACACAGGGAATCAGTGATAGGTCGTATTCAAGACAAAGCAGCAGCAGGAAACAGTAGCAGCAGCAGTTAATGGCATCCAAACAAAATTAGAGAATGAAAAAGAATAGAATAAAATAATGAAGGACCGACAGAGAATGAAATTTATTTCACATTCTCCCCCCCCCCCCCCCCTTATAAACACCCAATAAAATAGAAACCGTCCCTTCTCCCAAGGGGAAGTTATTGCAAGAAGTTATTGCGTAATGGGAAACACGCCCTAAAATCAATGGGAAGTTATTGGGCGAGTGGGGAATATGTGACGGTTTTCCTCTCACTTAAATTGACGCCCCAAGTCAGAAGAAAAGGGGCAAATTGTATGTACATATTTTCACCACTCGGCACGTGCCCGCGGGTAAACACGTGGAGAGCATGTGACACGGGTCATAAAAAGATGATGCCACATGGATATAGCCAAGAAGCGTGTACTGGCAGAAAAGGACCCACATCTCGGAGATCCAATGGCCACAAATAAAGGACCAATGAATTAAAGCACCACTGCGTTGGACCCAATACACCATCGGATCTGCTTTATCCCATCTCGACGGTCAGGGCCCAACTGACTGACACGGATAAGACAGGGGCAGGAGACCGTGGTATGACGCATGCAGAGGACCCAAACACCCGCATTAAACATCTGGGTCAGCACACGCGTCAACCAACCAACATAACAGATGATCATGCCTCTTCGGTAATAACGAAGAAACGAAGGGGGCCTAGTAGAAACCGAATACATCTGCGTATCGGCACAAAGCACAAGATGATAAGGTTACAACGGCTCCATTAGTGGACCTCACGGAGGAACCCCTATAAATACCCCTCCTCACTAAGAGAGAGGGGCAAGTCGAGTCGAGAAGGAAGAGGAGAGAGAATTAGGAAGAGTAAGCAACCCCCTAATCCCGCAGCCTCAGTTAACACACCCAAAGTCATTTGACTATACTTGTAATCAATTTACATATAATAAAACCTCTTTTTACCCCGTGGATGTAGGCCTCAGTGCTGATCCACGTACTTACTCGTCTTATTTACATTATGCACTTTACATTCCACACTTAAATTATGCACTTTACATTCCGCACTTACATTATGCACTTTACATTCCGCACTTTATGTTCCATTTGATCCGAGATTTCCTTTGTATCAATCCGCGGATTGCTATCCATGCTATTTTACATTGTCAGTGATAACTGTACGATAAGACAAGGACGAGTCCAAAGACTCAGAGTCGATGAATCGGTATAGTCACTGCGCTATTACGCACGTCATATCTAATCTATGAATTTAAGTATGTGCGAGCATTGTTTGTGGACACGTAGATACCATCGTAATTTACGTGTTCACAAAAATTAAATAAAATATATAAGAATGGGAAGTCAAAATGTCATAAATTGTCGCCTTTAATAGTTTTTCCTTACTCCAGGGAAATATTGCTAATGTGGATATTATGAGAATGAGTAAAATTGAAAAATTATCGCAAAAACTAACGATTCCCCCTCTCTGGGAATCCTAAACCCACCTCCAATGTGGGTTTGCTATTCCCCCATTTTGGGGGAACCTAAAAACTCGGGGAATTATAATCCTTCAGTTATTTTTATCCCAAACATGGGAATGGAACCCTATTCCTAGGAATAACATTCAATTCCCCAAAAACAAACACGCTATTATATGAACTCCATGGTGAAATCATATTTACAAAGCTTGATCTCCGTTCTGGTTATTATTAGATTTGTCTTTACAAACCAGATATTCAAAAGTCTGCGTTTCGAACTCATGATGGTCACTATGAATTTTTAGTGATTCCTTTTGGTTTGTCAAATGCACCAGCTATATTCCAGAGTCTCATGAATCAGATCTTAGACCTCATCTGAGAAAGTTTGTTCTTGTCTTTTTCGATGACATATTAATTTTATAGTAAGAGTATGAAAGAACATTTGGAACACTTATCCATAGTGTTTGAGATTTTGCGTTAACATAAATTTTCTGACAAGTATTCCAAGTGCGCTTTTGCACAATCCTCAGTTGGTTATCTTGGCCATGTTATTTCTTCTGAAGGTGTTGCAGTAGAAAATGATAAAATTCAGAGCATTCTTAATTGGCAAATTCCAACCACTGTTAAAAGCTTGAGAGGTTTTCTTGGATTGCCAGGCTATTATCGAAAATTTGTTAAGGATTTTGGTATGTGCCCCTTTAACTAAACTGTTAAAGAAGGATTCATTCGTATAGAGTGATGAATCTACTGCTGCTTTTAGAGCACTACAACAAGCACTTACTACTACTACCCCAGTTTTGATATTACCAAATTTTTCAAAGGAGTTTTGTTTGGAATGTGATGCTTCTGGTACGGGTTTAGGAGTTGTTTTAATGCAGTCTAACAGACCAATTGCTTACTATAGCAAGGGATTGGCAGATAAGAACTTGATATTATCCATTTATTGCAAGGAGATGTTGGCTATAGTCTCTGCAGTGCAAAAGTGTAGACCATATCTACTTAGAAGATATTTTAAGATCTATACGGATCATCATAGCTTCAAATATTTCTTAGATCAACGAATATCTTCGATGGAACAACAAAGATGGTTATCTTAATTATTGGGGTATGATTATGAGATCATTTTCAGAAGAGGTAAAGAGATTGTTGATGCTGATGCTTTGTCAAGAAATACAAGCCTCCAATTTTCTGCTATCTCTACTCCAATTTTTTCAGGTGTCAATGAAATTATTTAGGAAACCAGTAATGATGACGAATTAAGAAAGCTCATTGAATTATTGCGCAACAATCCCAATCACAAACCACATTATTCTTATAATGATGGCATTTTGCGTTATAAAGAAAGGATTGTAGTATCTTTTACTTCTGAATGGTGCACTAAACTTTTGAATGAGTTTCATTCAACACCCATAGGGGGTCATTCTGTATATTTTCGCACTTACAAGCACATTCAGCAAAAATTTTATTGAAAGGATTGAAACATTCAGTTAAGGAGTGTATTTATCATTATGATATTTGTCAAAAGAATAAATCTGAAGCTATAGCTCCTCCAGGATTGTTGCAGCCTCTTCCAATACCTACAGATGTTTGGATGGATATCTCAATGGATTTTATAGATGGATTCCCAAAATCTTATCATAAGACTTCCATATTGGCAGTTGTTGATAGGTTATCAAAATATGCCCACTTTATAGCTCTTTTGCATCCATACTCGGCTGCTTATATTGTTGATATCTTTGTTCAAGAAGTTGTTCTTCTACATGGAATGCCAAGAACAATAATCAGTGATCATGATCCAATATTTATGAGCAATTTCTGGGAAGCATATTTTGATTTACAATATACACAATTATATCGCAGCTCGGCTTATCATCCATAGACATATGGACAAACAGAGGTGACCAACCGAACTCTTGAGTGTTATTTACGATGTTTTGCTGGCATTAAACCTTCTGAATGGAGCAAATGGTTGCCTTGGGAAGAATGGTGGTATAATACCAGCCATCACTCATCTATCAATATGCCACCTTATGAAGCTTTGTACAGTAGAGTTCCACCAACTATTTCGATCTATCTACCTGGAACCACAGTTGTTCATGCTGTTGATCTTAATTTGAAAGCTAGAGATCAAACACTCAAGCTCCTTATATTCCATATTCAAGATGCTCAAACTAGAATGAAATCTTTTGCTGAAAAACATCGTACTTAGAGAAGTTTTTCCTTAAATGATTGGGTATTTCTTCGTCTGCAACCTTATAGACAATTGACAGTGGCAAACCAACCATATTCTAAACTTTCTCTTCATTTTTATGGACCTTTTAAAGTTCTGGAAAAAATAGGAGAAGTTGCATATAAGTTACAGTTACCTGCTGAGAGCCGTATTCATCCAGTTTTTCATGTTTCACAACTGAAACTAAAACTTGGATCTGCTGTCACTACAGAATCAGTTTTGCCTACAATGGTTGATTATGAGAAATGGGAACCTGAAGTTATCCTCGAAAGGAAGATGTTCAAAAAAGGAAATCAAGCTGGAACTAAATGGCTTATACAATGGAAGGATCGTTCAAAGGAAGACGCAACATGGGAAGATGCAAATGTACTCTCTTACGTTTTTCATAAATTGAGTCTTGAGGACAAGCCATTTTTCAAGCGAGGTGGAATGTTGCGACACCAAACCTGCCTGCTATCTTTTCCTTAAATAGATTTATTTTATTTATTGTATAGCTTTCCTAGTTTGAATAGAACTTATTTTATTTTCATTACTTGCTTAACATGCAATTCCGTAGGTATGAATACAATGATCGAGTCTGTATGAAACATAGAATTTTAAATTAATACAACTAAGTGTATTTATTTCTTCATTTAATCTTCTAAGCAGAGATGGCTAACCCCTAACTCAAAGGGTTTTATCTAGGGTTCTTTACCTTTTTCTTGTGTTCTAACTAGTGTTTTGGTCAAGGATCCTAACAGATTGCGAATCAGATAATTGGGAAACACTGGGACTCTGTGAAAATCTGTTACTAAGCATGGGGAAACCCTAAAAGAAGTGAATGCATCACAAAAAGGTGAATAGAGAAGAGAATAAACGGAAGATCCCAATCCCTAGAAGAATCAACGAAGAAATGTGTGTTGACAAAAAAAAAACCCTAATTTCCTCGAAGAAGGCTCCTTGAAATTGACATCGGAATCACCGGATAAGCTTTACCAAGTCAAATGCCCCATACCAAGCAAAGAAATTAATAGTTTTAACATTTTTTTTAAAAAGTTCAAAATAATTTTCACCAATAAGAATAGTCTTTGGTTGGTTGACGTATGTCCACGGTAGACACAAGACAAGCCTAAGCCCTGAGCCCAAAGCCTTAGCTACAACAAACATTATTTGTCCGCACATGCCCGCCCATACTTAGCTTATATGGAGGACATTCACCTCTTTCAAACCCAATGCGAGACTAAAGATCCTCTTTCATTCACTCATAAGAAAATGAACAAGAATCTATAGTGATTCATAGGTCACAAAATCAAATCCAAACAACACTATTTAAAAGTCATTTAAAAGTCATATGGACAATAATTTAGCTCGAAAGTAAAAGTAAAGGCAAGAGAGCCTCAAGTAATTTTGCAAGGCCACATAGTTGTCTTGAAAATATCATGGCAAATTTCTTTGCTTATATCGCAATAAGAAAAATCTCAGATTCGAAAAGAATAGAAATTAGCTATTTCACTTAAAACTTCCATACAACAGAGAAAGAAATCCAAAATAATGAAGTCAAAGTGCCCATTACGTATCACGGGCAGAAAATCCGCAAATAGTAAATATTTTACTCGGGGTTAGATGAAGTGGATTTTTTAGCTCACCTTATTAATTAAAGAATCCTATTACTTGGGGCTTAAAAAGTCTTGGTCTTTTGGGGGATTTTTGGGTCACCAAATAGTAATTGGGATACTCCCATCAAATATTTATATAATGATTAATATGACCCTTACTGATTTTAGATAATAAACTTGATTAATATCACTAATCATGATTAGCTAATTAATCAATGCTAATTCGTTTCTTTAAGTTACGTGTTGAAGTTGAAAATCAAAACAAAAAAAATTTGAGGGAAGAGAAGAAGAAGAAGATGAGGAAAAAAAAATTGGGGAAAAAAATAAAAATCAGTGATTCAAAGCAAAACTTTTGATGTAGGTGAACCCTCATCTTCAAATTACGATAACATATTAATATCTATCAACAACGATCATTTCATTGCTGATTTTTCAAAAAATCGTGATTTATCTTCTCAAACTCAAAATAACTCTTATGAACCGCTTTGGAAAAAAAAAGCAAAAAAACCGGGAAGACGATATAAAAATATCAAACAAATATATTTCAGGTACCGTTAGATATTTAGATAAGTAAGAATCTTATAAATCTCGCCCCCCCTCCCGCCGTTTCGGCTCCCCTTGACAAGGTTATTCATGAGGCTCGCTAGTAGGTTAGCACAGCAACCTGTTCAATTAATGTAATAGTATGTCGTTGGAGCTTAGCTTATTAGGCTTCCAACTAGTTTCATGTAATAATCTTATAAATTATTTCAATAATTATTAAAAGAAAATAACATTTGGGTTTGGACGGCTAATGAAATGCCATCCTTAATTTTTGTGTTCTAAAACGGCAAAGTGCCATATAGTCACTATATCAATCTTTTCCATGGTGCAAAACTCACTCTAGCACCTAGTCTCTCAACCATCCCTTGTTCTAAGCTGCAGCTGGTGCGCGTGAAGAATAAGTAGGTGGGGTCATTTCTCATTTGTCACTTGAAACCAATTATATAATAATAATAATAATAATATGAATTCCGGTGAATTTCCTTTATTGCGGTTAAAAGCTGAATCAAACTCGATTTCTAGAGCTTCAGGCTCCACTAGAAAATAATTAGACCAATAGGAAATTATTATATAAAAATTAAAATATATAATAATAAATTCTAGAATTTCCGGTCCCACAAAGAATATTTAGACCAATAGGAAATTGTTTCAGAAAATTTAAAATAAAACACAGAATAATAGTTGCACGGATTTCCCAAATCTAAAAAACTGCTGCACGGGCTATGCATGTTTAAGACTTGGGCAACCAATCTAAACCCGTGCAATGTACGGACGCACATCTAGTTAATAAAGAAAACAAGATAATGTCAACAATAACGACAGTACTGGTCTTCTTGTTATATTTAAAAAAGAAAAAGAAAATCAAACTGCACCGAAGCCTGCGTATATTTTGAGAGGATTATCCAGATGAGGATTGGCATACAAGTACTGGAGGAAATCCATGTAATTGAAGGACCGGAATTGTAAAGGATGATCTTTGTCTATCAGTTCTTTTGGGATTTCAACCGTTGCTCCATCATTTGGTGTTGCAAATATCGCGTAAGAGTATCTATCTTTCCCTCCTCTCATAATAACTCTGTGTGTTGGAGCATGTATTCTTCCATTGCTCCACGCCTACAGTTACATAATCAAGCTCAATGGTTAATTAATTCACCTTCAGACGTAACATGGTTCATGACTTGATCACTCTTATTACTAAAAAGTTAGGGGCTTAGCCCTCAATAATCAAAGTATACGTGTCCATGCCTGTATACCTAAGTTCTTCAATATGCATCATCTGCTTTTAACACTGGCATCGTATATGCATGCTAACAGTTAATCAGAAATACTAATTAGACTCCTTGTTTCATTCAGGGAAAAGAAAGAAAGAAAGAAAGGAAAACCTAGAGGTTATACGCATAATATAAAGGGGTCGAGAATGCAACTCTTACCATGAGAGCTTCACCTGCGAGAACTGTGAATGTGCCAGGCTGCGTTTGAAACCACTGTCCTTCTTTGGAGAGAAACTCGAGTCCGTTTATGTCTTGATATAAAATTGTTAAGATGCTTTTATCAGTATGAGGTGGTAGACCAATGTCCGACTCATCACTCCGAGGAGCTTTGTATTTCAAGACACGAAATACATTATCGCTATTCTTGATGTTTGAGTCGTAATAATCTCCTACTCCCAAGTACTGGAAAATCATTTTCCGGACGACTCCTTCAAGTTCTTGCAGCATTTTAGCTGCAGAGTGTATAGTCCGACTGTCAGAGCATAAGATCAGAGTTAATAAAATTAGGGTAAGGTGACTAATCTTATGTGAGTAAATGGAATGTGATTGGCTGATTCAAAATTAATGGTTAAAAAGAGTGATTGGTTTAAACTACACAAAATTGGTCAATTAACCTAATAACGATAATTTCTGGGTGAAAAAAATATGTAAAATTTGATACTGTTTAAATGGACGAGAATGTAAAAATAGTCAGGATGTAAACAGTTTCATCCTACCCATTTTCAAAACTTTTTCTAATTTTTAATTTACATCAAGATGCATCCAGTTTCACCTCGCTATTTTTTAAGTTTAAGCTAGGATGAATCTAGATTTATTCTTGTTTTTTTTTTTTGTGTCCATTAGAACCATGTTTTAAAAATATTTGGGCAATTGACTCAATTTCTCTTTAAATAATTCACGAAGTCAAACTATTCAGTCAACTGCCCTGTGAAATACTATTCCCTCCGTCCCACTATTAGTTGACATATTTACTTTTAAATTTTGTACCATAATAGATGACTAAACAATGAGATATTTCTAAAATTATCCTTTTAATTGATAATTGGTATTATAGGACATATATGCATTATTTATTATGCATATTTATATTCGTTACGTATGTGTTTTAAAATGATTTTCACTGATATAAAGTTTAATTAGGAACATCCCTCGTGTAGTTTGAGAGATAAATCATTTCAAAATTTCACTAGTTATCATCCATAAATGCATAATTGTAAAAAAAAAAAAAATTCCTTCATTATTTTAAAAATTGTGCAAATTTCAACTAGTTCATCTAATATTAGAGCGGAGGGAGTAATAAAGAGGAAAGAAAAACACCCAAAAGACTATAGATCGGCGACTAAAAAAATGAAGTATTGAACATTACCACATCGCAGGGTTTCCGTTCGGCCACATGAGGTCAGTGAATGCTCCAGCTTCATCAAGGATGTCTGCGTTGATTATGCCCAAACTTTCGAACAAAGGAACCGCTTCAATCTTGCTTAGGTAACCAGTTTTACGGTGAGGCTTAGAATGAACATTCTTCTCTTTAGTCTCATCTGGAAGACCAAATAATTCTTTCATCCCCATCAAAAGCTCTTCGTGTAGTTTAACTGGAGCTTGATTATATACTACCTGAAAACATCCAAAATTTTCACATGCTTCTCCAACTTGTTTGCACAAATTCTTCCATCCTTCACTTCCTTCCACTAAATCGTTAGCATCTTTGCTGAAATCAATATATGGGATTCCACTTTCTCGGTTCATCTTTTAGTTATGTTTAATTATCTCTAGAATCTCTTGTATGTTTCTATGTATGCATAAATATATAAGACTAGGAGAGAGATACAAGTTGGATTGCGACTTGAGGGCTGATGAAGACATGTTTTATGCATTTTTGCTAGCCGGGGAACATAGTATTATAAGAAATATGCAGATAGCTGTACCTGTATTGTACACACCAATGCATGGGTGGACACTTGTCATGATTATAGTGGGTGGGGGCAGATATATATGTATAGTCAAAATCATCGTCGCCTATGTATGTGCGAAACTGTCCGTTCACGAGATAAGATTTTGAATATTCCTCTCTCTAGTAGTCTCTCCAGTGTACTACGTTTTTTCTTAACCTAAACAAAAACACCACCTCCATACATTTACTCAATCGACCACCGTTCTTACCTAGAAAAAAAATAAAAAAAATGCTTCTCTTAAATGTAGCCTACGGCTTTATTAATAACCCACAATTGGGGATATGAGAATTAATTGGGGGATTTGAATTACTTTCCCCAACCCATGATGTGTGCTAAGGGGTGACTTTTAGTTATGAATATACTAAAATACATTTCCCTCAAAATCAAAAAACAAAATCATATCCCCATTTCCATCTCCACTTCTTCCCTCAAAATAAAAATTAAAAACTTAAAATTAAAAATCAAAATCATATCCCCCATTTCCATCTCCACTTCTTATTAATCTTATTTAGGGGTACAGCTTTGAAACCCAAATATTCTCCATTCCCTTTTAAATTCTAAACTCTCCCCACTCTATATCAAATTCTCTTCACCTCACTTTGGAAACGATTTTTTTTTTATCCGGAAGTGATGAAGATCATCTTTGAAAGTGATGATGACCATGCTGGGAATTGATGAAGACCATGCCGCACCGTGTGTTCAAGATATGGTCTTCATCAATTTCGCATGGTCTTCGTCACTTCCATTTTGAATTTTTCCTGGCTTTAAAAAGCTTGGTACTAATGGCATGGTCAGTTGATATGAAGACCATGCCGGTATTGTTTTCCGGCATAGTCTTCATATTTATTTCCTATGCCGGAAAAAAATACCAGCATGGTCTTCATATCAACTGACCATGCCGGCACCAAGCTTTTT
This sequence comes from Papaver bracteatum, assembly GCA_023529315.1. Taxonomy (NCBI): domain Eukaryota; kingdom Viridiplantae; phylum Streptophyta; class Magnoliopsida; order Ranunculales; family Papaveraceae; genus Papaver; species Papaver bracteatum. Next base: position 47,791 of record JAJJWX010001377.1, read on the forward strand.
AAAGCGAGGAAAAATTCAAAATGGAAGTGATGAATACCATGCTTAGAATTGATGAAGACCATATCTTGAAACCTGCGGCATGCCCGATAATTTCCTATAAATGCCGGTAGTCAAGTGAAAAAAAAAATCAACATTCGGATACTTTTCATTCGTTTAGGCATAGGTATTTAAGCAAAATACTATGGAGGAGGAGTAGTTCAATGACTTTCGAAAAAAACTATTACCATGCCGGTACATGTTCAAAACCGAAAAAAATCAACATTCGGAAGATCAAAACCAGGAAAAAACCCCCAAACCCCCCCCGGATAGTGGCAAACAATTTATGAACATTTCCAACAATTGCCGGCATGAGTTTTTGGTTGAATACCATGCCGAAACCAAGCTTTTTCAGCTGCAACAATGGTGGATTCAAATAAAAAAAATCAATTTTGCAACCTCTTATTATCAGTAATTCTCTCATCACAATCATCTTCCCATTTTCAAAAAAAGAAATTCCTCTCAAATATTTTTTTCCCTCCTTCTACTCTCACCCAAACACAAATAAAAATACACACTAATTTATCCCCCAAATACTTAACATTTTACTAATTATACTTAATCACTAATCCTAATTAGTGGGGGCTAGATTAGGAATTAAAAAAATAATTACATAGGGGTCACCCAGAATTGCTATTGGGACACCTATTTTGTCCCGTAGCTATATCCCCCAATTAATTCCCATATCCCCCAATTGTGGGTTCTTTATTAATCATAGCAAAAAATATTTAAGTTAAAATAAAAAAACCAGATAATTTTTTTTATTGCTAACAATTAAACTTAAATCCTTCTTCCTAAAATCAAAATAACCCTAATTTTTTTTCTCTTAAAATTAATTATACAGTAAAACCTCCATATATTAATAATCTTGGAACTTCACAAAATTATTAATATATGAAGTTTATTAATATAGGGAGGTATCCAAAAATAAAATAAAATTACTTGACAAGAAGTTTTAAACATGCTCGACTAGTTGGAAATATTTTGGCTTCAACAAGAAGGTGCACATAGTAACGTGGTCTTATGCATATGCAAATCAAAAGATGCGATAAAAACCCAAAAAATTATAGCCTTTTCACAAACAACTATAGATGCATATTTTTCTTCATCTTAAATTTTGATTTAATCTATAATTTTCCGGTTATGTCGATTATATTAATATATAGAGGTAAATTCCTTATGGCGGGACTAGAAAAATCTATTAATACTAAAATACGGAGTTTATTACTATTTATAACTGGCGTATCAATATATAGAGTTTTTACTGTAATTGTTCTTTTAGGATTCTCACAAATTGAACAATTATGTATAAACCCTAATTCTTACTTTTCCCCCAAAACAAAACAAAATAAACTCTAATTCTTATTCTTATTTTCTCTAAAATAATTTTTTTCTTAATCATGACTATATCAAAATTGATGGCGTATATTCTAATTGTTCCCTTAAAAACATTTCAAAACAACATCAATCGAAATGGAATTAGTTAAGGTTTTAATTCTTTTCCGAGGACCATTCTCCTAGGAACTCCATAAACATAATCTATAAAAATAAAAAATCTATAAGATGATGTTTTTCTTCTTCTCAATCATGATTATACTAAAATTGATTGAGGGTGTTGATTATTCTTTAAAAATAAACACTAAGAGTGGGTATATTAATTATATGTCCCTACTTTTAACTCCTAACAAATATATCCTTATGCAACAATAAATATGTCCCTCCTTTTTTATAACCTTATCCATTTAAAATTAGATTACCTTAATACCCTCACTCATATAATATTTTTCTTTATTTCAAAATACAACAAATTTCTTCCTCTACCACTTCACCACCACCACTAGCACCACCACCACCACCGTTCAACAACCACCACATACCAACCGCCACCACCACCAATATTCCACCACCACTCCTTCACCACCACCATTACACCACCACTAGTCCTTCTCCACCACTAGTATGTTGCCGCCACTACCACAAATTCATCGCTGCCACCACCGCCGCCACCACCATCACCACCGCCTCCGGTTCAAATTTTTTTGTATCAACAAAAAGTAGTTGATCCATTTCAGTTGGATCAAACAATGGATGTTTATCCATTGCAGTTGGATCAACGATGAGAAATTTATCCATTGCGGTTGGATCAACAATGGATGTTTATCCATGTTGATGGAAAAATGCTACCATTTCATCGACTCAGTTTCAGATCCACCAACAAAACCATAAACGGTAGAAGTTTATCTAGTTTATCCAAGAAAAAGGATCAACACGGTGGAAGTTGATCCAATTTTAGTGGATCAACAATGGATGTTGATCCATGAAAATTGGATCAATAATGATAGTTGATCCATGTAAAATGGAGTGAACTTGGCGTGAGTCGAACACGCATCATCTGACATGGAGTCAGTCATGCTACCATTGCACCACAAGTTCAACATTGGAACAAATTTATATGATTTAAACTACAAAACACGAGTTCAAAGGATCAACTATGGTTGTTGATCCATATATATGGATCAACAACCATAGTTGATCCAATATATATGGATCAACATCGGTAGTTGATCCAATATCAAGACCGCTTCAACCAGATAACCACCATATTTCATTACCTCGTAGCTTCATAAACACCAACAACTCCAAGACCGACTTCAAAACCAATCTCGGTTGAATCAACAATGGATGTTTATCCATTTCAGTTGGATCAACAATGGATGTTTATCCATTGCGTTGGATCAACAACCATAGTTTATCCAAAATATATGGATCAACAACCATAGTTGAATACAATGCATTAATTCTACCATCCTGTATAAGTACTAGTTAACTCAAGTTTCAATAGCATAACCACAGGGAAGATTATAAGAGTTTTCTTTCGCTAAAATGGATAAAAAGAGGTGTGCAAACCTTGTTGACATAATGGATTAATTTGTCCATTTGCTTGAACCAAGATTCTCTTATTGTAACCACGGATACTTGTAAAAACTTGGTAGGTTGTTGGGTTGTTTTTCGTAATCTCTTATTGTAAGTTCAATTACCACATAAATAAATTCCTTATTTTTCTTGGGTTCACTGTTCCTCCTCCATTCCTTGTAACTCCAGAGTACACAATTAGGCCAATAGCAACCTGTAGCTTCTTATTCTTCTTCTACTGCTCACAACAAGCACCGATATCACCAGCTTGCAACTATTCCCATCCGGAATCACGGCTACATAAGCGATTCAATCGATTCAGAATCGAAGCAAAGACATACTCTCACTTCATCTCGAGTGCAAAACCAGCTACAGAGACACCTCCTTTGTAATGGACAGAATAGCATCAATCTCACTAATATCATTCCCATGTAATCACCATTTCAACTTCAACTCCACCACTGGACCAGTTTATACCATCTTGTCCACCACTGCCTAACAATTGCAACAGAAATATCAAGCACTAATTCTTAGTTGTGTACAACCATTTCAACAACATAGTTAGTCAACCATTTCAGCTCAACCTGAAATGCCATCTCCTTGATCTTCAGAGCATCTCCAAACTCTCAATGCTTCAATCATAATAGCTGCAAGAAGCAACACACTTTAGCTTGAGAACTAAGCTCATTCCCTGGCTGTTAACTCGTACCACCAGCTCCATCTTCTTTTCACTGATTTACAGCTCGAAATGATAAAAAAAAAATGAAATAGATTTGTACCCATACCTCCCATCCGTCTTGTCTTCAAAAATCAGTCAAAAACCCTTGGAATACACCCACAAAACTGGACATCAACAACGTCATTTCTCGACTGTTTAGGATACAGAAAACAGGCTCAAAACCAACCCAAATTATACAAATTCGAAAACTAATCTTTTGAATTCTCGCCATCCTTGCTCATCATTTCAAGCCTCTTCCCTGTCAGGAACCATTGATTCAATAGCACAATTTCTTCCCTACAATGCCAACAAATTCACTTCTTTGATTTCTTTCCTCTTGCATTCGAACCTCTCACTGAACCCTTGTAAACAACCAATGGATCCATTGTATTTCTTCCAATTGATTTCTCGCTCGAATTCCCATCTCGATCTCCAACAAACAACAAGAAGAAATGTACCCTCTGCTGGATAGAACAGATGGACTCGATCCCCCTTTTTGTGTAACAAAGAGACCTAAATTTCATTCTTGAATTGTTTCCTCCTCCATCACATGTGTGCTAGGCTTGTTCATAATCTAAATCTGTTTTTTCATAATCTGGAGGCGGCGACTTTGACGATGGCGGTGGAATTTGTAAAACGATAATGGATTATTGCTGGTGGTGGTGAGAGCGATGGAGATGTTGCTTGCGGTGGTGGAGCGATGGAAATGGAGGAAAAATTTCCTCCATTTAATAGATCTGATGTTAACGGAGGTGGAGCTGGTGGTGGTGGCGGTGGAGCTGGTGGTGGTGGTGGAGGTTGAGCTAGTGGTGGTTGAAAGAAACAGAGAGAAGAAAGAAATGATTTTTTCAGATGTAAAATTGAATATGAACTAATTGAATCCGTGATTTTAAAAGAAATAGGTAGATAGATGAGAGGGCAAATTTGGAAGAAATAAAAATCTTATTGGACCCCTGATGGGCTTTTAGATAAAGAGGGACAAAATTATTATGTGATAAGGATATTTGTGTAGACCATCAAAAGTAAGGACAAAAGTTCAATTACCACTTTATGGAACATGTCAACAGTGTAGACTCGATGCGTCACTCAGGCATATTTGGCATATATGATCCTTTGTACGCGTCAAGTCTCTCAAGATTGTGGAAGGGGCGCAGCGAGCACACAAGTCCAATGGAGGCACAAGACATTGGATAAGCTTAAATTATTTATTATTAGAGATAATATATTTATTTAGGTATTTTATTATATTTTAATTATCTTATTTAGAGTTTATATTTGTTTGGAATAGTATTTTAAGAGAAGAATTGTTTTCTTATTTTCCAAGTAATGTAGCCTATAAATAGGCATTATCAATTGATTAATCATAACAAGAAAAATATTAATCAATTTGCTACCCTTTGGTTTATTGGTTCTTTAAATCATGACCTTTTGAGCTTGAGCTGCTGGCCATTGAATAAGAAATAAATCGTTTCTTATCAATTGGTATCAAAGCAAGTTCGCTCCTATCCCAGCTTCCGCGAACCCATTAATCCATCACCATCTTGTCCATCGATTCATCATCACCACCACCATAATTGTTCCATCTTTTATCCATCAGAAAAAAAATAAAAAAAATAAAAAAGAAGAACGGATCCGACAAGCACCGACGTGATATTTTCGGAGGGATTATCGACGTCAGTTGGCTACCTTGATCGTGAGAAGTTATTGGGAGTACTTTATCAACGTCAGTAGATACGCGGCTGGTATTAAGGTGAATAATGTGTTGGTTAATTAGTTGTTTATTTATTTAAACCCTAGATAAATAAAGAGCCAAGGTCATAAATATTACGTATTTTGGGAAAAGGTGCGCCTATAGCCGAACTCTGCAACAAGGTCATAAATATTACGTATTGGTCTTTCATTAGCAGGTTTATTTGCTTAGCTAACCAGTTTTACGGTGAGGCTTAGAATGAACATTCTTCTCTTTAGTCTCATCTGGAAGACCAAATAATTCTTTCATTCCCATCAAAAGCTCTTCGTGTAGTTTAACTGGAGCTTGATTATATACTGTTGGGATCTTGCAACAATGAACAACACGTTAGACGTATCAAAATAATATGTAAAGAACTAATACGAAACAACTCTACCGAAATAACTTGACGAAGGCAGAATCACGGGTTCAACAAGTTGTCCTTAACACATTAGTTCCGGGTATACTCGAGTTGAGTAATGTTAAACCCCTCACAGCGAAGATGTGTCCAGGATAAGACTGCCTGATATAACTTGAGTTAGCACAACACAAGTTACCCTCTCTTCGAACTCAGCAACGGGGATGGAAGTAAAACCGTATGGAGAAAACCCTAGAAGAAAAGAAGAAATTTCGGTGTCTAGAAAACAGAATTTCGAGTTGTATTTAAAGGAGAAGATACTTGCAAATCAAGTTAGGTTTTGATTTTCTTCAAAAACTAGTAAAACACCTAAAAGGAATTTACCCATAAATAAAACTCTAAAAATATTTTAGGAATTAATTTCCTAAAGAAAAACTCGCCCAAAAAATAAATCCGAGTAGAAGAGGAACTCGGTGCATGGCCTACGCGCATATCGCATGGATCAAAATATGTATTTTTGAATTTACCCATAAATAAAACTCTAAAAATATTTTAGGAATTAATTTCCTAAAGAAAAACTCGACCAAAAAATAAATCTGAGTAGAAGGGGAACTTGGTGCATGACCTACGCGCATATCGCATGGGTCAAAATATGTATTTTTGCCTACCCGCTCCACCCACAATGTTGGTTTACAACATATCCATAAGCATATGGTTATATAGTGGAGCTCCTTCTCTATTATACCCAATGTGAGACTAAAGAGAGATTCATTCATAAAATGAGCAAGTATCCTTGGACCCATGGATCACTGGATCAAACCACACCAAGACCAAAATATTTTTTATTAAAACTTATTTTCCCCCAACATATACTACCTGAAAACATCCAAAATTTTAAAATGCTTCTCCAACTTGTTTACACAAATTCTTCCATCCTTCACTTCCTTCCACTAAATCGTTGGTATCTTTGCTGAAATCAATATATGGGATTCCACTTTCACGGTTCATCTTTTAATTATGTTTAATTATCTCTAGAATCTCCTTTATGTTTCTATGCATGCATACATATATAAGACTAGGAGAGAGATACAAGTTGGATTGCGACTTGAGGGCTGCTGAAGACATGTTTTATGCATTTCAGCTAGCTGGGGAAAAGAGTATTATACTCCCTCCGTCATAGTTTAGATGCCAAAATAAGAGATTTTTTTTTGTCCTAAAATACTTGTTATACTTCATATTATTCCACTTTTTATCCTGATTTTCCTCTAATTTGGAATCAATCCATAGAATGGAAAATTGTGCATTTCAATTTTCTAGACACACTCTTAAATACTTTTCTCTATATACTTTCTTTAATTTGAATTTTTCCAAGTAAACAACAAAAATCTAGACATCTAAAATCTATGAACCTTAAATACTAACCTAGGGTAATTGTGGAAAAAAAAACTATTCTCTTTGTATTTTTAATTATTGTGCAAAATAGTATTTAGGCATGTAAATTAGGACCGAGGGAGTAAGAAATAAATATATGCAGATAGCTGTACCTGTATTGTACACACCAATGCAAATATCATGGGTGGACACTTGTCATGATTATTTTGGGTGGGGTCAGATATGTGGGGGCATATATATATGTATAGTCAAAGTCGTCATCGCCTACGTAGGCTCTCTAGTGTACTACGTTTTTCTTAACTTGATTTACCAACAAACAAAAAAAAACAAAACAAAACAAAACAAAACGTTTTTCTTATATAACTTCTTAACCCTCTTGGATCGGTGAAGCAAAAGCAAACAAAAACACTACCTCAATCGACCACCGTTCTAACTTCTAACCTATCAAAAAAAAAACAATAAATTCCCTTAAATGTAGCCCACATCTTTATTAATCATAATCCAAAAATTTTAACCAAACAAATTTTTTTTTTTTTTATTGCTAACAATTAAACTTAAATCCTTCTTGTTAAAATCAAAATAAACCCTAATTTTTTCTCTCTTAAATCTTACTTAAATTAATTATACAGTAAAACCTCCATATATTAATAGTCTTGGAACTTCACAAAATTATTAATATATGGAGTTTATTAATATAGGGAGGTATACCAAAAAAAAAAATTGCTCGACAAGAAGTTTTAAACATGCTCGACTAGTTGGAAATATTTTGGCTTCAACAAGAAGGTACACATAGTAACGTGGTTTTATGCATATGCAAATCAAAAGATGCGATAAAAACCCAAAAAATTAGAGTCTTTTCACAAACAACTATAGATGCATATTTTCTTTATCTTAAATTTTGATTTAACAAGATCTATAATTTTCCGGTTATGTCGATTATATTAATATATAGAGGTAAATTCCTTATGGTGGGACTAGAAAAATCTATTAATATTAAAATACGAAGTTTATTACTATTTATTATTGGCGTATCAATATATAGAGTTTTTACTGTAATTGTTCTTTTAGGATTCTCACAAATTGAACAATTATGTATAAACCCTAATTCTTACTTTTTCCCCAAAACAAAATAAACTCTAATTTTTATTTTCTCTAAAATAATTTTTTTCTTAATCATGACTATATCAAAATTGATGGTGTATATTCTAATTGTTCACTTATTTTTTTCTTCAAAACAACGTCAATCAAAATGAAATTAGTTAAGGTTTTAATTCTTTTCTGAGGACCATTCTCCTAGGAACTCCATAAACATAATCTATAAAAATAAAAAATCTATAAGATGATGTTTTTCTTCTTCTCAATCATGATTATACTAAAATTGATTGAGGGTGTTGATTATTCTTTAAAAATAAACACTAAGAGTCTGTTTGGTATAGTTTTCAAAAACAGTTTTCTATTTTCAAAAACAGAGAAAACAGAAAACAGGAGAAAACGCGTTAGGTAAGGACATTTTCTGAAAATGTTTTCTATTTGTTTTCTTTTTTTGAAAATAAAAAAATAAAAACAACAAATTATTGTTTTCTGTTTTTTTTTTGTTCCTTCTTCTTCTTTTCAGAACAAAGTAAGATATCGGGGGAATGATTGCAAGTGAGTCATGGCCAGTATCACTATCTCTTATACGAGTTTTTACATTTGATTTGATTTAGTTGATTTTCCTTGGTTTTCAAAAACAGTTTTTATCCTACCAAACAATTTTTAGAAAATGAAAACAAAGAAAAAAGGGTATGTTTTTAAAGAACCCCCAATTGGGGGATATGGGAATTAATTGGGGGATATAGCTACAGGACAAAAACGGTGTCCCAATAGCAATTTCGGGTTACCCCCTATGTAATTATTTTTTTAATTCCTAATCTAGCCCCCACTAATCAGGATTAGTGATTAATTAAAATTAGTAAATTGTTAAGTATTTGGGGGATAAATTAGTGTGTTTTTATTTTTATTTGAATTAGTGTGGGTTATTTTAGAGTGAAGGAGGGAAAAAAAAGTTTTGAGTGGAATTTTTTTTTTCAAAATGGAAGATGATTATGATGAGAGACTTGAAGCTGCTGAATCCTTAGCTCAACTACAACAACAATCATATCTTCAATCTTCGGTTAGTGATAACAACTCACAATTGGAGTTATATGATGAACCAACACCCTTGGATCATGATTTTCGTGAGCATGAAGTGTTTTGTGAAGAACCAACGCAAGAAAGTAAACATGTTCAACATACAAGCAACCCCAACAAACAGGTAATGCTTCAACGAGGTTGAAAATCTGATTATTCTTTTTCAAACATCCATTTTTTCTCTGAAAAAGCTTAGTGCCGGCACACTCGTAGTATGAATACTACGGGGGAACTAATGGTACCGGCGTGGTATTCATACTCCTTTCTATCCGGTTCAAGATATCCCCCATTTTTAAAACTGTGCCGGCGTGGTATTATTACCAAATATCCATGCCGGTATACAATTACACTTTTTACCTACCACCGAATATTCCATGGAATATCCATACCGACATGGTTTACTCCCAACTAACTATGCCGGTACCACAAGAAAAACATACATGAGTTTTTGTTGTTGGACCTTAAATACCGGCTTCCTATTTTATTTTTCGTGTACGCCGACACTTAGTACCGGCGTAGTTTGTAATTTTTCTTAAATGCCGACAGTCAGTACCAGTTGAAATAACTTATATATATACCATGCCGGTTTTACACGAAAAGCAACAGGAATTAATGATATTTTGAACCTCAGTACCGGCGTTTAATCTTAATTATCGGGTACACCGGCACTAGGTACCGGCGTGGGATTTTACCTTTTCGCTAATGCCGGTATTGGGTTCCCGGCATTGTAGTTTATAATATACAATGCCGGAACAATGTGGAACTAATACAATTTTCTTTTCATTCATGCCTTAGGTTGTGCCATACATTGATCCAAATTCCAAACCTCTCTTTCGGGATACGTCTGAATTCTATAAAATGCCTCGGGTATGTTACCAAACAATACTTTCACCTAGTTTTTACAATTTTAAGTTGGGATTGCTTTTAATTGTCCTTTTAATCTCCCATTGTTGTCCTTATGTAGGGAATAAAATCTCAAAAGGAAGCAATTGCTTGGGCCAAAGATACGGCTCTTAAGAACATGTGTGTCTTAGTGAGGAATAGCCAGCGTTCAGATGTTCGTTTTGAGATGGTTTGTGAGAAAAGCGGAAAATACAAGAAGAATAGCCATAAGAGAAAGGGTTATGTATATGAAAAGAAGACTAATAGGGTATACAAGACTCGTACGAGGAAAAATGAATTCCCCTTTAAGCTAGTATTCTATCTAAGAGACAAAGGAAAAGAAGAAGAATGGGATTGTAAGGTGTGGTTTGGGCGTCATAACCATCGGGATACGAAAGATTATGTTGGTCACTCCCTAGTTGCGAAGCTAAAACCTCATCAGTTCGAGGATGTAAAGATAATGACCAAGGCATGTATCAAACCAAGAGTGATTCTCAGAGGCTTCAAGGAAAAGGATGAGACGAACGTTTCTTCAGTAAGTAAAATTTATAGCGCACAAGCAACCATAAGAAGGTTGGAATGGGAAGGGAGTACCGTTATGCAATAATTTGAGAAGAGAGTTTGGGATCACAAATACACGCGTATCATTAAAAGAGGTCCGGACGAGAAGCCCCTTCAAATATTCATTGCACATCCTTTGCTTTCACGATTGGCTCATACGTGTTGTGATGTTCTTATGATGGACTGCACCTACAAGACAAACAAATACAACATGTCGTTGTTCAACATCGTGGGGAAAACATCGGACAAGGTAACATTCACATTGGCTTGGTGTTTAATGGAAAACGAGAGGGATTACAATTATCATTGGGCATTGCGAAAATTGAAGTTATTGTTCCCGGAAAATCATTTTCCGAAGGTCATCATAACCGATCAATTTGACACACTAATGAATGCCATATCCGACGTATATCCGGATGCACAAAATTTCCTATGTACATATCATATAGGTGAAAATGTGAAAAAACATTGTCATGCTTTGTTTGAACCCTCTAAGGCTGATATTAAGAAGAGAATGGTTGCGCAACTAGAGAAAGATGTTTGCAAAGAGGAACTATCACCCGAAGAAGAATAAAATGAAATAAGAAAGATAAAGAGCGAGTCGACAAAGAACACAATGAAAATCATAAAAGGTGGTTGAAATTTCTAAAGGATTGGGAGAAAGTTTATTGGTATCTTACCGAGGACATGTATGAAAAGAGATTGAACATGTTTATTGCCAAATATAACGAAGTTTATCCAAGTGCCGTCTCATATTGTAGGCATAATTGGTTGGATAAGTTCAAGGAAAAATTTGTGCGTGCGTGGACAAATCGTAATAGACATTACGGGAATGAAGCAACTAGTATAGTGGAGTCCTCTCATGGGAGATTTAAGGATCTCATCCAGTCCGGCCAGGGAAACGTGGTTACGGTCACCGAGGCACTGGAACAACACTTTAAGGCCGATATCGATAGGATCAAGAAGGCTTTTTAGAAAAGCTCCATGGAAAGGATGACTCAATTTCTTAAACATACTAAGTTGCTCCAAGGAATAGAGTTTAACGTCTCCCATTGGGCAATAAAACATATGATGAGACAAATGCAATATGAGAAAAATTACGGAAAACCGGGTGATGTGTGTATTTGTCCCGACATGTCTTCATTGGGGCTTCCGTGTCGTCATATGCTTGTGAAGTATGAAGAAGTGATACCTATTGATGTTATTGATCCATTTTGGAAGCAACTATCTTTCGACCTCCCCCCTACGGAAGGTCGCAGGCAATCACCATGGGATACAAAGGAGGCCAAGGAATTCTTTGAAGCTTACTCACGTGGCAACTCGGGTAGACGACAAGTATTGTTGAGCCAACTAAGGCTAATTACACGGCCATGGATAGCAGCAAGTGAAGAGAATACAAAGCGAGATCCGCCCGGTAGACCACAAACTAAAATTTCAAGGAGAAAACAAAGGAAAAAATTGAAAGAAATGACTCGACGTGAAGAAGAACTCGCGGAAACTAAGAGACAAGATCTATCCGCAGGTGAGATTTTGGAATCCAGATTCGCGGAAACGCCGGTTCCAAACAAAAGGGGTAGGCCAAAGAAGGAACCGATATCAAGTCAACAACAAACGACGTGTTCCGAAGCCACACCTATAGTCGATGTGTCGGAGGTTCCTAGGAAAAGGGGAAGGCCACTGAAGGTACCAACATTAAGCAACCAAGGACAACAAGGTGAGAATTCCGAAGCTACACCCATAGTCGATATATCAGAGGTTCCTAAGAAAATGGGAAGGCCGCCGAAGGTACCAACATTAAGCAACCAAGGACAACAAGGTGAGAATTCCGAATCTACACCCATAGTAGATGTATCGAAGGTTCCTAACAAAAGGTAAAGGCCACTGAAGGTACCAACATTAAGCTACCAAGGACAACAAGGTGAGCATTCCGAAGCTACACCCATAGTCGATGTATCGGAGGTTACTAAGAAAAGGGGAAGGCCGACGAAGGTACAAACTATAAGCTACCAAGGACAACAAAGTGAGCATTCCGAAGCTACACCCATAGTCGATGTATCATATGTTCCAAGGAAAAGGGGAAGGGGTAGGCCAAGGAAGTATAATCTCCCATCACATACTGACGACATTGATAATGCAGAGATTGGAGAGGATGGATTGGAAATAATTAAGCAACAAAAGGGTTATATGAAGATGTATAAGGATCCCAAAACAGGTAGGACCATTATAACTTATCATATGAAGCTACAGTCTTACATAGACCAACTTCCTGAGGTTATTCGTGAGTATATTGTGTACACAGATGATGTCGATGGAGATGGAAATTGTGGCTATCATGCCGTGACCGAACAATTAGGAATCTTCGATACGGCGGTTAGTAAAGGAATGACACCATGCCGATATGCTAGAATAAGGATGGCTGATCAAATTGTGAGAAAGAGGAGCTTTTATGAGCAATTGGTTAGTCACGACTAGGTGTTTGATGATATGTGTGCTCAAGTGTTATGACCCGATCAAGAGATGGCATTTCTTCCTTCTCAATATTGGATGAGGATGCCGCTTTGTGGGCATCTAGTAGCGGATACATTTAATTGTGTTGTTCATTATTTTACCCCCACCGTAGTCACAACATTTACACCAAAGTGGAAAAATTGCGAAGGATCCCTTGTGAAGAGAAGAGTTGTTTTGGCATTATGAACGGTAATCATTTCGTTATTCTAAAACTCAAGGATAAATGTCCATTTCCACCGGTATATGGGATGGTTAAAAACAAGGATATAGATCCCAATATCTGGAAGGGATGGATGTCATTGTATGAGGAGAATCACCAATTATGGGATGCGTTGGCCTTATCGAAGAAACCTCTAGAAGATGAGGAGATTCAAGTTAATACGTGTGGAGGCGACGATGAGTAATTTGGAGGTCTGGTATTCGTTAATACACAACCTTTTGTTTTTTTGGAAGTTTGAATTGTAATCATTAAACCATCTGCCATGTATATGCCGGCATGATTTATTTCAAACTTTACATTGCCGGAACTTATAACGGTATTGAAATATACTTTCTCTTTTGTGCCGGAACTTATGCCGGCATTCAAAATAACTTACTCATAATGCCGGTAATATACACAGATCATTTATTCACAAGGAAAAGTTAGATTACCGGCATTGACAGCAAAACACAATCCATGCCTGAATTCAATTTTTTTTTTCTGGAAAGAAATCAGATTTCCGGCGTAGTTGTCAAGATTTATACCATGCCGGTTTTAATAAAAAAAAAAACTTAAAGTTTCATATAGATTAACTAAAGTTTAGAAGGACACATAAAATAACATAAGCAAAGTTAAGATGTTCCAAACCGATTGTTTACCAAACCAATATGAAAATTAAGATGTTCCAAACCGAAAACAAGTGAAAGAAAGATGTTCAAAGTTTAACAAGACACACAAAAAAACATAAACTAACTCTAATTGTTCAAACCAAAATAATACTATCAAAGAAACACACGATCACTCGGTTCTTGGCCTCTTGTGTACCCTCTTCTTCCTTTCGCCACGCAAGTCTTTTGCCTCATGATCTTCTATTTGGTCTATCTTTTGGACGACGTTCTCCATTTCTTTTTGGGTCAGCAACTCTCCTTTCTTGGTCTTCTTCTTAAAGAACCTTGATAAGTTTCCAATCCTCTGACGCTGTTAAGGGAGTTTTCAACGTGTATTTAGTATGTACAATTGTATAATCTCATACATATAGATTTAAAGAATAGTAATACACAAGACATACGTACCATCAACGTAACGAGCTGTAGAAGGTCTGGCACAGTTGATGGAGTTGTGGAGGGACGTGCTGGTTGTGGAGGAACTTCTACGGTATCCGGGTGCACAACATAAAGATGCGAGTACTTACGATGGCCTCTTAGGAAGGTTGGATCACTATCACAACCATTCTCAGCCAATTCCCAATCAGCCCTATTCAACACAAGTCTCTTTTCTTCCCTTTCAATCCAATGTGCAAGAACAGGTTTAGGGTCATAAACTGTGAGAGTATGGTTCTTATCTGAATGGCATTGAGGAAAGTCATGAGAGAATTTCTGATATGATGTATCCGTGAGATCTTTCTACTTGTACCCAAGTTGGCGCATTACACGGCAAGGGTTGTACATAACAAATCCTTTAGAATGAAATAAAGGTCCGTTGTAAAATGAAACATTGTCATGCCTTTGTAAGTGAACTCCTCTGGCATTCCTATATGGGTCAAACACAACATCTTCCACAACCACCGAGTCCAAATCCATCCTCATTGCAATTAAACGTTTCTTGTTATTGGGCCTCGGGGTATTGTTGAAGTAGTATTTCTTATCTAGAGCCTTATTATGTTCATATCCACGGATAGTCTTCAATCCTTAATACCCTACGAACAAACTTTGGAAGTGTTCATAAGCCCACACCTGTGCCCATGAAAGATCGTTTAAATGAAATGTGTAAGAAAAAAAAATAATTGGAAACTAACAAATTTAATGATAACGATCACAAAATAGGTAGTTCTCTATACCTGAATCACAGTGAAATTCCTATTAAATTGATGGGCCTTCGCCTTAGAATATCGACGCATTTCTGCAAAAAAATGTGCCAAGAAAGCAGTGCCCCAAGAATACTCATGAACCTTTTCCAATGGATCCAAGTATTGTAGGAGGTTCATATGCACCCTATTACCATTTGCGTCGGGGAATATAGCAGAGCCCAAAATAAACAACATATAAGCAGCGGCACTTGCTGAACTTGTTCGGGAGTCAATACTTTGTTCTTCGTATCCCAAAACAATTCAATGAGTTTGACGAATGTTATAGTCTTTGTCTGGGAAGTCCTTGTCTTGTACAAATTTGGCAAAGTGGTTTCCTTGTTCCATCCAAACAACCTTTTAGTGAGATCATAGATCTTGTCCCATTCTAGGTCCTTAGAGTCATCTCCTACCTTAACAGCTTTCCCAAAAACCTCTAGGCCCATTATCCTTTGGAAATCTTCAGGGATAATGGTCATCTCGCCAAAAGGAAAATGCATGGTGTCAATTTCAGCCTAAAACCACTCCAAAAAGCAGTTTTCCGTCACGGTATCAGTGTCCACATAATTCTTTATCGCATGATACAACCCAGATGCTTTGACTACTGCTTTAACAGCCGCACACTCATCCTTCAAAGTCCATACATCCGATTGTGGATGGAGGCTAACTCGGAAGGATTTCTTGTGGTCCTATAAAAACACACCAAACTTAGTTAAATTCACTTGATCACAGATAAATATTGTAATAACAAGATGCAAACGTCTTACATAAGTTTGATAGATCCAACGATCCCAAGAGTCTTTGTAGGAAAATAAGAGTTGCGGGTTTTTCGGTTGACCCCAATGTTTTCCATCAACGCGGTCTGGAATGATGTCATCTTTATCAGGAAGGTGGGCTGGGGGTTCCTTTTCATCATCCTTAGAGTATTCAAGGATGACATCAGCTGCTTGTGAGGATGAGCCACCAGCTCATTCTGGTACATGCGTATTTTCCCAGTCATCATCATCATCATCACTGCTGGTTAAGTCGCTTATAGTTTGATCCCGAATTGTGACCTTAGCAGTAGCCAGATCAGGACGGCTCGGTCGAGAACACTTAAGTTTTTGTTCTACAACAACTTTACCTTTTCCTTTGTCCTTTTTTGATGCTTTGGACCTATGTTCCAATACGTTAAACTGAGTTATACACTGGACGCCGGCATAGAAATAGAACCAAATATGAGTGCCTGTAGGGACACCGGCATAGTAAGAAATTATAAATTCCATGCCGATTTTATTGGATTCTATACAGAGAATAACAAGTCTAGGGAAACCTAACCGACATAGTTTGTAAAAATATCGAGAATGCCGGAACAGGTACCGGCATTGTAAAACATATTTATTAGCATGCCGGAACTTGTGATTTTTGAATAGAGTTTTTAACAAAGCAGGCAAATAAAAACGGCATAGTATTGATCAAATAGACAATGCCGGGACACGCAACCGCCACACCATTTGACTAATTTCGTATATCGGTAATCTCATGCAATACATTCATGATTGAAGACATAAAATCTGGCATGATTTTCAAATTGAATTCGACCGCGAATAGAACAAATTTTCAATTGACTAGATTGCAATTTCAAATTATAATTATAGTGTGGTATAAAGACTAAACAACAAAGTTTGACTTTGTGTTATATATTATGGGATAAACCCTAAAAATAATTCAATTCAACAAATACTTCATTTACCGCATCAAATTTGTTATGCTCGCCTCACCCACAGACTCTTCAGGACTTTCTTGCGGTTCATCTACATGTATTTGTGGATTGGGTTTTTCACGAGATTTGCGAGAAACTATTGTCTTTGGTATGGAAGATGAAAAAATATGGAAATTGAATACAAAGGAAGATTGAATAATTTCTTATCCAAAACCGTCACTTAAATAGAATGAGTAGTTTGTAACCGACGCATTTAGGATTTTGTAACCGTCCAAAAACTGGGTTAAAGTAGTTTGTAACCGTCAAATAAGTAGAATAAATGAGTTTGAAATTGTAACCGTCAGAATGTCGGCATGGATACATGAAACAATTCAATGTCGGCATTCTGATAATATATTTAAATTATCAATATGATGCCGGCTTAATATTTGGTGCACCATTCAATGCCGGCGCATGCACTTAAATAAAATTTTGGTGTATTTATCAATGCCGGTATGTGAAAGAAACTTGATGAAATAAACAACATTAACCCCAAACCAAATAAAATTCCTATTAATCCTAAGGAAATAGACTTAAAATCATTAAACACTTGAACAACCTTACACATAAAATGAAAGATCTCAAGCTAATTGCAACTAACATCATTTCTTGGTACGAGATTCAACAAACAAAGCGGCTTCAAAATGCCTAAAAGGCTTTTTTGTCCATTTGGTGTATGCGGCCTGAGATTGAAACCTATTATATCGGTATCTTGCGAGAAATTCGTTGTATTTGCGACATAATTTTATGAGGGATGTTGTCCGGTGCGATACAAACTCATCCTCGTAATCTATTTTACGTTTTTTGCAATAACCGTCCACAAACTCCGGCATATAAGGACCATCCGCAACAAGACCCCAAAAAAGGTTTGGAGGGCGATGATCTTCCGGGAAATCCTATACTATGTAGTAATTTTTTATCCATTTGGTTTCTTCCTCAACATCCGCTTCAATCTTCGCTTGTTTTAGACGTTCGTATATTCTCTTTGTTTCTTCGTGATAGTAATATTCCTTTGCTGCCTCTTCTTCTTCTCTTTTCCTTATAAGTATCTCTTCTTCCATTGCGGCAATTGACTTGGTGGTTTGGGCCTTCCTTCTAAGTTTTTCTAATATCATGGGAATTGAGTTGGTGGTGGATGATGATTGATTCCCTACCGGAGTTGATACTTTTTTTTCATATAAATATTCTCTGAAATCGGTAGTGGGTGAGTTTTTTGCCATCATAGAAATGTATTAACTGCAATAGGTGTAGATACTTTAAATAGACGAGTACACAACGGCTCTTTTCCGCTTTATGGTACCGGCATTGTCCGTAACCTCAAATCTACGCCGGCAATTTACTTTACAGGTTTATAGTTTGAGAAAATAGCCGTTAGGAATTGAATCTTATGTACCGGCACTGATATATGGTTTATGTGTATGCCGGCACGTTGAACCGGAATTGTAGAGTATCAAAAGTATGTGCCGGAAATACAAAAATTGTACACAGGAACATAAAGAAATTAGGCACCTACTACCGGCATTCAAATATATATTAAGTCTACGCCGGCAGTGTATTACGGGTTTACATAGATATGTACCCACAAAACCTTACGAAAAAACCGAATAGAATACCCTAAAAACCTGAGGAATTACCACTAAATTATCAATCTTCTTAAGAATAATCCGTCTCCGATTCACCCAGCTGGTGGTACTCCGTGACTTTGGTTACAATATGGTTGACGTTGGCTTCAAACAAGAATGCTTCTCCATTTTCTTGTAAGTAACGCGTTTTCATGGCTTCATGATACATGAACAATGCACACATTATGGTTGTTACATACAAATTCAAAAATAATGAATTATGTCGAATTAAACTAAAAATTCATACAAGTTGTTGAGGAGACAATCTATTGCGGTTAGTTTGATGAATCCGGTGTTTCAATTTTAGATACTCAACCACCGCATTTAGGATGATGTCGTGTCATTCCTCAATTTGTTTAGCACTTATTCCTTCTGGGTTACCATAGTCGTGAACAAATTTTTTAAAAATCTTCAACCACATGGAATCCCGCGTGTTGTTATCTATAATTGATGGACGAGTTTCGGCATACCATGCTTGGGTGATTGCTAAATCTTCCTCCGAGTCAAACGATGCCATTTGTTGAATGTGGGGTTAGGTACTATACTAAGTTATTTATAGATGATTATTTTAGGGCGTAGGGTTTCTAAGTTAAGAGGCTAAAGGAGATATATAAGAACACAATTGTTTTGGACTTTTGGGTCCAAGTATTAGCTCTCTTTATATGGTGAGAAACCTCAACGACTATTTTTTTTGAAAATAACCAAAACCGGAATTGATGTCATTCTGAACAACTATACCGGTACTTAATTCCGGTTTTGATTTACATAAGCTTACCATGCCGGTTTGTATTCACAGAGATTCGGCCAAATATATAACCAATATCAGCATTGAATCTTCAATATCGAACATGTAGGTATTGGTGAAATTCAAAAAAAAACGGCTAGTTTTTTGGAAAATAAGACCGTTGGAGAATCATTTGTATATAATACCCCCACTCCTTGGAGAAAATCTATACAAACCACACACAAAATAACAAAAATCCTTCTCTCAACAAATCAAGCAAGGTTAAAGCTTCACAAGCGATGGGAGATTCATCATCTAGCTCTATTTGCAAAGTAAGTAGATTAATCATTACTAACAATACAATCTTCGCTACCATGATGCATAACTAATATAATTTTCTGTTACAGAGTCATCATTGCAAGTGTAAAATTTGTAAGTCACCATCTCATCTAGCAATGGACTGCCCTGTTATTTATTCAAAGTGTAGAAGTTGTGATGGGACACTCCGGTTTTGGATTGCAAAAACTGATGATGCTGAAAATGGAAGAATGTTTCTAAGGTGTTTGAATCACCAAAAGTGCGATGAGTTTTAATGGTTTGACAAAGCTGTTGAACTAGAAGAGTCAAGAGAAAACCACAAGGGCCAATGCAAGGCGCCTATCGATGGGTGTGATAGGTGTTATATGAAGGGAAAGGAATATGTTGAAAAAGAATAAGAACCAGTGAAGATGATCCTTGACACCCGAATCCCGGACGATGTCTTCGAACAGATTTGGGAAAGGCTCAAAGGTTCCGCAATTGTTGAAAAGGGATGGAAATAGATTATCTCTAACAAAGTGAACACTACACCATTTTAAGGATATAGCAACCCAGAGTAGCAACAGCGCTAGTGCCGTTGCTAAATTTCCGTTGCTAATTCCCGTTGCTATATTTTCGCAACAGCTGTTGCCTGTTGCTAATGTAGCGACAGCAGATTTTTAGTTGCGAATAGCAACGGCGAGATGTTCATGCATGCGATGCACACGTGTGGTCGGAAACACTTTGACATTTTTTTCCGCCCAAGTCAAAGTTTGGTCAGGCTTCTGCTTTATTTTTCCACCCCTTCATCCTTATCTACCTATACTTAGAATTTTCATAGCCATTCAACCATTTTTATTTTTCATCTCTTTTTTTTTTCCTGCTCCGCATGATATTTTTCTCCCCTTGAAGATTGATTTGCAGATCGATCTTAAGTGTTGATATTAGAGGTTTGGTTGCTCGCGGTTCGATCGTAAGTGTTTATCATTATTAGTTTTTCGATTTGAGTTCATTTAATTCTAGCGTTTCACGATTTTAGGGCATTTGATTTCACGTTTCATCTGTGAATCTGTTTTTTTTCTTCCCATTTTAGTTTAATGATTTTAGGTTCATCTCTGAATCTGTTTTCGATTTAAAAGATTTTGATTTTAGTTTTTCAATTTCAGTTTTCTCGATTTTTAGGTTTCATCCATTAATCTGTTGTTTTTCGATTTTTAGTTTTTTGATTTCTTCTTTCTCTTTCGATTTAAAAGGTTTTATTTTTGAATCTAACACGATTTTATTTTTCCATTTTAGGGTTTGTCAAGGTTGAAAAGATGGACTACTTTGAAGAAAGAACTCTGAAGAACTGACAGAAGGTATAAGTTTAATTTATTGTTTTATGTTAAGTTGTTTTAGGGGTTTTGATCAATTTTCTATTTTAGGGTTTAATAATATGAACTGATTTAATGGTTTGTTGTTGTTATATGATTACAGTGTGCTCATCAGAGTTTGTACATAGAAGAACTGGTCAGAGTTGAATTTGGAAGTGTGGGTTTGATTTTTTTTGTTTTTTAATTTATTTTTTTTGTAGTTGGTGATGTTATTATGGAGCTATTTTTCTATTGTCCTAACGGATCCAGGTGGTGTACCATCAAATTGGAGACCTTTCATTGATGAAGAGATAGGAGATACTGATCCATTAACTGGGGGATCAGAATTTGGTTCTGGTTTACCAGGAAATACAAGTGATTTGAATAATAATTCGAGAATTCGGTATTGCAGGAAGTGTAATCAAGTCAAACCACCTCGTTGTCATCATTGTTCCGTTTTTAAGCTATCTTATACTTTACTGAAATTATCTGATTAAAGAGGTTCTTACTTCTTATACTGATCAATGTCTTTTTGTTGATTTATTTTAGGTGGGAGGTGTGTATTGAAAATGGATCATCATTGTGTTTGGGTTGTTAAATGAATTGGTGCTTTGAATTACAAGTTCTTCCTTCATTTCTCCGGTATGTTCATTGTACTCGAAAGGACTGAACTTTATGGTGCAAAATATTGATTTGTTCATTGTGTATTTCGATCATTATTTGGTCAGTCTAAAAACGCAGGTTGCTATAGTTGATTGAGCTTTGCTATTCTTGAATTTGAGGGAAACTCTAGTTGTTTCTTTATCTTTATGTAGTATATGTAGGGCGTGCTTCGACATGCAAAAATAAATCTGGTAGAATCTTGGAGGGTTACAACTATGGGGGATTTTCGTGTATGTCCACGACTTAAGCATAAACGTATAGTTACTATTTCATAAGCCACGTCTTCCATTAAAAAAAATCCTGCTGTCTCTGCCTCCCAAACCTTCCGATTCTCCAGTACTGTTAGAAAGCAAAATAACTGTCTACTAAGACTGGGTAAATTGTAATTTATGTATATGCTACTAAACTCAGTCAGTAGATAAATTGCTTTCTGGCTTATTTGCAGCACCAATTCCCCGTGATTCACTTCTCTAGAGTTTAATAGAATGTACTGTCATTGCCAGCATGTCAAGAACACTTGCTCAATTATGTAATAATAATATGTACGATGTATACAGTCACGACATTTGAACATTGCATCACACAATTAAAGGCGCTTCAGTGATATCGTATAGTATCATGCATGTTTGTAGTGGAAAAGCTGTGGCATGTGGGATGGTTTTTATGAATGAATTGGATTTTGGTAATTGGAATGGTGACCAATATTTGTATTGGATTACGCCTTACTTTCAAATGGTCAAAAACACTTATTGCGCAACAAAAGCCACAGCTTAGTTAGAATTATTCTGGTGTTGTTTGATAGTTCCTGGTGTAGGTAGTACTATTCTGAAATCCGGAAGTTCTTAGTTAAATGATTAATAATAACAATCTCAACTACACTTATCGTCCAAATATCATGTCATTTTTGTTGTTATATTGATCTTTGCTCATCTCTGATTTCGTTTTGGCAGGCTGCTCTTGGTGGTGTTGTGGGGAACCTGCAGAAAATTCGTGCCTTTCTCCGGGTTAGAGAAATTTTCTTTTAGATGCTACTGCATTTAGGTCCCAGTTCTAGAGATTGGCATCTAAAGGTTCTTATAAATCGCTACTGCAGATCCGTTTGAGGGAGTATGGGGTTCTAGATTTTGACGCAAACGATGCACGCAGGCAGCCTCCTCTGATACCACTTGGCAACAGGTGTTTTGACTCTACTTTAGTATTATCTTACACTCAGTCTTCTTTTGGGCCTTTGAGTTTCTTGTATCTGTGATTGGTTTAAATGATTATAAACGTCATGGTTTAAAGTCTCATTACTAAGCCATTAAGGAATGGGATAAGCTTTTCTTGGTTTTTCCTTCAACTTCATTCTTTCTCAAGTTATCATAAAGGCTGAATCTGCATCATCTTATCATCTATAGGATAGATGTACTTAATTTTTGAACCGAAACCATGGGATCCCTTAAAACCTTGCGTGACAATTGAATCTCGATCGCCATGCAAAGCATTCGTGACTCGTATTTGAAATGTACTCTACTACCATTTATTTGCAAGGGTGTGGATTTGTTGGTCCCATCAAGTAACACCCTCATGTTTTCCCCTAGCATGTGGTGCTCCAGTGGCAAGAGAGATGAAGGTTGCAGCCTTAGTGTTGTCAAGAAATGATTGGATTTTCAACACGACATTTGAGTTAGTTGTGAAGCTACTCCAAATTGAGTTACCCTTCCTGGTTTTCAACTTGTTAATGCTCGTTTATATCCTTGAGTCACTGTTTTTTCCTCCATTACTGCTTATCCTAAGTTATGCTTTGAGTAGGCTCATAACGTTTTCTCATGCCCCACTGGTTTTCCATTGGATTGGTGCCCCTGTTGGGGGGGACCATGTTTATTTTTTTCTTCTTTTACCATAGTGAATGACATATATTTGATATCTTTGTGATTTGTATTTGTAAAGAGAATTACAAACGCAAGTGCCATTGAGACAATATTACTAAATATCAACTCTTATATTCTTGTTATCATATTTCTTCTATGTTCTGATATTGATTTTATCTTCTTAATTACTTGCAGATTTATTTTTGATTTAAATCGTTGGTTATTATGATGAAGCTAGAAATGTTGCTTTGTCATCTCGTGCTTCACATCAATTTCTTGCTCGGTACTTTTTCTGGATACTTTTCCATACTTGCTGTGTGTTCTTTACTAGCAATTAATTCAGGAGCAATAAGAACCCATTGTTTGATTGGAAGGAGCTATAAACACTTAACTCCAAAGATCTTATCTTTTTTGACCAAGACTCCAATCTCAAGCTGGCATAAATCATATCAGGGTCCTTGACCCACATCTTAGTGGTCATATTGTTGAAATCATCCTTATCAGCATAATAAATTATTTTTATTTTTTGCAAACTTCTTTTAGTGGATTTCTACTGGAGGTATGGTGTCCCAAGAGACTGCAATTTCTTGCCACGAGAAGAATGTGAGAAAATGTTGAGGATGGGGATCGAATTGGTCGACCTGCCCATGACAAGAAAAAGTTACTACTTTATGCTATCATATCTGGTTCACAAGATTGATCGGACTGGTTGCTTAGGCATCTACCAACAATTTTCAATACTATCAAGGATTTCTTGTGGTTCAAATTTTCAGCAGTTCGATATCGCCTGTGGAGCCGTCTCTGCTATTTTGAATGAGGCCATGGTACCTTACAGTTTAGACGATCTGCAGGTTTACCTTAATAAGTTTGAGCCTTCGTATTACACAAATAACGGGAAGGATCCGTTAGTGTACCCTTACATATTACTTTTGAGCATCTAGTTTTTGCCAGCGGTTCAATACTTATCCAAGGAAACTGGAGACGGAGGATTCAATATCGACACAGTTCATATTTCTATTGTTCTAGCAGATCATGGGGTTCTTTCTAATGGTGCTGGAACTGGTCCAAAGCTGGGTCTAATGGATTCTTTTGCCGAAGCTGCTAGCATGATTTGCCAGTACGGTTCAGCATATTTGCATTCAGACAATCTCTCAGCGGCACTAGAATATTATGCACAAGCCGTCGTGAATGGTGGTGGAGAGTTATCTTGGACTGGAGGAAACAACAATCAGCAAAGACAGAGACAATTGATGCTAAAGCAACTCCTTACTGAGCCATTATTATGTGATGGTGGCATATCTATTTTGCTTGGTGCAAGAGGTACTGGCGAGGAAGGTCAACTTAGGAGGTTTCTAAATGACAGAACGGCACAACAATGATTTTGTCAAGTCAAGCTGATGCTGTGAAGATGGCCTATACGACAAAGTAAGCCTCTGCCCTCATTTGTTGTTTTTGTTAAATATCTTGTAGAAATTGATAATTAACTAACTCTAAAGCTTGGCTATACGACAAAAAAGATCGTTTGTTGGATGACGGTGACTATATATTCTCTACATGCACGGTAGAAAGAATATGTGCTTTGTTGTCTTAGTCTTCAGTTTTGGAGATCTTTAGTAAATCTCATCAAGCTTTTTAGTAGAGGAAGAGTAGATGTTGCTAGCTTGTCAGGAAACATGATATGCTTTCTATTATATGTTGTTCACTGTTCGCATTTAATATAGGTCATTTGGCACCTTGCCCACTAGCGCACATGATATTTGTAGGTCCACTAGTGCGACATTCTGTTTTTCCCATGAGCTAAATGTTGAACATTTATATAGTAGAGATAGATAGTACAGACTTTTGATGGAGTTCAGTCGTTAAGAAGCATGGTTCCTGAAATTGACAAACTCTATAAAGACTTAGGAGGAAGAATAATCTCTATTTTTCTTTAATGTTTATTGTGAGTACCATTTTCTCTATTTTTCGTTCATTTGTTGTGATGAAGAATAATCTATATTTTCTTGAAATTTTGGTTTGCATAAAAGTTTTTGGAGGAAGTTCATTGCTAATAGGCAATTTTGTGGTCAAATATTTTGTCAAAGCTATTTTTTGAATGGACATAATGGGCCTTACTGTGTTAATTTACTCTCTTGGTGTTTCGGACATTAGTTTACTTGGCTCCTTGGTATATCTTAAGCATTCCTATTTTTACCCCAAAGAAATTCTGGATTTCTGATTCTGTGCGTATTATCTTTCGAAGAAAGTACAATATTCCTGATTAACTATAGATATCTAAACTGGACTTGGAAAAATTGCAAGTTGGTGAATTGAATATAACTTATGAAGGACACTATCTTGCTGGTGTGTGCTGTCATTTTGATAGTCATTCAGTTGCTTTGATTTCTCCCTGTCTTATGTTTATTGAATAAACTTGGAGCTAGAATCAAGGTTTAATTCAAGGTTTGGAGACTACTTTTGCCTTGATTATTTTAAAATGCACTTTCCTTATTTTGGGTTTACGTTGTACTCCTTTTTTAAGCGGGAGGGATTATTTTATATGTTACACAGGTTTGTGCTATTAAGGCTCCAGGTTTGGAGAGAACATGAAATATAGTGTACAAGATCTTGCCATCTTGACTGGGGGTCAAGTAAGCATTGATGTTTCCTCTACGTGTCACTTAAATTGTAGGCTTGTTCTTTCTTCCTTTTAACAACAATTTGTCCTATTTGTGTATTGCATCTCATAACTGAAGAACTAGGAATGAATCTTGAGAAGGTTGAGTTGGAGATGCTTGGCACGTGCAATAAGGTGAGTGATTGTGAATTTCTGATGTTTATAACTACAACATGATGTCAATGTAGAACCATATAGTTATTTTAGGAGTTTTTCCAGTGATTTTATATTCACTAAGTGTTTTTTTTTTGTTGATATCTAATATATGTATTGTGTATAGGTGACAATATCTAAGGATGATACTGTAGTTCTTGACGGGGCTGGTGACAATAAATTCATTGAGGAACGATGTGAACAGCTAAGAGTTGGAGTTGAAATGAGCACGTATGATTATGATAAAGATAAGTTGCAAGAGAGGCTAGCTAAGATTTCTGGTGGTGTTGCTATTTTAAAGGCCTGTCACCATTCCTTAAGACACAACATTGTCATTTTCATCGTCTTCTTATTCTATTGTTACTGTTTTTTATGGTATGCAATTGTTACTCTGTTACTTGTGACATAAATGATAACATTTCTCAATGTGCATATTGGAGGAGCTAGTGAAGATGAAGTTGGTGAGAAAAAAGACAGTAACTGGTGCTCTAAATGCCACCAAAGCATTGTTCCTGGTATCAGATTGCATTTATCCTTATTGATAAATTGTCTACGGGAAGCTTCATTTAGGTGACTAACATATTTTTGACTGCAATACTTCGTCGCAGGAGGTGGTATCGCACTTGTTATATGCATCAAGGGGAGCCGAAAATCTGGAAACATCCAACTTCTACCAGAAGATTGGTGTTCATGTCATACGAAATGCATTCTATATGATTTGTTACTTATTGCCAGGGATTCTGGTTATTTAGGCAAGATTGTCATGCATTCTATGTTTGATGATACTTCTAGTGATATTTAGTCGTTCTTTCCCTGTTTTTCAATGCCTCGTCAGTCACAACATACATAAGTTTACTTGTGTACATTTGTATCGATTGAAGAATCCTTTCTTTTATAATAATATTCTATCTAGTGGTGATTCTCAACTACATTTGTATCTATTTTTATTGCCATTGTAGTTTGTATATATGTGTGGATGTTGAATATGGGGAGGCGGGTAATTGCAGGGGGGGGGGGGGGGAATGTGGGGGTAATGAATTTTGACTAGGTCAATAAACATAGACTTGACCCTTTTTTTTGAGGTTGCAAAAGATTAGAAACATCAGGCTATGTTGCTAAATTAGAACCGTAACCAATACAGAGAACCGTAAACCAATAGTACTTGGTTCCGGGTAGTGGTATTCCTGTAATTAGAAACATATTAGCAACAATAGACTGTTGTTACTAATAAAAAAATTCGCGAACGGCAACGCCGTGCGCTAATGTCCGTTGTTGACCAAGATTCGCAACAAAACTTATGCCGTTGCTAAAAATTGCGACACCGTGTTTAGCAACAGCGAAGTCCCGTTGCGACCCCGTTTAGCAACAGCTATTGTATGTTGCTATATCCTTAAAATGGTGTAGTGGAAATCCATTGAATGTTTTTTATCATGTTTTAATTTAAAGTATCCAATCCAATGTAATATATTACTTAGGAATGAAATAATAGAGCATTTGAAACAAATTTTTAGCAGAGTGCCGGCATTGATTGAATCGACATAACTAAGCCGGTTTTCTGTCAATAGTGTAGGAAATTGAAAAATTATAATACCGGCATTGAATTTAAAAATAATCACCATGCCGGTAGTTGTCAAATTCTATACAGGAACATGAAAAAATTTAACTTTTTGTTCCAGAATAGAATTAGAGACAATTTCAATGCAGGCACTCTGGAGCCGGCATTGAATTATAAATTTTTAGGATGCCGGTATACGTATCGGCATTTCTAAATTGAAATCATCTATGCCGGGATTTATAATCTTTCACTAGAAATACAAACATATTGAACATAAACCAAACAACTGGATTCTGCTTAAGTGTTTTTAATCTAGGTAGCATAAACCAAAAGAAAACCAAATAACTAAAGAGTTAACCCGTTAAAATAACCACCCATTGTTCAAACGAAAACAAGTTTAATCTAGACATGTTCAACACAATTAGAATAACCACCCATTGTTCACTTGGTTTTTAGTTTCTTTTTGGCGGGAACCTTCCTCGTTTCTCCAAACAAAGCTTTTGCACTAGGGTCGGTTTCTTCTATTCTATCAAGCTTTTGCTCGACTTCCTTGATTTCTTGAAGGGATAGCACCCCTCCTTCATCGTACTTGCAACCAAACATCTTCTTCAAGTTGCGAAGCCGACGGCGCAAGTTTAATACATAAACACATAATTAGCATATACTAATATATAACATTATGTTTACATTAAACAACTAAGCAATTAATAAAACTTACTAGCAATCCAACGGTCTTATGAAGTTGGGACGTCGTAAGTGGTGGAGGTGTAGGAGTTTCAACAGGAGGTTTTATCTGGGGTGGAACTTCGATGGATGGAGGGCGCATGACATACGGATGTGACCATTCCAGGTAATCTTCCATGTAGTCGTTATCAACATCATCACCATTTTCCAAAATCTCCCACTTACTAATATCTACCAAATGACGTGGCTCCTTATCCCTCCAGTGTGTTGGTTCCGGATCTGGATCATACACTACATGCAACTTGTTGGGAGTTGAATTGCACAGATAAAAGTGAAGAAGATAATTATCATCAGAGGCCGACTCAAACCGTGATATTTGCTTATATCCATGTTGGCGACACATCATGGATCAGCCATGATATATCCTTTTGGGTGGAACAACGGCCCATTATAAAATGCAATGTTACCAAACTTCACAAGTTGACGGTTTTCTCTATCCTCCTTATATGGGTCAAACACAATGTCTTCTGTACTCATTTCTTCGAGAGCCAATCTCATCTCGATCAGTCGACCATTGTTACCGGGCTTTAGAATGCTGTTATACTCAAACTTCTTAGCTCTAGGGGCATCGGGTTCGGGACGGTCATTGGTCTTCAAGAAAGGGAAATTCTTGAACAAGGTTGGGAAGTGTTCATAACACCACACCTATTCCAATGTGAAGCAATAAATTTTTATTCTAAGTTCATGATGAATATATACATGTGAACAATATACATAAGAAAATAAGTTAAGAAAATATTTTTACCTGGAGTAGAGTGAAATTCCCAACAAATTGGTTTGTTTTAGCCAAAGAGGCCATTCTCATCTCCGCCTTCAGATGTGCCATTACCGCGGTGCCCCAAGAAAATATATAAACATCTTCCAACGGGTCAAAGTACTGAATAAAGTTTGCACTTACCCTATTTCCATTAGTGTCGGGGAATGCCCTAGTGCCCAAGATGTATAACAGGTATGCATCGGCCGTATAACGAATCTGTGCAGGGTCCCATCCATCCTCCAAACTTCTTTGCTTTGTATTTTCAAACCTCTTCTTAAGCATCTTCAGATTGAATGTATTCGTCTTACTAGACTGGGAACAATGAAAGCTCTCCGTAGAAGTTTTGAAGTCCCAACCAAACAACTTGTTAGTCAAAGCATGCAACTTCGACCATTCAAGGTCCAGACACTCAACTTCTTATGCAATTTATTTGCAGATAACGTTCAAGCCTAGAATGTTTTGAGCATCATCAGGGATCAAGGTCATATCTCCCCACGGGAATTGCATTGTATCAGTTTCACCATGGTACCTTTCGACAAAGCAATTGACTATCACAATATCTAGCTTCACATAATTTTCCACCAAAGCATATAGACCAGAATCCTTTACTATTATTTGCACATCATCATGCTCCATAGACAAATCCCAATGATCCGCGGCTTGGTTTCGGCAGAAACGAACAACCTTAGTATGATCCTACAATTATAAGATAATACGATTAAGAGATTTCGCATAAATCCAAAACAATATATATGCACAAAATAAAAAATGCTTACATATGTTTGATAGATAGTACGATCCCAAGAGTGCTTGTATCCAAATAGTACTTTCGATTCCGGAGCTTCACCCCAAATTTTACCACGTTCAAGGTCGGGTATCATGTCATCAATGTGAGGAAGGTGACAACCTTTAACTTTGTGTTTGGCCTTGCCTTGTGTTGGTTGTTCACTCGGCCCACCAACTTCGCTTTGGATTGCTAATTGACTTGGGGGAACATCAACATCTTCCTCCTCACTTTCACCTTCATCAAGCTCATCCTCCTCAACAGTTCCAGTACGTTCACGGATTACAAGTACACTACGGTCACCACCACTCTCCCAAATTGCCCCTCTTGTTTCAAACCCAAAACGATTCTTGCGACCTCCATCTTTCCCTCGTGGAGGCAGAGACTGAGGAGTATCAAGACCGTCCTTCCTCTTTCTCTTAGTGAGAGCATCTTTATTATTTCCTTTTTTACCTTCCTTGTCTTTTTACCTATAACATAAGCACACGAAACAAAAATAAGACAAGACATATTGGAAGTTTAAGTACCGGTATTGAGACTCTTAAAAATACGAAGCCAGTTAAGTCCTACCGGCATTCAAAATTAGCCATCGAGAATGCCGGTAAATAAAAGACAACTACCGCCACTTTAAAAGTAAATCAGTTCAGTGCCGGTAAAAGTGTACCGGCATAGAATGGAAGCGAAAGAGCGTGCCGGTACTGATCAACATATCATATGTGTTCATGTATGTTTAAAGTTAACTACCTTCATATAATAATTCAATCAAATCTATGCCGTTTCTCCTATACCGGCATGTAAGAAACCTATATTCAATGACGGTATGGGTGACAAACTTCATAATGTTCATGTGTGTTTTAAGTATACTACCGGCATACACGAATTACAATTAAGCAATGCCGGTACATAGAACCGATATGGTATTCAACCCAATTTGTATGCCGGCACTGCAAATTCACTTTCAGGAATTGATACCGGCGTGGTATTCATCCCATATTGAATGCCGGAACTCGAATCCGGCGTGGTATTCATCCAAGATTGAATGCCGGTACTCTGTGTACCTCGACTGTTTCAGCTATGTTTGGCTATTCTAACCTAAACCCATTGCTATAAATCGATTAAAACAATCATAAATGAGTTCAAAATCACTAACCTTCTCAAAGAAGCCATGAATGCGAGTGGTTGATCATCCGAGTTCGCCGGCTGGACCTCTTATTGTTCTTCAGCAATCGAACCAATTCTTTGTTCGTGTTTTTGTTGAGCAATCGATTTGGTTTTTGGTTTGGATTTTGCTTTCTTTCGTGGAGCCATGGTTATGATTCGGGTAGGTTAATCGACGAAGAAACTTTTGATTTAACAATTAATCGTCGATGAAGAATGATGAAGAAAAAAAAACAGAAACCCTAACTATGCCGGCACTGATTTGAAATGGGGGATAAATTGTTTGGGTTTTTGATTTTATTGTTTTAGGGGAAAGGGCATAACAGTCTTTTCATAATGTTTTTAATTAATCTAAGGGTGTTTTGGTATTTTCGCACCCAAACGACACCCCTTATCAGCCACCTTTGGTTGGGGAAAGTAATTCATATCCCCCAATTAATTCCCATATCCCCCAATTGGGGGTTCTTTTTAAAACAGTAGAAAACAGTTTTTGAAAATTGTACCAAACAGACTCTAATTATGTCAAATATCTTACATAAACTTTATTAGATAATTAACTTTTTGTTTTTTGTTTTTGTTTTTAATATTGTGATAAGACCACGTTTTATAGAACATGTCAATGGTGTAGACTCGATGCGTCACTCATGCATATTTGGCATATATGATCCTTTATACGGGTCAAGTCTCTCAAGATTGTGGAAGGGGCGCAGCGAGCACACAAGTCCAATGGAGGCACAAGGCATTAAATAAGCTTAAATTATTTATTATTAGAGATAATATATTTATTTAGGTATTTTATTATATTTTATTTAGGGTTTATATTTGTTTGGAATAGTATTTTAGGAGTAGTATTGTTTTCTTATTTTCCAAGTAATGTAGCCTATAAATAGGCATTATCAGTTGATTAATCACAACAAGAAAATTATTAATCAATTTGCTACCCTTTGGTTTATTGGTTCTTTGAATCATAACCTTTTGAGCTTGAGCTGCTAGTCGTTGAATAAGAAACAAATCGTTTCTTATCAATTGGTATCAGATAAATTTTGCTCCTATCCCAGCTTCCGCGAACCCATTAATCCATCGCCATCTTCTCCATCGATTCATCATCACTACCACCATAATTATTCCATCTTTTATCCATCGGAAAAAAAAATAAAAAAGAAAGAAAGAAGAAGAACAGATCCGACAAGCACCGGAGGGATATTTTCGGAGGGATTATCGATGTCAGTTGGCTACCTTGATCGTGAGACGTTATTGGGAGTACTTTATCAACGTCAGTAGATACGCGGCTGGTATTAAGGTGAATAATGTGTTGGTTAATTAGTTGTTTATTTATTTAAACTCTAGATAGATAAAGAGAGAAGGTCATAGATATTACGTATTTTGGGAAAAGGTGCGACTATAGCCGAGATCCGCAACAAGGTATTAACCATGTGTGAGCCAGACTCAGTATGACCCTCCCAATTACCAAATCCGGTTCATTCCAATAATACCCTCCCTGGTTAGGTGGTGTTCAGAAGTTATATGTCATGTATCTTCTTTAATTCCCCTAACCATTCATGTTGCAGTTTCTCCTCCATTCGTGTGCGAAGGTTGGTGTTGTAGTTGTTGAAGAAGTGGGAACTAAGGTTGCGAAGACCAAGGGCCATGGTAAAGGTGTTCTTCGCAAGGAGAAATCATCTGCCTCATCTTCAAAGAAAATAAAAGTTCGTTCTCCCTCTCATTCGAATTCTCATTCTGATAAAAGCTCCAAGGATAATGATGATGATGTTGATAATTCTTTCGCATGGGGAGATCTTCCATCTGGAACAATTGTCTAGCATCTTCTCTGACTCCATGCAAGGGATTGGAGATGATCATCTAACCAACACATGCAAAGCTCTTGCGAATATCTGCGACGCCCCTTTGTTGGATGATGATACTTCTCTTCGAGGAGTCTCTAGATCAGTGACTCCTAGCTTTCTGAATTCGCTTAGTGTTCTGGTATGCCTTTATTTCTCTTTTTCTTCATGCCTTCATTTTTCAGTTTCTTCATGATTATACTCTATCTTGACAATCGCAGACTGGAAAGGCTTCTTTCGTCGTTGCCTCAGATCTGGAAAAAAGACGTGTGACTCTTGAAAAAAAGAATCTCCATCTTCGCAAAAGAAACGAATAACTGGAGGCTGAAGCGGTTGGCCTTTGCGAAAAGAACAAATAATTAGAAGTTGATTCTTCCACTCAAAAGAACAAAATATCTAGTCTTCAATATGCCAATAATCAACTTTATGGTATGAGGTTTTTCTTCTTTCCTTTTATTTTGTTTTCTCATTATTCTCCCTCATCTGATTTATCATTTTCGCAGACGCTTATGATCTTTCTGATGAAGCCATTCTCCTTCACTCATTCCCCAATTCTATGGATAATGATACCCTTCTTGAACACCTTAATAATTCTTTGAATAGTTTTTCAAATGACAATATTAAATCTCTTCCCATAAATGAACTCAGATCCAAATTTCGCCTCTTAGAAATTGACCATAGATCCAACTTGGGCTTAGCCAACAAATTTAAGCGTTTCTATCTTAATTCTAAAGAAAAAATCAATACTTTAAGAACCAAGATCAGTAGTCTCATAGATGATAAAGATCGCATTGCTAGCCAAGGTGCTCAAACTTTAGCGAAATTCCAAGAAATTCTTCTTGAGGTTCAAATTGAACGAGATGAATCTAACCGCCAAAATGATGTGCTTAGCAAAATAGAAAATCAAACTCGCTCCCGTCTTCTTATAAATAATGATGATGAATTCGCTTGGGCTGCGAAAATTCTAGATGACGCAAGAAATAATCTAGGTGTAAATGTTAGTCTCCAAGCTGAGCACATGGCCTTGGTTAGGGATATGATTTCTGACAGAGAAGGTTGTTAACTGCACTTCCTTATTTATCGTTTGTCTTTTATAAATTTTCACCAAGTTATTGATTCATTGTTATGTGTTCGCAGGAGCCGAGGAGAGATTTCGCAGAAGAATTGAAGAGATTGAGGTTGAAAAGGAGCATCTCGCAAAGGACCTTTCTTCTCGCAATGATAAATGTTCTAGACTGAAGAGTCAATTAAAGATCACTGTTGTGAACTTTAAGAACGATGCCATTCTTTTTCGCAACCAAACTATTAAGATGGTTTGTGATGATAATAATATTCTTTATTCTACGTATCCTTGTCTCTTAGAAGAAATTCCAAAGAATGTTCTTGACCTGGACATCTCTGATAGTGAAGCTAGCGAGTATGAAGATGAAAGAGAAGAAGAATCTGATGAAGATAAAGAAGAATCAAGCAAGAAATAATTATGCTTCCTTTTTTTTTTTTTATAACATCTGTATATTTGTTATTTTAATCCTCTATTATTTAATCTATCGCTGTGAATTCCCTCAATTTCCAATACAAGTTTTGTTTCTTTTGTTTCTTCCTGCATGTGGTAAATCAATATATAATTATTAATCTTTAATTTTATGTGTAAATCTATCATATGGAAGCAAATAACACTTTGTCATTCTATTCATTCTCATACTTTCCTCTGTTATTTGTGTCCAAATGAGAGATTAAGCAAATTACTTTCTAATAGTAAGATTTTTGCGAAATATTTTGGTGCGTTTATGCCTCAATTTCGCAGTCGTTTCTGAATAATCTCGCAATCATATATTGTAAGACTGCATTCTTTCTTGTTCTTTGATGTGGTCTTATTTTGCCTTCCTAAGTAAAGGTCTTATTTTTCCACCTCTTGTCATTACGACAAAATCGCAGGATGTCTTTGCACTTTCATGAAAAAACTCCTTGATCTTGCCTTAAATTTTTTCTCTTGTCATTTTTGTTGTGACAATATGACAGGCCTAAATATTCTTGTGAAAATAAAGCCCCATGACATTGCCGTCTTGCGACGAAATCGCAGGACGTCTTTACACTTTCATGTATTGACCCATTGATCTCATCTTATCTTTCTCTTTTGTATTATTGCCTCTTCAGGATTGTTACACAAATATGACAATCCTTGATACTCCCATGAGTAAAAAGCCTCATGAAATTTGCGTATTAAGACACTTATCAACTCCCTAATGGAGGGTGCCGCCCTTATCTTCCCCTAGTTTCCCCTTCAAGGAGACGTACCTCTACCATACAAGGTTGGATCCTCCCATCCGGTCTTAACAACAACCAGTTGTTTTCGCAGCCTTTTATCCCTTTTGCCTATATGGCTTATGGTTATGAGACTGCACCCTAAGTGGGGTTTTCTTCGGGACGAGTGTAGCATAAACCAAGACTTGCCAAGAATGGCCAGGTACGCTCCAGACGCCTCAGGCACTCTTGGATCAACCATGTAACTCGGCGCCTTGATCAGATTCTGCACTCCTTAGGAGAGACCTTCTCACCTTAGTCGCCCAACCTAAGTCATATGCTTAAGCTGAGAATCCAAGGCGCCTCTCTTGGATGGGATTTATTGACCCCAAATCTCCATGACTCGGGTTCCAGGGGTGGTGTAACCTTTTCCCTGATCCATGCAACAGGTACCCCCTTCTATGACGCACTTTAGGTCTTACATTTGCCTCTTGCGAAATTTTGATTTCGCGAACTAGGGTGTACGCCATAGTAGGTTCGCCCCTTTCTAATTGTTCTGTTTTTTCTTTTGCATTTCATCTCTGTTGTAATTTCTCAATCTCATATTTGTCTTTCAATAAAATATATTTTTGAAATTTTTTGCAACAAATCAGACATACATTTTTCTTTCTTCTCTCAAATTTACTTTCATTTCACATTTTAAGTTTCTTAACTTTGCTGCTTTCTGCCTCTGCACCATTGATATTTTCTATTATTTTCTTACCTTCTGTGAAATCTTTGCCACTTCTTATTTTCAGCATGCATTGGCTTCGCAACGTTTCTTCTTCTCTCTGTTCTATTGCATCTACCATCAGTCTTTCACTTCTTTGTCTTTCTCTGACGTTATGTTTCCAATTCTCCTTCTTTGCATTTCTTTCTTCGTAGGATTCTACGTCAACTTCATAACACTTCTTTCCTTCAATCCAATCTCCTTTTATGATGCCGACTCCACTGGGATGAGGGAACTTGATGCACTAATGAAATGTTGATGCTATGCCTAGAATCCCATATAACCAAGGTCGGCCAATCAAAGCGTTATATGGTGATTCCACATCGACAACACATAATAGAATTTCAGAAGACAATCCTTTCAGTGGAATTCGCATAGTGACTTCCCCTTTAGGCTTATTGGAAGTACCATTAAAACCATAGATTTTGTAAGTTGAAGGTACTAGATCCTCATCTTTTCCTCTTATAGTTTTATAAGCATGATAGAATAGGATATCCACGGAGCTTCCAGTATCAATTAAAACTCTGTTGATTGCCCATGAATCCTCAGCTTCATCATCTTCATCATCACTAGGTTTTAGGTTAATCTCTAATGTTACCATTAATAGGTTATCTTGCATTTCTCCACCCTCAGGTACTTCTTCTGCGGTGAAGGAAATAATTTGCTTCTGCCATTCTTTAACCGGCGAGGTCTTCGCAATGTTCACTACTTCTCCTCCATCAGCATCTCTTGCGAAGACTCTACTCATAATGTTATCGTGAAAGTCTTCAATCATTTTGTACGAATGTACAATAGAGTAACAAAACAGATTCTTTGCTTTTGTTCCAACTTCTATTACAAATGTTTCTCCTCCCTTTGTTGTATTTACTCTTCAAGTTTCTAGCGGTGGTGGTAACGGTTGAGACTGAGGTTGCCCTATTAAAAAATGATTTAATTTTCCTTTATCTATCATTCTGAGGATGATTCTTTATATATTTCTGCAGTCATTTGTCGAACGTCCATGAAAATGATGGTAAGAACAAAATTCATGACTTATGTGGTTTGGAGGTGGTTCATTCCCCATATTCCATGGTGCTGGTATGTTTTCCATTAAGATAATAGCTTCCCATATTTTTTCCATACTAGCATTCAGAGGTGGCATTTTGATTTCTTCCCATATCATCTTATGACTTCCCTGTCCTCTATGATAGTTTTGTTTTTGACCCCCATAAGTTTCTTGTGGTTGATAAAGTCTTTGAATCTTATTTTTTCCACCACGGTTATAAAAGTTTCTTTCTCTTTCAAACTCTTATTGATCACGACTCCCATAGCCACCAATTTCTGCTGACTATCAACCGTCATCTTTTCTTGTTGTACTTGCGAAGTGCTCGCCACTGTGTTTATCAGTTTGGGTAATAGGTTTGCGTTTGCTGATTTTGAATTTGTGTTTGTAACTGGGTATGATTCCATCTCATTTTGTTTTTCCTCAAGAGAAATATACTCCTCTTGAAACTCTCACAACTCAGTCATTGTGATTGTATTCTTGATTCTGAAAATTTGAATATACAACAGATTGGTTGCGAAAATTGCGTTAATGAATGATAAAATGAGGTATCTCTCATCCACATGGCCAACCATTTCACTACACATTGTCTTCCACCTCATGGTTAGATTCTTCAAACTTTCGCCAATTATTTGCTTTAACCCAAATACATCTTCAATACCAGGTCGCGAGGAATTGTTACTTATATACGCCCCTAAGAATGTAGTCTGTAAATGGTTGAAATATGTTATAGTATTCTTTGGTAAACCTTCAAACCACTTTAAGGCCTCTCCCGTTAAACTTGATACAAAATATTTGCACAACACATCATCATGGTTTTCCCATTGTAGCATACATCTCACATAATCTTTGATGTGTTGAATTGCACAAGTTGTTCCATCAAAAATGCTAGTTAACGTGGGAAGATTGCACTTTGGGGGTATTCCTCCTAATTTCACTTCTTGTGTGAATTAATGGAGTTTTCGCAGCTTCTTCTATGGCTTCATCCAATTGTTTCTTGCCTCCTCCTCTTATGTTATTTAGCATTCCTCTCATCTCCGCCAATTCTCTTAAGATTTGTTCATTTACGTTAGGAGTTAATTCCATTGGTCTTTTTAATTATGCTTTTATTCTCCTGTGTTCATGCCTGTTTTGTCTTGCGAAATTTTTATTTTCTTCTTCATCGTTTTCTTCTTGTCTTTCCATGCGATCTCTTCTTTCATCCTCTCATGAATTCGCACATGATTATACCTCTCATTTTCCCCTTTGTGATTTTGTTCATTTCTCATCAATTCTCTTTGTTGCCTCTCTGCTCTTCTTTGTACTCTATCATACTCTTTATTGATATTTCCATTATTGCGGTTTTGTTCATGCCTTCTTTCTCGATTATCATGATTGTTCTGGTGTATTGCCTCTTGGAGCTCTTGTTCCCCCACTTCTGCTCTCAGCCTCTCTCTTTCGCAAGCTAGACGTGCTTGCTCAGCATAATGTCTCTCGATTTCTTATTTAATTACATGTTGATTTCTTTGAATTTCTCTTCCAGGTAATATTCTCCTTTTTTCTTCCTGATTTTCTTCGCCATCTGTATCATTTCTTTCCTGACGTTGCCTATTCCCCCGATTCTTGTCATTTTGTCCATTATGGAGAATTTCGCCATGTGGAATGTAACGATCTTCAATCATTTCTCTTTTTTCACAACGTTCTTCATTTGGATTTTGTATTTCCTCTTGATTATCTTCTCCGACATTTTCCGCAGGCGAATTTCGTCTTATTTTTCCTCTTGCTGATCTTGAATTTGATCTTGTAGTACTTCTTGACCTCCTACTATGTAGTCTCATGTTTTCCATTCTCAATTCATGATTTTTCCTTGTCCAATTTGCATGTTCTTTTGATTCTAGTCTCTTTTATTCGTGTATTCTTTGCCTTAATGTCTCTAATGCTTCAATGTCTTCATTTCCATGAATTACTCCTCCAACTGCTTCTTGGTCTCTCTCTACTCGTCTATCATTCCTTAATTGCTGCTCTTCTTCCGCTTCATCTGCCGAATCTGACTGCCAAGTGTGTATGCTCACTCTGTCATAATCCATAATTCTATTTTGTACCAGTATACGCTGAATTGGTTGTTGAATTTGATTTTCTCCATCGTTTCTTGCGTTCATTCTCGAAGATTCCCCAATTTCATCTCTCCCTCTACTAGCAAGCCTCTTACTCCTTCTAATAGTTGGTGGTTGTTTTGAAGTATTTCTTCTTCTGGCCATCTTTTCAATCTTAATGAGTTGTTGAAAATTATATGAAATTCTTCACCAATTATTCCAGATTCTTTCAAATCAGAATATTAGATCCCTGTTTCTAGCGCCATTATGTAGTTGTAGGAATTCCTAGAATACATCCCTCACAAGAATTCATGATAATCAACACATCTTTTAGATCAACAATTACACTTTTTATTAATTGATTTATCAAATTTTACAAGAAGAAAATGAAATCAAGAATACAACCATTGTTCTAGACTTTCTCTCTCCTCAAAACTTTCTCACCACTCTCCAAAGATCTCTCTTCCTTAAGCCTATTCATCTCTTTATATAGGGTATTACATAGTGGATAACAGCTAAGTTGACCTTTATTTTCGGATCTGGCTTGCGAGATTCTCGCAAGAGTACAAATGTTCTTTTCGCAATATTCCTAAATCTCGCTAGATCTTCACATCTTTCTCATGTTTATGCTGACGTTATCTTTTACATCATTTCTGTAATCATTCTGCGATGTCTTCATAGTGTATTGTAGAAGAAGTTTTCGCAAGAATATTGTTGTTGTGAGATTCTGATCATATAATTGCTGTATATAATTTTATTTACGTCATAAGTTCTACGTTTTGTAGCCATTTCAACCTGTTGTATCTCCATCTACAAATGTTATTGCAGAGCGGATGAGTATTATCCCTTCTTTACCACTTACCACACTGGGAAGTTCCAGTATCCCCCCTGGTCTTATACAACATCGTATTGCAAGTATGTTTTCTCTGAAGGTAACTTTTTAGCTTTTAAGAATGCTGGTGCTCAATGCTGGTTATAATTTTTATTTTTACTATCTTAGCAAAAAAATTGTAGTAAAATATGAACGCTTGTACAATCTAGTTAAATATCATGTTTGTAACTTCTGTAGTTACATTCTTAAGGCCGCATCGAGGGACTCTATCAGTCGGATAATTATGACCACATAATGAAGCATACGCCTACTGGTCCATCCGGGGAGGTATGATTAAGCAATCAAATGGCAACAATTAAGATTTTTTCTTTTTCTTTTGTCTATCTCTTTTATGCATTCTCATTTAATACTTCCCATTTTGTAGGTGTCATTGTCTAGTGTGGGACATCCCTCCACTTGCAACTTGCAAGAAGATCATCCTAAAGTCATCGTGAGAGCTTGAGCCAAGGCTCTAATGTGACGAGCATGGATTTTCATCCACATGAGAGGCTAGCATATAAGCATAATATAAGCATTTTAAGGATACTTAGTAACATTTTTTCCAAGCGGTTCAAAGATGTCTAAACATTTGGTGTATGTATAAGTACCCAATGCAACCTTATTAAATAGGTACCCAATTTATATTATTTATCCCTGTTAAAGAAGTACCCAATAAATAATTTGAGACCCCCTTAAAAATATACCTAATTTATATTATTTGACATTGTTGAAGAAGTACCCAATAAATATTTTGGGACCTCCTTAAAGAGGTACCCAATATACATTATGCTACGATTTTAGAGAGGTACCTTATTTCGGAAGAGTTCAACTATGTTTGTACCTTAAATTCCTTTTGCGTTTATGTAGCACATTCTATGTTAAAAGAAAAGTTAGAAGTATCATGTATAATAACGTGATCACATAAATTTCAATGAGTACCTTATTTTTGAAGGTACTATAAATTGATGGGAACTTTGATGGTAGTATAAATTTTACTAGGTACCTGTTCTAATCTGTAGCATAAAAACCTTTGGGTATATTGTTTTAAGTTCTAACGAAATAGGTCTTTGCTTCGCGGGTATATTTGTGCAACCCGGTAAATTAAGGAGGTGATGGAACCCTGGTTTGAGGTAGCAGTACGCATGGATAAATGAATAATGTGTACATAGGGGTCTTTATTCTTAAAGTCACGTGGCGTTATGCCGTACTTCGTTGACAACGATACTTTCCGTAATTTTTCACTTCTAATATTGAAAATACACTTGAAAAGTTCATAATAAAGAATACAATTTAAAATACGTACATTATATATTTTCTCAATAATCTCAATCACACTAGTTGGTCAGCAATTAGCTAAAGCCAATACAATATTAAAACAACGAAAGGAAATAAAATATTAAAACCCAAACAAACGACTTAATAATGACTGAACGTCGAAAACTGGTGATCCCAGGAAGTAACAGGGTGTACTTGCTTGTATTTACTCATTCAAATAATCCTCATAACAGTCCTTGACATGAGATGAGCGAAACAACAACATACAATATCAGTTCCCTAATTCTCTTTTGTTCACAATTAATCAAAATCACAACAAACTGTAAATAATGATATGAATTGAGAAAAAGGGTTAGTATATCTTGCAATGGTCAAGCTTGTTTTAATAAAAAAAATACAGATATCAATCGAAACCTTCAATGATCAGATACAACTTCACCTTTGTTTTTCACATAGTTATTTATTAAGTTCACTTAAATCAAACATGGTTCATTATTCACCGATTCTCCAAAACGCGTAAAAAAACATTATAAGAATAGGCATTTCCGAAGAAAACAAATACGATGTGATATATATCTGAACACCTTACGAATAATTAAAAATCAGTGAACATAACCTGATTATCAAAATAAAAGGTTAAGCTAGTAGTAGTAACCTCGAAATCAAAATCCAAAACAAAGTTTCCCATGCCTTGCCATTTGCTTCTTTCCAGCAGCATCCAACCCTGTGAAGTGAAACCAAAGAGAAGATTAGATCTGAAAAAGGGTTGAGAGCTAAAATCTAAGCAAAAAATATTAGAGTTGGAGTTTAGAATACATACCTCCGGTTACTGCTTTGGCATACAACTATTGACACACAATTCTTTGGCTCACAGTGCTTCGGCTCACAACACTTCGGCATCACATCATTTAAGGTTGTTGCTTTTGGAAATGCGTCGACGGTCTTGCGACGATGGATAAGAATCATTAGATGGAGGTAGATAGATGTGTGCTTCCAACTATGTATCAATAAAATGACAACCAAACACACATTAGTAAAATAAAAACCATTTTCTGTAAATTGCATATATAATATCACTTCTTAAACTGAAAACCAACTTTGACAAAACAAGTCTAGTTCAATAAAATAAAAACATTATCCCAATAACAAATGACTATGAAACTCAACCTCACAGCAATAGTAACAATCCTCATCTCTGTCTAGCATCATCATTAACAATATGAAATAACCTTAAAGAACACAAAACAAGAAGCCATTAGCCCAACTTTTTTGAAGCAACAAGAAAATCTAAGACAAGACGTGAAACACAACAATCAAGTAGAAATACAATAAGAATAAAAATCAAGGAAATACACAAAATAATATTGAAATAGAAGGGTAAGTTAGTAGTAGTAGTTACCTAGAAATAAAATTTCAAAGTGGAGTTTTCAATGCCGTGCCATGGGTTTCTTTCCAGCATTAACCAACCATGTGAAGTGAAACCAAAGAATATCATCCCTAAAGTTAGTTTCATTCAAAGAAACCCGTAAAAATCAACAAGAAACCAGATTGAGTGAGAATAATTGAAAATATTTTCTATGAATGACTATGACAACCGAACTCAGCAGTAGTAAGAAAATTCCTCGTGTCTGTCTAGCACTAATAACTACCTGAAACAAAAACAAGAAAGAGTATCAGAAGAAACATGAGGTAACTAAGAATATCTTGAAGTAAGAAGGCATGGAAGGAAGTTTTAAAAATGTGAGCTTGTTAAGACCTGCGAAAAAAAAAAAAACTCAGAAGCTCAAATTTCTGGTAGTGTTATACGGTTTCTCAAATGCATATTAAAAATTATTTTTCTTCACTCCTCCCATGGATGACACACTCTCAGCAGCAAGCCAATCGTCGAACTCATACTGACAGTCAAAATAGAGTTAATTAATCTTTTGGGTCAATGTGAAAACAAAATTCTCTTCTCATCTAAGTAATAGATGTGTTAGCATGTGCTCAAGGATTTGGTAAATAAATATATATATGACAAGAGATGAGTGTAAAATATTGAGGTGAGGCTGACTCATCTTTGTATTTTAAATATACCTTCTTTTATGCCAA
This sequence comes from Papaver bracteatum, assembly GCA_023529315.1. NCBI lineage: Eukaryota > Viridiplantae > Streptophyta > Magnoliopsida > Ranunculales > Papaveraceae > Papaver > Papaver bracteatum. Next base: position 91,357 of record JAJJWX010001377.1, read on the forward strand.
GAGAAGAGTGTAACATTTTGGGACTGCTGCTGCTTTGACATCCCATATCATTTATTCTTGGGATGGGAATGAAACTCAATCAGACAAAACACACACTAACCACTTGCTTTTTGATTTGAACATGGGGAAAGATAGACCTTGGTGCTAATATAAAAGTAAGAGTTATTTTGTCTCCATAAACACATGAGTTCCAAGATTGCAATTATGTCACCATAAGAACACACCAACCAAGGTATCACGATAAAAAAAAAACCTGGAGCCAACATAGGAGGAAAAATATGCTTGTGTAAAGAAATCTAGTACTTAAACCTGCATATTGGTAGAGAAAGTAAAAACATAATACGCACCATCTTACCAGACTAATTCAGAAAAACCATATTAAATGCCACTGTAAAGAAAGCTAGTTAAAATATGTAAAAGCAAGGAATTGCATCAGAATTCTTGTTTTATTGAGAATTACTTAACCAAAAATGAATATACATCACATTCCATTCGTTTGTTTTGTAGTTGCAGAATAATATACAACTACACCCTCAATAGAATTAGTAAAAACTCAAGAAGTTCTTGATGGTGAATGATAATTTTCTTATTAATTCTCTTAGTTGATTACATAGAATTATCAAAATGGAACTAGAATAGTTACAACTTTTTCTATTCTCTTTCCTAAGATAATTTCTTACACTCATTAAAAGAACCTCTCGAATTTTACATTTGAACTCCTATTTATAGTAAAACTTATACAGCTTCATCCTCGCAAAATTATTTCATCCTCGCAAAACTTCATATTTCCCCGCACTACTTCTATCATCGTATCATTTTATAACTCTTTCCTCCTTTATTTATTACGATACTCGTGAACTATTATCTTGCGATATTCAGTACCTACATCTTGCCTCTTCTCATGTCAATTCTACGAAGAAGAAATGTCATGAGAATCTCTATTCTCGTAAATTTAGTGTAGTTATTACCGCCCATCAAGTTCGCAACACGTCTTTTTACTTTTCCCTTACCTTTTTGACACGTTTCTTCGTAACCGTTCTTTTCAACCGTTCACGCTTACTCGTATTAATGAGTTTCTATCTTCATCAAACTCTCTCTATTTATAAATATGATCCTTTGTTTTTGCTTTTTATTCTCTTATCTTATTCATCTTCTTCACCACTTCTGCCTCTGCAATCTCTTTTATCTTTTTTCCTTTCTATTTTCCATCTTATATTCAATGGCACCAAAGAAGAAAACTATTGAACAGATTAATGCGGAACTTGATGATAGGGACCTCATTCTTTCTGAGATTGAAGGTTATGATAATAAATCTTCTCTCTGTGTGAATCTCTTTACCAACTATGTTTGGGATGATCAGAAAATTTTAATCTCACGAGGTCAAATCCTCGCAGGTCTTCCTCTTCCTCTTTATGATGTTAACTTTCCTCTATTCTATGAAATTATTTCCCACCCCAATTTTTCTTGTGCCATTTACCAATTGACTGGTGATTGTATTCGCCTCTTAGTTGAATTCGCAAATCGTGCCTCTTTTGGGAAATCTTTGTATTCAGTTGATCTTAGGAAACCTGGATTTGAAAATATGGAAATTGTTCTTTGCGAATTATATAGTTGAGGGTTTCTTCAAAAATTACACATTAATTCCTGCGAGGAAAGAAGATAATCGTTGGGGTGTTCGTCTTCATCGTAAAGCTAATATCGCAACAGATGATCTTCTCATGCACGATATTGATTATGCCTCATGAAATAATAAGACCCCTCGTCGTTCTAATGATGAAGATTGGTATAAGTACCCTTTAATATTATCGGGTTCTTATACTTCTGGGATAGTAGAACTTTCTGTGAACCTTCGTAACCGCCATTATCAACCTTGGGTTTATAGAAATGTATGTACTTCCATCTCCTTATCTTTTTGTTACCCTTTAATTTCAAATGAGGTAAGAAACACTCTTGTATTTTTCTAAACAATATATTGTTGCCTCTGTTTCTTATCCTTATTTGAATTTGCAGGTTCCACTTCTTCCTGAGATTGCTGCGAGTGAAAATAAGAGTTCTACTTCTTCTAAAAGGTTTACTGCAAGACAACAAACTCTTCGTTCTGCGAAGGTTACCCAAGCTTCAGTAGTCAAGATGATGCTCTTCGCAAAGGAAAAGGAAACTTCAAGATGTTGTTTACGAGAGGAGGAAAAAGAAGAAACTCTCAACCAAGTCTCATTCCAATGTAATCTCTTCTAATGAGAATATTGAGGAAGATCTTGGTGATGAAGATGATAAATTTCCTGAGAAGGACTTTAGTTCTAATTCCGATACCCTTTCTGACGAAGGAGATGATGATAATGATGTTGATGAAGGTGAAAATGAAGATTGCAGTATCCCAGAAACTTTTGCCTCAGCAATGGTTAGCATATTTGAGGCTTTCCTCCATTCTTCTCGTGGATTAGGAAATTCTCCTACAGCGAATGCTCGCAAACTTATTGCGAAGGCTTGTAAAGTTCCTACTGTAATTGATAATAACTCCCTCAAAGGCATTTCAAGATTCGTCTCTCCTGCTTCATTATATGCTTTAGGTAGCATGGTAAGTTTCTTCTCTATTCCTTGTTTATTTCCCTTATTTTGTTGATTTCTAACCCTTTTTTTTTTTTAGGTTGGAAGAGTTAGTTGTGCAGCTGCTTCGATTGGGAAAGACGTCATTCTATTCTTTGAGAAGAAAACTTTGAATCGTTGTAAGAAGTTAGAGGTTGAAAATTCAAATCTCCGTCAGAAAGTAGAGGATTTAAGTATTGATAACGCAGAATTAACATCCCGTCACGAAGATAATTCACAATCTGCGAGCATCGCAATTGATAATTCTTCTCTTCTTGAGGAGAATAATCAATTAAAGCTTGAAAATTCTTCTCTTCGTAATGATAAGAAGCAATTAGAAGGTAAATTCTTTGCGATGGTAATTATTTTGATTACTTTTCCTTCGTAATTTGCTAACTAATTCCTTAATTTCTCTCCTTGATGTAGAAAATTATGCGAAGATGAATGACGATCTGGAAACTATCCTTGCTAATCGTAATAAGAAAATTTCTGATTTGAGATCTCAGCTTCTAATTTCCCAGCATAACCATAGTTTATATGTCAAGCGTTTTCGAGCTAAGATGACTCGCAAGATTTGCGAAGATAATGAAATTCCTCTCAAGAAGTACCATACGCTCCTTTCCGAAGAAATTCCTGAAGATACTCCATATCTGGAAATCTTTGATAGTGAAGTTGAAGATGATAGTGAAGTTGGAGAAGAACATCATTTTGATGGGAATAAATCGCCTGAAAAATAACTTCACTCTTTTTTGTATAATTGTTCTGTAACTTCACTCTTTTTTGTATGTCTGTTCTGTTTCTTTTCAATACAACAATTTCTTCTTGATTGAACTTTTAATCAATCCAACAATTTCTTTTTCAAAGCTTAATTTGAATTAATCTCTCTTTGATTGATTGTTTCCCTTATTCGCATAACTTGATCATGTGGAGAGAAATAATATATCTTAAAGACTTAGCTTAGTATTCCCCTTCCCCTTATTATTGCTCTTCAAATGATCAACTATCGCTGGAAGTATTAGAATATCCTTCTCAATTTATCTTACGAAATTTCGTATTATTGTGATTATGAATGAAAAGTCCTCCCTTTGAAGTATAAGAAATATAAGCCTTTTGCCTTTTGCGGAATGTTGCGAAGTAAATAATAAATCTCCCCTTGAAGTATAGGAAGTATGAAGTATACGAAATATGAAATACCCTTAATAAGTATAAGAAGTATAAAATATCCTTGAAGAAGTATTAGCAGTATTCAATTCATGAAGAATTGCCCAATATATGAAGAAGTATAATAATTATTACTCACTGTATGAAGAAGTATAATAAGTACTTAACCTTCGCAAAATTAAATATCCGTTGAAGAAGTATAATAAATATGATATATTCTTGAAGAAGTATAAATAGGATTGAATTTGTGGAGAAATATTCAATATATGGAGAAGTATGTAATTCTCGTAAAATTTTACGAGTATGAACTTATCTGTATTTGATTGCTATCAAAATCGCATCTTTTGTTAAGTCTTCGTGAAAATTCTTCAATGATGTTATCTTCTTTGATAGGACTTCTTGTAAAAATTCTTCAATGATATTGACGAAGTTGTCTTCTCTTCAAAACTTCACGATGTATATTCTTGTAAAATTTCTTCAATGATATCGACGAAGTTGTCTTCTTTTCAGATCTTCATAATGTATATTCTTGTATAATTTCTTCAATGATTTTGATGTAATGAATTTCATTAATTTCTGTGGTCTTATCATGCCTTCCTAAGTAAAGGTCTTATTTTGCCACCTCTTTTGTAGTAAATTTTTGTATTTGCGATAATATGACAAGTCTGAACATTCTTCCGAACATACAACCTCGTGACATTATCGTCTTGCGATGAAATCGCATGACGTTTTTACATTTTCATGTAATAACCCATTGATCTCATCTTAACTTCTTTGTTTCATTCTGTGAGTTTTTTTTGTATGTTTTCCTTCTCTCTCTTTTTTTTTTTTTTTTTTTAGAATGCTCGTAGAACTTCATTTGTTGCACAAATATGACAAGCCTTTATGTTTTCACAAACAAGAAGCCTCGTGACATTTGCGTCTTATAGCACGTATCAGCTCCCTAATGGAGGGTGCTGCCCTTTATCTTCCCTCTGGTTGCCCCTTCAAGGAAGCGTACATCGACCATACAAGGTTAGATCTTCCCATCCGGTTCTGCCAACAACCAGCTTTTGATCGCAACCTCTTATCCTTTTTGCCTATAGGGCTTATAGTTACGAGGTTGCACCCTATGGGGTATCTTTGGTCCAAGTGCATCATTTGCCAAGACTTGTCAAAAATGGCAGATGTGGTTCAACCTCACCCGGCACTCTTGACTCAACCGTGTACCTCGGCGCCTTGATCGTTTTCAGCACTTCTTGGGAAAGACAGTATGCCTTAGTCGCCCAACCTAAATCCTCTTACACCTCATTTTATATTGCGTAATGTCGTTAGATTAGGTGAGAATCCAAGGTGTCTAACCCGGATAGGTACCCCATTATTGGGTTGTACCCCTAAAATTTTACCATGTACTAAGGGCCCTTGGTGGTGTTCCGGTTACCCTTAGCCACGTTTATAGGTACCCCCTTAAATGACGTACTTTAGGACTTTGCCTCTTACTTAAATATAGCTTCGCGAACTAGGGTGTACGCCACAAAGGTTTTCCTGTATAAAATTTTCTGCGGCTCTCTTTCTTTTTTGGAGGATGATCACAGATTGCGGTCTTTTATTCGCAAATTAATGAAATTTTAATCGCAATATAAATTTTGAAATTCGTAACTTTTCCCAATTTCCCGCGAGCAAACAATATTCGTAAAATTTATCACGAAATAAAAAAATTTGTTTTGCAACATACCTCATTTCCACGAGCAAACATACTGATTACCTTCTTGTTTTATTATTTTCCTTCTTCTTTCTTCGCAAATCACAACCCCTTATTATCTTTGTAAATTTCTTGTATGATTATCATCGTAATTTTATTCTCTTTTGCCTTAATCCTCCGCCATTAAATTTTCACTTCTTTTCACAGCCTTTGCTCTTTTTCTCCAATTTTCCTTCTCAGTAGTTTTTCCTTCGCAAAATTCTACTTCTGTATCGTAACATTTCTTTCCCTCAGCCCAATCACCCTTGATAATTCCAATACCCTTCATATGAGGAAACTTTATGCACTAATGTAGAGTGGAAGATACACCTAGAATTCCATGAAGCCATGGTCTTCCTATCAAAGCATTATATGGTGATTCGACATCAACAACGCAGAACAGAATTTCAGTTCGCATTCCACTTAATGGAATTCGCATGCTCACTTCTCCTTTGGGCTTGTTAGCAGTTCCATTAAAACCATAAATTCTGTAAGTAGAAGGTATTAAATCTGCATCTTTTCCCCCATAGTTTTATAAGCAGAATAGAAGAGGATATTGACAGAACTTCCCGTATCAATCAAAATCCTATTAAGACCAATTGATTCTTCCTCCATATCATCTTCATTTTCTTCCATATTCATGTAGATTGCTAATCTTACTACCAATGGATTATCATGTGTTTCACAACCTTCTGGAATTTCAGTGGCTTCAAAAGAAATTTCACGCTTTTACGCCAATCTTCAAGTCGTGAAATTTTTGCGATGTTCATTACTTCCTTTCCTTCACCATCCCTCGCATATACCCTGCTTAACACATTATCATGAAAATCCTCTATGGTTTTATATGAATGAACAATGGAATTACAGAAAACATTCCTTGCTTTTGATCCCACTTCTATATGTAGGGTTTCTTCTCCCTTTTCTTGTGCTGTGTTCTCCCTGCGAGTTATGGATGGAGCATGTGGTAATTGTTGCGACTGTGTATGCTTAAGTAAAAATTGATTTAGTTTTCCTTGATCAATCATTCGCAAGATTATCCTCTTGATATTATGGCAATTATTTGTAGAATGTCCATGAAAATGATGATATGAACAAAATTCATGACTTCTTGGACCCATTGGTGGTTCCTTTCCCATGTTCCATGGAGTTGGTATATGCTCTACCAGGATAATTGCTTGCCATATCTTTTCTACACTTGTATTCAAAGGTGGAAACTTTATCTCTTCCCTTACCATTCTTTGACCTCCTTGACCGTTGTTATAATTTTGCCTCTGGTTCCCTTGTCCAAAATAATTTTGCCTTTGTCCCCCATAATTTTCTTGTTGTTGATCTAATCTTGGAATTTGGTTATTTCCTATTCGATTATAGAAATTTCTCTCTCTATCATACTCTTCTTGATCTCTACTACCCATTGCTACCATTTTTGGCTGGCTATCATTGATTTTCTTCTCTTCTGAAATTTGCGAAGAAGTTTGTGAGGATTTTTGCGAAGTACCTGCTACTACATTGATTATTTTGGGAAGTAAATTTGCTCCTCCATCTTGATTGCTAGTGTTTGCTACTGGATATGACTCCATACTGTTTTGCTTTTCCTCTAGTGTAATGTATTCTTCTTGCAATTCTCGTAACTCTGTCATCATTATGGAATTCTTTCTTCTGAAGATTTGAACATATAATTGTTGATTCTAACATCGCATTTATGAAGGACAGAATCAAGTATCTCTCATCCACGCGCCCTGCCATATCAATGCACATAGTCTGCCATCGTCTTACCAAATGCTTCAAACTTTCACCCACTCTTTTTTTTAAACCAAATACATCTTCAATACCAAGCCGTGAAGAGTGATTTGTGATATATGCTCCAAGTAAAGTTGCTTGCAAATGACTGAATGACGTAATAGTGTTCTTAGGGAGTCCTTCGAACCACTTTAAAGCTTCCCCTATTAAACTCGATGCAAAGTACTTGCATAACACAGCATCATGATTCTCCCATTGTAACATGCATCTTATGTATGCTTTAATGTGCTGAATAGCACATGAAGTCCCATCAAAGATACTAGTAAGTGTGGGCAAATTGCATTTTGGTGGAATTCCTCCCAATTGTACTTCTCTAGCAAATAGAGTCCTCGCATCTTCTTCTATTGCTTCATCTAATTGCCTTCTATCTCCTCCTCTTCTATTGTTTATCATCCCTCTCATTTCTGCTAATTCTCGAAAGATCCGTGCATTTGCCTCAGAATTCTCATCCATTGGTCTTTTTAATGCAGCTTCTCTTCTTCTACGTTCTTGCGCTTCCTCCCTTGCGATCCTTCGCATTCTATCATATTCTTCATTAATGTTTTCATTTGCATAATTTTGCAAATATCTTCTTTCTAAATTATCATAATTGTTCAGTCGCAGAGCATCTTGGAATTTTTGTTCTTCCCTTTCTATTCTTCTCATTCTTCTCATGCGAATATCAGGAATTTCTTCTTCTTCATTTCTCCTCCTTCTGTGATTTATTTCTTCTTGATTTGCTTGTACTCTGATTCGAGAGTTTGGTTCATTCCTCTCCACTTTTGTTTGTTGATTTACAATTCTTCTCTTAATTCTTTCATACTCAATATTTTGTTTGTTACGAGCCTCTTCATATCTTCTTACTCCATTCTCGTGATTGTTTTGATGTACTGCTTGTTGTCTCTCAGTTTCTTCCATAAGTTGTTGTTCTTCCTCTCGATTCTGATTGTTTTCTCTAGGATTTGGCCTTGTTCGTAAATTCTCCATGTTTTGTTCGTGGTTTGGTATTAAAATGAAACGATTCTCTTGATTTCTTTCACCTTGATTCTGCGCTTGTTTTTGCATATTATTTTCATTATTGATTATCGGTGAATTTTGTCCTTCTCTTTCTGTTCTAACATTTGATCTTGCAACACTTTGAGATTTCCTTCTTTGTAGCATCTCATTTTCCATCCTCAATTCTTGATTTTGTCTTGTTAAATTGGCACGTTCTTCAGCTTCGATCATTCGTTCTTCTTGGATTCCTTGTCTCAATGTTTCTAACATCTCCCTTTCTCTTTCAAGAATTGTTCCTCCCATCAACCTCCCATTTTCTCTGATTTGTGGTTCTCCAAGTGTGTATACTCACTCGATCATGATCTATTATTTGTTGAGCTTGATTTCTTCGATTACTCCTTCTCCTACTAGGTTCTCTGTTATATTTGCTTCTCCTCCTGCGAGTCTTACACTTCTTCTTACTTCAGTTAATGGTTCTGATGTGTTTCTTCTTCTTGTCATTTTTCTGGTACAGGAATTCTTCAAATCTCTATTTCTAGCGCCAATTATGTAGTTGCAGAATAATCTACAACTACACCCTCAATAGAATTAGTAAAAACTCAAGAAGTTCTTGATGGTGAATGATAATTTTCTTATTAATTCTCTTAGTTGATTACATAGAATTATCAAAATGGAACTAGAATAGTTACAACTTTTTCTATTCTCTTTCCTAAGATAATTTCTTACACTCATTAAAAGAACCTCTCGAATTTTACATTTGAACTCCTATTTATAGTAAAACTTATGCAGTTGTATATGAATTGCGAAGTATCGCAATTCATCCTCGCAAAATTATTTCATCCTCGCAAAACTTCATATTTCCCCGCACTACTTCTATCATCGTATCATTTTATAACTCTTTCCTCCTTTATTTATTACGATACTCGTGAACTATTATCTTGCGATATTCAGTACCTACAAGTTTTATATCTTTATAAAACCTAGCCTCAATTATGGGAAATAAAAATGGTTAAAGGATTTTTAATTTCAAATCCCCATAAAAAATGACAATTTACCTACACGCATACAAATTTGGTAATCGAATAACAAAATCGACAATCAAAATCCATGAACCTTTGACAAAATTTCAATTCCGAATGAACCGAATGAATTCTATAGGAGAATCAAGGGGATTGGTTTTAGCCAGTAAAAGAGGGTCAGGGTTTCAAACAGGAAAAAAAATTCAATTACAGTCACCTTTAAATCTAATGTAAATGAAAAATTAAATAGAACTATACCATTTGGATTTGATGAGTTCATATCCATCCATCTGTAGCGCTCTGCAAACTTGCATAAGAGAAGATAAAGGAGAAACTGCAATAGAAATGGTTAGGGGAATTGAAGAAGATACATGACTTATAACTTATGAACACCACCTAACCAGGGAGGGTATTATTAGAATGAACCGGATCTGGTGACTTGGAGGGTCATACTGAGTCTGACTCACACGTGGTTAATACCTTATTGCAGAGTTCAGCTATAGTCGCACATTCCCAAAATACGTAATATCTATGACCTTTGCTTATAAATAAAGTGATCACCATTCAGATTCGGTGTTTTTCATTAAAATGCATTCATCACATTCAGGTATAGTTAAGTCATTATTGTCACCAACACTTCTTTGCGTACACCTATTACTTTTTTGTCTTAAAATCTATTAGTAACCCTAGGTTCAGAAGATTTAAGCGTGTCATCAATTTTGTTTGCATGCCAAATCTATCTCCATTACAATCATCACCGTCCATCTCAATTCCAAAGCCACCCAAATATTTATACCCGTCTATATTGTTTTTGTCTAAGCCCGGTAGTTCCCAACAGTTATATCTTAGCCCAGTGACCAAGCCCAAGTACTAACCATTCTCAATGGAGTCATCCTAGAGCAGTTCCATTTCAGTTTACTATGTACAAGCACAGCAGCACTAACTTGTTGTGGCAGCAATTCGATGGCCGAGATCCCGAGGGTTGGTTATCTCATGCATAATTAATTTTTGAGTTTCGTAAGATTTCATTGGAAGACTTTGTGAAGGTATCTAGTGAACACCTAACCGGTAGTTCATTCAAATGGTACAAGTGGATGCAATACTATATTTCAGGGTCTTGGAAGAATTTTTGTTTCGCATTATTAAAGCGTTTTCGAAGTGATATTCCGGAACTCTCGTTAGCCAATTTGAAACAAGATTTGGATGAAAGTCATACTTATTGGAAATCTACATTCCAAGAATTCAAAGAGCATCAAAAATCTAAAGTCCTTGAAATACAACCTGTTGCAACTACATATGCTTGTTCCAATATTGCAATTTCAAATCCCAGTGAGCCGATTAAGTCTTGTGATGCTATCAATATTCCTTTAGAAGCTTTTGAAGAAAAAAAACAAGTAGTGGGTGCGTCAAAATCATACTTTGGGAACAAAGTCCTATTTAAGGAGGGTGGAATGGTAAGATCACATGTGGAGCCAGTATCAATATATATAGTGGACTTTGAGTGCAAAGTCCCATTTAATTAAGGAGGGTGGAATGATAAGACCACGTTTTATGGAACATGTGAACGGTGTAGACTCGATGCGTCACTCTGGCATATTTGGCATATATGATCCTTTATATGGGTCAAGTCTCTCAAGATTGTGGAAGCCACCCTGGCTAGCAAGTGAAGGGCGCAGCGAGCACACAAGTCCAATGGAGGCACAAGGCATTGGATAAGCATAAATTATTTATTATTAGAGATAATATATATTTTTTAGGTATTTTATTATATTTTAAGTATTTTAATTATTTTATTTGGAGTTTATATTTGTTTGGAATAATATTTTAGGAGTAGTATTGTTTTCTTATTTTCCAAGTAATATAGCCTATAAATAGGCATTATCAGTTGATTAATCATAACAAGAAAATTATTAATCAATTTGCTACCCTTTGGTTTATTGGTTCTTTGAATCATGACCTTTTGAGCTTGAGTTGTTGTCCGTTGTTTCTTATTTTATTGATCGAAGGATTTAATGATTATCATATTATTATGGGTTATATATAGTAATTATACATAAGTTTGTGGGCTATGTCGAATGATTATAAAGGTTTGTTTGGTTAACTTAAACATTTATTTTAAATGGGTTACGGTTAATAAATGTGTGAGCTGCATTTAAGAGAAGCCATAAAAAAGACATTTACTCAATCTCGATCTCATCCTACCTCAGCATGTAGCCTCGGTCCAACCAAATACAAGAAGAGGAGTTCTTACGAATTAGAGCAGGTTTATTGATTTATCAAGGTTAGCACCAAACGGAGTCCTAGTTGGAACGGAGGCAACAAGGGACAAATGGGGTCCTAAGACCCCACTTGATTTTGAACTTTGGTTAGAATAGGCTTGATGTTTCCGTAATTTTAACGAATTGTGGGGGCAAACATTGTGATAGAGGTGAAACTTCTATATCTAATTGGGTCATAGACTCATAGTGCAATTAATACTGGCTTAAATCTCGTTTTATCACACGACTAGATCTCTAAATTAAACTAAAAACAACAAATAGACCATATATGAGATTCCTTGAGGATGACTTGGACTTAAAACGTACCGTTTTACTCTTTGGGCAACATTTGCAATAACATTATAGGCATTAGGTGGACGAAGCAAAATTCTATTATATCACTACCTTGGTAGTAATTAACTTAGCTAAGTAGGTAAATCAGAGTTGTAGTCAGAACTATACACACCATTTGCTGAATATTTATATAGGTCTGCATTGAACTGATAAGACTTAAACAAGTGTCATTGCGATATTGTGTAAAGTTGATAATGTTTCTTTTTCTCATTAATATATAGTCATATTAAGTTTGTTCATTTTTATATTTTTCTTCTATATATTGGGTACCATGTCTGTAAGCAAGTCACAGTCGTCCACTGGTATTGCGACCCGTTCTAAAAAAAAATTCGCGGCCTTCGGCCACCTACCTAATTAGTAACATTCTAACCGTAATGTACCCAAGAAAAAAATTACGAGTCTATTCATGCTTCGGTGGTTTCTGCAAGTTAATCTAGTTTTAATACTAGTGCGCGTGGTTTTGTAGTACCTTGAACTGTAATTTAGAACTAGTTTAGAAAATCATTTGGTAAAGGGCGCCGAACAAATTTATTTGACCCCACGATCCAAAAGCGCTGACTCCATCACTGTTAGTTGGTTGTAATTTCTATGATCATGGATGGCCAAGCGAGCACTTTTCTTGAATGAACAATTCATAAAGAACTGAAAATCATTTTCGCAATGACTCAATGGCTCAATAGGTTCCAAACGAAGGTTTTGGATAATTGCTGATAATTAAGCTTGTGTGGCATGCTGCATGATGACAACTAGGATTCAGTTTTATTTCATTTTTGTCATTTCCATTTTCTCGGCCATTTCACTTTTACTGCGCTTTTGGTGATTTTTACTTATTTTGGAATACTAGGAAAACTATGCGGTAGATGGCATCCAAGCCGAAAATTACTCAACAACAATATGGGACCAAGCGAACCCGGCTTTTATTATTCTTTTTTTTTTTGACTGAAAAGGGTAAGGTTTTATAAGAAATGAGTTATGTCATAAAAGCTGTGACAAGTTTTCAGAAAAATGACTCAGTGGATCATTGCATCCAAGTTATAAATGATTGTTGAAAGTGAAATGCCTAAGAAAATGTCAGAGTTTAAAGCCCAAGAATACAACAAACACTTAACTGTTGTAATTAACTGAGAAGAAGTTCTAGCATGATTGTTATAGAGCATGTTATTACGCTCCTTCCATATGGTCCACCAAATTGCAAATGGTAATAAGCTCCAAATTTTCTTCCATCTGATATTTGAGCTCTTAACACCCCACTCCCAAAGATTAGTCTTCACATCACCAGAAAAGCTCCAATTAATGCCAAAGCTACCAAGAAAGTAAGACCAAATACTAGTTACAGTATTACAGTGAAGGAACAAATGCTTATTTGTCTCTGCACATTGTCCACAAAACAAATAATTTGAATCTTGGACTAAACCAGCTCTATGCAAGATATCTAGAGTAGGAGCACCTCTATAACATAAAGTCCAGACATGGAAACAGACCTTTAAAGGAACTTTAAAATTCCATAAATTTTTATCTGGAAATCTCAGCAAACCATCAACTTCCAAGGAATTATAAGCATTTGAAACTGAGAAAGAAACTCCATACCTCCAATTCCTTATATATTCAAGAATATTCACATGAGGTTCACCAATAATCTGTAACAAGTTGGCCGCCTGAATAATTTCCTCATCCTTTAAATTTCTAGAAAATTTGAAATCCCAAGCTCCAACATCAGAAACCACATCCTTCACAAGAGCCTGTTTAGTTTTAGCAATCTTAAACAAACTTGGTAATGAAGTTTTAAGATCATAATTACCTACCCAAACATCTTCCCAACACTACACCAAATCCTAGATTTTTTCACAGGGTATATCTATTACTAAAAAAATTTGTAACACATATACACCGTTAGAGAAACGCTGTGATATTAATTGTTATATTTTTTTGTAACAGTTTTCACCGTGACAAAATTTGGTTACAGTCACATTTATAAACTGTTACGTTATTTAATAGTAACATCTAACCTAATTTTAGAATAGAGACATGTGGATTATTTGTCACGGTAATTATAACAGATTTAATTGTTATTATCACTTTGCAATAATTCGGTGATGGCACGTGTTAGGTATGCAACTATTTGGTTTTGGACACGTGTCACTTTTTGTTACGATTACTATAACACATATAAGTGTTACATACTTTTTGCAACAATTTCTCAATGGACACCTGTCTTATTTTTGTCACTATTACTGTAACGTTAAAACTGTTACTCTCATTTGTAATAGCATTAAGATGATGACACGTGTTGCTTTTCATCACAGTTTTGGTCACAGTTAAACCTGTGACAATTCTTTCAATTACAATTAAAAAAAATGGGTAGCCCGGGTCTTTCTCATAGACCTGGCCTTTCAGTTTACAGGACTACAACACAGGTCATTATCAGGGACCTACCCTTTCAGGTTACAAGCCAGAAATACAAATAAACCTAAAACACAATTGCAATTTCTTATTTTTCAATTTGCGAGCTATCCGCATTCTACCATTCATACATTCATTATGACACGATCTCAATCTACAAACTATCTAGATTCATTATGAAATCTACCCAAAAAAAACAATTCAATCTTATTCAAGTACGCTCCCAGACAACACAAAAAATCTTCTCCAGCTACTTGGTACAAGACTATAGGTTGCAGGCTTGACAAAGAATGTCACTAGAAATACCTGAAGTGCATAGGCAAGGTCAAGAACAAAAGCACCAATTTTTCTCTTTAGCTGCACGAGTTTCATCATTGGCATCTGATACTACTAATATGTCCAACAATAAAAATTGAGCATATATATCAGTCAATGACACAATCAACAGACAAGTGCATCTTAGATGCTATTTAACTACTACTAGATGTGAAGTAGCAGGACCATTACTAGATGTGAAGCTCATATTAGCTACTTCTTAAAAAGGAATATAAGGAAAGTGAACATGAGAGTGAGTCTTACTTCAATGAGTAGGCACCACCATCTTTCACTTTGGAACAGTCTTTGCATCCCCGAATTCCTATGACCTTCCTCTTCACGGCTTACTGCACAAGGAACAGAGGAACGGAATTGATTACTAACTCGATTTTAGAAGTGAAAACAAAACATAACAAAGATACTACATTGAAACTGGTGTAACAAAGAGAAAACAACTATGAACAAACTCATGTTGATCAAAAGGAAATATCAAAAGCATAATAATTCTGAAGTTTTATGATATTCTACAAGCGTTAATAGTATGAAGAGTTCAACCGTAAAAACTCGATAAAAGAATTTAACGTATCAATACAATTTCTCAGAAAAAAGTTGACCCTCATTTCACAGGAGCACCAAGGTTCAATGCTCTATGCTCAACTAAACAACATAGACTCAAACAAGACTTTTTGAATTGAAGAGTGCGAAGAGGCAATATTAATATGCATTCGGATAGCAACAGCTAACCTTATTTGCCAACGTTTTCAGCCTTATTCATACCCTTAATCTGCATCCACAATAAATTTTTTTTAAGGGCATCAGTACACAAACTAATAAATCATCTTGGAATTTCTTTAAGGGCACCATATGGAAGTAGCATAACCAGTATCAAGATTAAAGAGGTTTAAGTAACCCCTTCTGGAATGTAGTTCCACTTCTGTGTCCCCCTCTACAACTCCTATTTTACAATTCCCATATACGTGTCCTACAATGCCCCCTGCTGTAGTTGTAGGAAATCCTACACTACACCCTTGTTAAGAATTTTTAATAACCAACTCAAATTTGAAGATTAAAAACGACACTTTTGTTATTTGATTTTCAGAAATGTTTACAGAAAACGTAAGAACTCAAGAATACAACTTTTCTCTTTAAGTTTCTCTCTCCTTAAGACTTTCTCAACTCTCAAAAAATACCTCTCTCTCCCTCTGAATCTATTGGAACCCTTTATATAGGAAATGACATGATGGATGACAGCTAAGTTTTCCTCTTATTTCGGATCTACTCTGCGATCATATCGCGAGAGTCTTAATGTTGGTTCTCGCAAGTTTTGTAACCATCGCAGAACAATCATGCTCTTCTCATGTTTCTTCAACCGTCAACCATTACGTCATTATTTTGTGTTATTCGCCAAGTGTTGTTGAAGATCTTGCGGTAACGCTCACTGGGAAGCGTTGTTAATCTCGCAGAGAAGTGTTGTAGCGATATTCTGGTCCTACATCTTGCCTCTTCTCATGTCTTCTTCGCAAAGTGGAGAAGATATGAGAACTTCCAATTCTTTGAAGCGCTCGCAGCTTCTTTTCTTTCCATATTTTCTTCTCGACAAGATTCCGTTGATTTATCTTAACCGCCTACACGTGTTGTAATTCTTCTTTTTACCGACACGTCTTCACCCAACATGTCATCCCCTTTTTTGCCTATAAAAGGTAGAGTTAGGTTACTGAATTAATTTTCTTCCTTTACTTTTCTACTTTCTTCGTCTGTTTATTTTATTTTCCGTCTGCAACTTTTCTTCTTCTTCATATTCTCCTGCTACTGTTCTAATGGAGGCATCAAGGTATGTGTTTCAATTACTTTATCTGTTTGAACCGATTTTTATTTATGTTCCTCAATTTTCTTTATTTGATTCTTCATAAACTCTTATTATGTTTTCTCTTTAGTGGAACCATCCCTAACGCCCAGTATGTAATTCAAAACCCTAACTCTCGTAAAAGACCGACTGTGTAGCGCCCCCTAAGCTATCACCTGACTAATCCAAGAGATTAACTAAATAAGAGGCACTAAAAATATAAAACATTTAATTAAAAATCAATTAAGAAATCTGCTACAAAACTTAACCCAAAACTAACCCCTCTCAGAAATATATATACAAAATCTTCTCTCAAATGATACATATATAATAGTCATTTGGTTTTCAAATAAAATATACAACAAGGTAAACATAACAGAAGTTAATCTACTATTGAGGTCAACCCGTGAAGCTTTATTTTGCGCAACTACGATCTGTCACGAAACCTGAAGTGGGAATAATTAACATTTAACCTTCTAAGTAATCATATGCAAGATTTGGAAAACAATAATGTTTTTCCGAAAATATTAAACAGATGACTAAGTCTTTGAAATAATCATACATGTATATGGACAAACTCCTTCTTCAAACAATGTATAATATGGTTGTAAATCCCTAACCGGCAATTCACACCTATTTAGATATGGATGCCACCAAGACCATGGTGACCAATACTCTAAACAATAAAAAGTGAATTAAAGTAGGTATAAATGTGAAGGAGCGTATCCTATATACCACAAGTGGAAATTCTCATTTCCGTAACAATTCATATTGACAACACATTACAAGTCCTTTCCACATCGTGGAAAGATTCACAGAACCAACAGGATTAAGATAATGCATTTTAAACAAAATATGGAATGCAGAAACAGACAATGCATAAGTTTGTTAAGCATAAAATTTTATAAAAGCAACAATAATGAATACAAAGAGTCAAATGCATTCCCACATCTTTTGATGGCAAGCCACGCCTACCTTGAGATCCACAATCCACAGGTTCATCCTTGAATCGATCGTTGTTAATAACGAACTGTTAATCACATAAGCAGTCTAAGAAACTAGCAAGAATGGCTCATAGAAGAATCATATAATTCTATTTAACGGTTCTAAGCCCATTATGGTATCTCATTCTCCTTATTTAACATAACTAAGAGTTTACTAATCTAATTAGGTTGATTCTATAGTCCATTAGATATGTCTTATGAATATTTACAACTTTGTAGAAGAAGTCAAAGGTTAATTCGGACCGTAAGTGGTCCAAAACATCAAACTAAGAAAACTGGTCTAAAGCCCAATCCCACTTAAACAAATCCATTAATAAGGGCCTGGTCCAACAGTGTTTATTAACGGTCAAACGTAACGGTCAACGGTCTTTAACAGTCAACATCAGTCAAGGTCAAAGTCCTGGTCAAGTCTAGGGTCAATGGTCAACGAGTCAAGACTAGTGACTCAATGGGTCAAATCCGGTTCAACCCGATTCGACTCAGTCAGATGGACTGAGTCAGCTAGAGTCAGATACACAATTGACTCAGTCATATGGACTGAGTCAGCTAAGCAATTAGTCAGATATCTGACTGGTAACAGGGTTCTAATACAGTCCATTGCACAGGACAAGCTAAAGCAACAAACTCAGACTAACATCTTCTAATAACCAGCTTCTACTTCCTTAATTCAATTCAACCAGATTATACACAAAACATCAACTTTAAACATTGTACACTCAATTTATAAAAACTTCATAACTTAATCACAACCATAAGCCTAGATTACCTGCAATTGCAGCTTTAAGTTTCTATTAAATAAATTCAACTCAACTCTTTCCTGCAACTAACAAAAACATCAGTTGCATTCAACCTTTATTGTAACAAGAATTCATCCAAACCCCTTTCATTTACCACTGCTATAACTTCAAGCATAAACCAAAACAACCCATCTTAGTTCATCACCAATATCCACAATTCAAATTCCAACACATATCACTCTCAACATCTTCTATGCCTGCAACTCATTTATTAACTGCCACATTCAACTATAATAACACTGCACAACCATTCATATAACTGTCATTCCTCAAACCTTCCATTCAACTCCCTTAACATCTCCAAGACCCTGTACTTACCATACCAATATCCCATGCACCTCCATTACAACACCACCAGCACCTCTAGACAATATCTGCAACTCTATAACTCAACAACAACTCCATTTATGCAATTTCAACTATAATTCATATCCACAATCCCAAACCCATCTCAATAACATATTAACTGAATTCTTCATAATCCATTCATTTAAAACTACCAACACAATTACAGATCTTGCAATACTAATACCTCTACAACAATTTCAATTCAAATAACAATCACAATATTATTACTT
Organism: Papaver bracteatum; assembly: GCA_023529315.1. Classification (NCBI taxonomy): domain Eukaryota; kingdom Viridiplantae; phylum Streptophyta; class Magnoliopsida; order Ranunculales; family Papaveraceae; genus Papaver; species Papaver bracteatum. The sequence goes on from JAJJWX010001377.1 coordinate 110,161, forward strand.
GCAATTCAACATATTCCTCTCAGTTCTGTAACGTTAGGCAGTCTCTAACAACATCACAAATTGCAGCTACTTCACATATACAACTACAATCCATAACACATCTTATTCAACGATAATTACCAATCTTCAAATATGAACTAACTTTACTTATAAATTAAAAAGAGTATTACCTCATATTGAATCCCAAACTGGATTAGATGATTCTCCATCTGCTTAATCTTCAACCTTGGCCCTAACTCACTCAATAGACCAACACCCATCTCAAATCGTCTTTCCCACACATCAATTTCATCATCTAATTTTCTCTGAATTCTTCTTATGAAACTATGGTTCTTTAATTCTTTACTGAAACTCGAGAACCATCCATTCTTATTCCTTGTTATGAATAATCAAAACCCATCATCAATTGATTGATTTCATCTTAAATCCAAGAAGAAAAGGATTCAAACCAACAAAACCCTAAGCCGTCCCTTTTCTTTCGATTCTTCATCACGACAACCTAATTTCATCAATTCAACACTCACCCATTCAACCTTCATTCACCAGAAACTCAATCCATTAATTAGTTCTACGAATTCTCAAAACAACCTCTAAAACCCTAATTCATATTCTCTGTTTTACCTTTTCGTTTAACCCTAAACAACAACACCCTCGTTCACGTTCATAAACTAATCTCCGACGTCTTCCCTTGACCTCAAAACCTTATTTCATCAATCAAAACCTAAACAGAAGAAGGCAGAGGAACGAGAGAAAGGAAGAGAAGAATGAAGAAGAAGAAGAAGAAAAGAGAGAATGAGTTTCTCTCGATTTGGTTTGAGATAAGGCCAAAGACAATTGCTAAAGGGAGTCAACCAAATGATATGGGGAGACCAGATCGGTTATAATGTTAAAAGACTAACTTGCCCTTCTCACTAATCTGATAAATTCTTCTTCGTCCGGTGTCCGACTGACACGTTCGAGTAGTCTATTTCGCGTAACTTTTCGAGATCTATCTAACTGTACTAATTTCATATCTAGATCGTTGTTAGAATAATTTCTAATAATTAATGTTCGAGTTACACTAATCGAGTAATTAGCGGCTAAGACGACTCTTGACTAGTCTAATATCGTTGAAGAGCTTGAGGGTCGTCACATTCTCCCCACCTTATAACATTTTCTTCCTCGAAAATCGAACCATCCTTCTGATCTTCATATACTCCCCACCTTATAGAAAAACATATCTCTTGTCTAAGTGCAAACAACATAAAACAAATCACAACCTATATGGCTTTCTACAACTAAAATCTACAGTTTGTAGCTCTAGGTTCAATTACGCTTATTTAAGTTATATCCAAGAGGGAAGTATAAATTTCTTACATGAAGTTCTATAACGGAAATTACGATCTTTAGATTTAAATTCTTTACACTAATTTTTATGTCAATAATTTACTGGTTCTAAGTACTTTTAGAAGATATTCAACAATAAAGTTTCTCATTAAAATTTTGGATCTATTAGTTCACTATCAGAAGCAAGTTTTCCTTCTATGCCTAGTGATACAAGAATGCAGTTGCCCTGTCTAGGTTCGCGACGCATGACAATTCCAACTACCTAACAAGTATCACCTGAACATATCATAATTACCAACCTCACTATTCCCCAGTGCTGGATTACTAAGTGCAAACTTATTACGATTAACCAAGTGTTAATTTTATTTTATCAAGATTATTTAGTCTTTAACTTCTATATTTACTAGTGTATGTCTGATAATTTACTTTGTAAAATATATAAGCAGTTCACATCATTTTAAGAAATTTAATTATTCAAATTATTTATCTTACCTTTTATTTTATTATTATTTATTTATTTTAATGAAATCGAATTTTAATTTCAAGAGGAACTATTTTATTATAACTAAATAATTTTTAAATTCATGTACTATTAAAGGTAGATGAATGTTATAACTATTATCCAAATGTTATTATATAATGTTGTATATATTTGTTTATTTCATCGTGTGATTTGATATAAATAGATAACCGCTAACAAATATATATTTTTTATAATTGTTTGGTATTGATATTTTATTATTATTATAACAACGAATAAAAGTTAATGTAATTAATCATAATCCCAAGTTTAAGTTTATTATCAATATTAGATTTGATTTGATCTAACTTTATTTCCTCAAATTTATATTATTGTTAATTAATCTTTAAGTTATACTATTAATAAAAATTACATTTTTCTATTACTATCCAATAATTATCATCCAAGTGACATTTACAATAACTCTAAATTTTATAGCAATGAGTAAAATATAATGTTATTAATTACTTATCTTATCAAAAATTATTGTCTTAATTATATTATCATTTTCATTATTCTTATACCAATTTTCTTTATTTGATTACTAGCGTAACTAAAATACAGTCAAAGTAATTATTTAGTAATGATACTTAGTTTAATTTTATTAAGCCCTAATCTTGTAAATATAATTTTACTTTCACGAAAAGATTAATATAACAAATTTTATTTATTCGAATTAAATATGTATACGATATCTTGTTAAATATTGGTGTTAGTAATTTAATATGATTTAAACTTTGAGTTTGCATAAAAATTTAGTATGTCTTCATAATCTTAAAATTTCTGTATTAATAATAAGTATCTTATTCATAGATAAATTTATTCTCCTTTAAGTTTAATTTTGTACTAAGAATTCAAGTATTATAATTATCACCTCATGTGAATAATTTAGTGATTTAATGAATCATTTATTGAACAAAAGATAATGTGTGTATAAGATTGTTTACATGTTAAATCTTTATTTTATGCACTATATGACCTCACGTTCTTAATCCTACCTAATAAGTCTTATATTAATTATCTGGTTTGAACGCAAAATGCATAATTCTAATTTGCTATTAGTTAACTTTGCAAAATTTAATCATAGATAAGTACTAATAATTTTCCATTGCTATTTAATTCTCATCATTATTTTATCGCTATATATTTACTAATGAATTTTAATTTAATTTATGCTTAATATAATATTAATTTAAATTCTAAGAGTATAAGTTCTTCATTTTTATTTTCCATTTCAAAAGATGATTGAATCTATTTACGAAGAAGGATCCTAACAATATATGAATTTATTTCCTTTTTATTCTAGTACTAGTATTACACTAAGCATCTGAATACTATTATTACTACTTCATATATATTTGTTTCATTTTATTAAAGATTTACTGGATCATTTGTTAGCCTAAATATAATTTTACTACAAGATTTCTAACAAGTTAAGTCTTTTTATTTTATACATTATTATATCTCACCTTTTACGGCTAACGTCTAATAAGTATTATTTTAACTGTCCAATTTAAACACAAAACTTACATTTTTAATTTTTAATTAGTTTAATTTACAAAACTTAACTATACACAAGGGTTACTAATTTTCCATAACTATTTATTTAATTATAATTATTATTTTTATCATTATATATCCTTGTTGGAATTTTAGTTAAATTAAGTGTAATATAATACTAATTCATAAATGCTAACAATACTTTATTAAATTATTGTTACTACTTTTATTATCATCTATAGTCACTATTATAATATTTTTATAATTAACTCTGATGGTTCAACTATTATTTAAAACTACTCTTACAATTATTATTAAGTCCCAAAAATATTATTAATATTTATGTAATTATAATTTGTTTACTCTTCATAAGTCTATGTGTTTAGTAAATTTCCACGTGACTTACAAGTTTTATCAATAATATTAATCTCACTACTATTATAGTATTAGATTGTTTACGTGTTCATACTTTTTAGATTAGTTATTCTCAAATCCTTAATCGCTAAAATTATTGGTGTACCCTACAATTTTTACTTCATTACACAAACAAACAATCAAACAAAACAATTCAATCAATCAAATAAATATTTTATTTATTGATAGCTTTTAGTGATTAAGATTTATCTCACAAACCCAACCCAGTTCTAAACCAATCTATTTCACTAACTGGCACTGGCTATTCTTATTGTCTACCATATAAGATCTAATAGTGGGCTCTAATACCAACTTGTAGCGCCCCCTAAGCTAGCAGCTGACTAATCCAAGAGATTAACTAAATAAGAGGCACTAAAATTCTAAAACATTTAATTAAACAATCAATTAAGAAATCTACTACAAAACTTAACCCAAAACTAACCCCTCTCAGAAATATATATACAAAATCTTCTCTCAAATGATACATATATAATAGTCATTTGGTTTTCAAATAAAATATACAACAAGGTAAACATAATGAAGTTAATCTACTAGTGAGGTCAACCCGTGAAGCTTTTATTGCGCAACTCGATCTGTCACTAAACTGAAGTGGGAATAATTAACATTTAACCTTCTAAGTAATCATATGCAAGATTTGGAAAACAATAATGTTTTTCCGAAAATATTAAACAATGACTAAGTCACTGAAATAATCATACATGTATATGGACAAACTCCTTCTTCAAACAATGTATAATATGGTTGTAAATCCCTACCCGGCAATTCACACCTATTTAGATATGGATGCCACCAAGACCATGGTGACCAATACTCTAAACAATAAAAGATGAATTAAAGTAGGTATAAATGTGAAGGAGCGTATCCTATATACCACAAGTGGAAATTCTCATTTCCCGTAACAATTCATATTGACAACACATTACAAGTCCTTTCCACATCGTGGAAAGATTCACAGAACCAACAGGATTAAGATAATGCATTTTAAACAAAATATGGAATGCATAAATAGACAATGCATGAGTTTGTTAAGCATAAAATTTTATAAAAGCAACAATAATGAATACAAAGAGTCAAATGCATTCCCACACCTTTTGATGGCAAGCCACGCCTACCTCGAGATCCACGATCCACAGGTTCATCCTTGAATCGATCGTTGTTAATAACGAACTGTTAATCACACAAGCAGTCTAAGAAACTAGCAAGAATGGCTCATAGAAGAATCATATAATTCTATTTAACGGTTCTAAGCCCATTATGGTATCTCATTCTCCATCTTTAACATAACTAAGAGTTTACTAATCTAATTAGGTTGATTCTATAGTCCATTAGATATGTCTTATGAATATCTACAACTTTGTAGAAGAAGTCAAAGGTTAATTCGGACCGTAAGTGGTCCAAATCATCAAACTAAGAAAACTGGTCTAAAGCCCAAGCCCACTTAAACAAATCCATTAATAAGGGCCTGGTCCAACAGTGTTTATTAACGGTCAAACGTAACGGTCAACGGTCTCTAAAAGTCAACGTCAGTCAAGGTCAAAGTCCTGGTCAAGTCCATGGTCAATGGTCAACGAGTCAAGACTAGTGACTCAATGGGTCAAATCCGGTTCAACCCGATTCGACTCAGTCAGATGGACTGAGTCAGCTAGAGTCAGATACAAAATTGACTCAGTCAGATGGACTGAGTCAGCTAAGCAATTAGTCAGATATCTGACTGGTAACAGGGTTCTAATACAGTCCATTGCACAGGCCAAGCTAAAGCAACAAACTCAGACTAACATCTTCTAATAACCAGCTTCTACTTCCTTAATTCAATTCAACCAGATTATAAACAAAACATCAACTTTAAACATTGTACACTCAATTTATAAAAACTTCATAACTTAATCACAACCATAAGCCCAGATTACCTGCAAATGCATCTTTAAGTTTCTATTAAAGAAATTCAACTCAACTCTTTCCTGCAACTAACAAAAACATCAGTTGCATTCAACCTTTACTGTAACAAGAATTCATCCAAACCCCTTTCATTTACCACTGCTATAACTTCAAGCATAAACCAAAACAACCCATCTTAGTTCATCACCAATATCCACAATTCAAATTCCAACACATATCACTCTCAACATCTTCTATGCCTGCAACTCATTTATTAACTGCCACATTCAACTATAAAAACACTGCACAACCATTCATATAACTGTCATTCCTCAAACCTGCCATTCAACTCCCTTAACATCTCCAAGACCCTGTACTTACCATACCAATATCCCATGCACCTCCATTACAACACCACCAGCACCTCTAGACAATATTTGCAACTCTATAACTCAACAACAACTCCATTTATGCAATTTCAACTATACTTCATATCCACAATCCCAAACCCATCTCAATAACATATTAACTGAATTCTTCATAATCCATTCATTTAAAACTACCAACACAATTACAGCTCTTGCAATACTAATACCTCTACAACAATTTCAATTCAAATAACAATAACAATATTATTACTTGCAATTCAACATATTCCTCCCAGTTCTGTAATGTTAGGCAGTCTCTAACAACATCACAAATTGCAGCTACTTCACATATACAACTACAATCCATAACACATCTTATTCAACGATAATTACCAATCTTCAAATATGAACTAACTTTACTTATAAATTAAAAAGAGTATTACCTCATATTGAATCCTAAACTGGATTAGATGATTCTCCATCTGCTTAATCTTCAACCTTGGCCCTAACTCACTCAATCGACCAACACCCATCTCAAATCGTCTTTCCCACACATCAATTTCATCATCTAATTTTCTCTGAATTCTTCTTATGAAACTATGGTTCTTCAATTCTTTACTGAAACTCGAGAACCATCCATTCTTCTTCCTTGTTTTGAATAATCAAAACCCATCATCAATTGATTGATTTCATCTTAAATCCAAGAAGAAAAGGATTCAAACCAACAAAACCCTAAGCCATCCCTTTTCTTTTGATTCTTCATCACGACAACCTAATTTCATTAATTCAACACTCACCCATTCAACCTTCATTCACCAGAAACTCAATCCATTAATTAGTTCTACGAATTCTCAAAACAACCTCTAAAACCCTAATTCATATTCTATGTTTTACCTTTTCGTTTAACCCTAAACAACAACACCCTCATTAACGTTCATAAACTGATCTTCGACGTCTTCCCTTGACCTCAAAACCTTATTTCATCAATAAAAACCCAAACATAAGAAGGCAGAGGAACGAGAGAAAGGAAGAGAAGAATGAAGAAGAAGAAGAAGAAAAGAGAGAATGAGTTTCTCTCGATTTGGTTTGAGATAAGGCCAAAGACAATTGCTAAAGGGAGTCAACCAAATGATATGGGGAGACCAGATCGGTTAGAATGTTAAAAGACTAACTTGCCCTTATCACTAATCTGATAAATTCTTCTTCGTCCGGTGTCCGACTGACACGTTAGAGTAGTCTATTTCGCGTAACTTTTCGAGATCTATCTAACTGTACTAATTTCATATCTAGATCATTTTTAGAATAATTTCTAATAATTAATGTTTGAGTTACACTAATCGAGTAATTAGCGGCTAAGACGACTCTTGACTAGTCTAATAGAGTTGACGAGCTTGAGGGTCGTCACAGACTGAAAAGACGAATAAGAGTTCTGCGAGTAATAAGGTAGTAAGAAATACATTTTATTTCTTAATAACAATATTGTTTCCTCTGTTTCTTATCTAAGTTATTATTCGCAGAATGACGAGCATATCGCCAGACCTCCCAAAAGATCCCGCCAAGTTAAATCTCTTGAAGCTGATATCATTATTCCCCAGCTGACATCTGCGAGAGTTATTCCCACACCTTCGCAATTAAATCCTTTTCCTTCTATCTGGGATATCCTCGCTGTCAATACCCCCATCTCTACTAATCTTTTGACAAACCAAACTTCTAAAATTGTTGTGACTGAAACTCCTTCTAGTCCTTTATTGCCTTCAACTGTTATTTTTCCAGAAACTCCTCCTTCTGATAATACAACCATCACAAATAATCCAGATCTCCAACTCTTCATTATTACTACTCCACCTTCTGCATCTCTTCCTTCATCTAGTGAAGCATCAGTAGGAATCGACGCTTTCTTCAAAGTCTTATCTAACATTTTAGATGATGTTAGGAAATCTTCCACTGATCCCTTCAAATATGAGGTTTGTGATGAGACTTTACTTAAGTATTTTGGCTCTGACTGTACTGCTTCGTGAGCGTCTCTAGATAATGAAGTTGAAGCTCTAAAGATAGAGCTTCAAGCCAAAACTTCAGAATGCATTACTCTAAATCACAAGCTTCGAAACTCTTCACTTGATTGCGAGAATCTTCGCAGGAGAAATAGTGAGCTGAAAGGTATAATTTTCCTGACTCTGTCTTTTTGCTTTTCTGTTCTAATAAGTTTTCTTCTTCTCTGTAATTAAGTTTCTTTCTTAAATTCTTGGCTTGTATATTTAGTTTTAAATCAAAATCGATTCTTTGAAAGACTTAAATTTGAATCTATCGCTGAAGAAGCTCGTGCTGAAAAAGATTCTTGGATGGATCAGTTTAATAGATTAGATAATTTCTACTCGTATTCAGTTGATCAAACAGATAATCTCACTAATGAGAATAATCAATTATCACAGAGCCATCATTTATTAAATAGCAAGATTACTCGCCTCTCATACTTGTTAACCAAAGCTAATTTGGCGACGGAATCTTTATCAGATGAAAATAAAACTTTATCTCAAGAAAAACACAAATTTTCAAGCTTGATGGCGATTTCCTCGCAACAATTGAGTAACCTTCAAAGAATATGTGACAATCAAGAGCAATCGCTGCGTTCTCTTAAGGATGAACTTAAGGAAGTAACTGAATCATCTGCCGCTGAGATGGATAAACTTATCAAGGGGAGATTAACTCTTAGTTTAAAGGCCAACACACTTCAAGAACAATATTCCAAATTAGAAGAATCTTATTCTTTATTGGCAAAAGAAAATTCATATCTCCATTTCAAAGAAGAAAACATAAAATCTCGCCGGAAGGGTATAGTTGGAGATAAGCTTGACGATGCCATGAATCAATGGGAGAATTGTTGTTTATTAATCCAAAATTTAACTTCACAAAAAGAAGGTAGTCATTTGACTGCCTCACTTGCTGGTTTTTCTGTTAAATTTCTATGTTATATTCCTTGCGAGATCTTCATTTGAATATTTTCTTGTTATTTTTGTTACTCGCAGAATCTGAAAGAAATCTTCACTCTACCATTTCTGATTTAACTGATAAATTAGATATGGCTCGTAATGAAAATAGGGTTCTTATTTGTGATCTTGTAAAATCCCGCGACCAAGCAGAGAGAAGATATGATTATCTTGAATACTTCAAGAATATGGAGATTAGAAATCGTGACAAAGGTTTCCTTCGCAAGGTTCACCTTAGTGCTGAAGTTCTTGTGAACGACATTCTGATCTCCCACTCTCTTCCTCCTGTATCTATTCCTCCTCTAAAAGTTGATAATGATGAAGTTCCTCTTCCCATGGATAAGGATTTAGAGTTTCCGAGTGTTGAGGAAGATATTTATCGGGAAGATGGTGAAGAAGAAAGAAGTCCCCCCAAAGAAGTATCTACCGATGGTAAAGCAATCGCTGATGAAGAATTAAAAGAAGCAGAAACTCGCAAGGAGAAGAATGTTGGTGAATCTGACAATTCTTGCAATAATGAATCTGGCGAGACCAATGTTGAGGCTTAAGTTTTGCTTTTGTTTTATTTTCTTTCCTCTTTCTTGCGAGCAATGTAATTTGTTGCAACTTTAGAATTCAACTTTTACTCCTGATATTTTGAATATTCTCAAGGAAGATAATGACATTTCATTTATCCATTCCCCTACTTGCCCTTCATTATCTTTCTTGTAATAATGAATCATTTTCTGTATCTTCCTTTTGCGAGTTATGTGTCTATATTTCTTGCGATATTAAGAATAGATCTGCGATGTGATAAGTTCTTCTGCGATATTTTCTTCCAATATTCCTGCTCTGAGACCTTGAATGATGTTTCATCAAAATTTTGAAGTAATCTTTCCTGCATTCTTAAATGAAATAGTTAATGTTTGAGATTATTCCGTTGGTCTTATTTTGCCTTCCTAATTAAAGGTCTTATTTTGCCAAATTTTATGTCTGCGACAAAATCGCAGGATATCTTAGCATTGATATGCAAAAACCCTTTGATCTTGTCATATCCATATTTTTTCAACATCTCTGCGATAATATGATAAGTATAAACTCTTTTGCGAGAATTAAACCTTATGAAATTTTCGTCTTGCGATGAAATCGCAGGACGTCATTACACTTTCATGTAAAAACCCATTGATCTCATCTTAGATTTTCTCTTTTGGCTTGTTGCCTCTGTATAATTTTCGTCACGTGACAATATGACAGGCATAAATGTTCTTGTGATCATAAATCCCCATGACATTGCCGTCTTTAGACACTTATCAGCTCCCTAATGGAGGGTTCCGCCCTTATCTTCCCCCTGGTTGCCCCTTCAAGGAGGGCACATCGGCCATACAACACTAGCTCCTCCCATCCAGATTTTCCAATAACCAGTTGTTTTCGCAGCCTCCTGTTCTTTATGCCTATATGGATTATAGTTACAAGACTACACCCTAAGTGGGGTTTTCTTCGGGCCGAGTGCATCATAGCCAAGACTTTCCAAGGATGGCCAGGGTAGTTTCGTACGTCCCGGGCACCCTTGACTCAACTGTGTACCTCGGCTCCTTAGTCATACTCTGCACTCCTTAAAAGAGATTCTTAGTCGTCCAACCAGGGTATAACCTTATATAATTGGAAATCCAAGATCTCTCTCCTGGATAGGTTTTCTTTAACCCCAACATATGCATGACTCAGGTTCCAGCAGTGGTATAACCTTATCCCTGAGTCATGTAAAGAGATACCCCCTCATATGGCGCATTATTAGGTCTTACATTTGCCTCTTGCGAAATTTTATTCATGAACTAGGTTGCACGCCATAAAGGTTCGTCCCATTCTATTAATCTCTGCGAAATTTTTATTCGCCTTTCTTGCGATGATGCTCGCAGCACTTGTTTTTCTTTGTTATCAGAAGAACCTCTCAGTTGTAATAGAGAAAGAAGAATTTATTATCTGTTTCATCATACAACGTATCAGTATCTCTTATCTCGCAGAAGTTGTTATTGATAATACCTTTTCATAAATAGTCTATTCCATGGTCTATCAAGTCTTTGACCAACATCTCTTCCTTCAGGATCCATTAGTTTGTATGCCCCAGTTCTAACTATCTCTTTAATGATGTACGGTCCATCCCATTTTCTCGCCATCTTTCCCCATTTTCTCGTTGATAACTTGGTGTTTCTCGCAACACTAAATCGCCAAGTTGGAACTCACGTTTCTTAACACGTTTATTGTACTCGCGAGCTAATCTTCGCTGGTAATTTTCCATATGTTGTAAAGTCTTTTCTATTTTTTCTTCTAATTCATCCAATTTATTTAAAATCATTCTAGCACTTAGATTTCTTTCCCAAGCCTCTCTTTTTGTTGTAGGAATAGATACTTTTGTTGGTAACACAGCTTCAACCCCATATGTCAAACAAAAAGGCGACATTCCAGTAGCTTCTCGTCTTGTTATATTGTAAGCCCATATTGCATTATGCACTTGCTCGCACCATGCTATGTGGTATCCTTCTAGCTTCTTTTTTAAGATATCCGCGATTGTCTTATTAGTTGCTTCAGCTTGACCATTTGCTTGTGGGTATAAAGGAGTAGATTTTCCACATTTTATCTTAAATGCATTGAGTAGCAATTCTGTATTCTGCCCTTCAAATTGCTTTCCATTATCAGACACCAACTGCGCTGGAATCCCAAATCAACAAATTATATTCTCAAATATGAATGTAAAAATATCTTTATCGCGGATATGTTGTACTGCCTTTACTTCTCCACACTTTTTTAAATAATCTGTTGCGACAATTAAATATCTTCTTTGTCCAGAGCCAGGCACAAATGGTCCCACAATATCTAATCCCCATTTCCCAAAAGGCCATACACTTGTTGAAGATGATAATGGTTCTCCTGGTGCATGTATCTTCTTTCCATATCGCTGGCAATCTTCACAATGCCTTGAGAGTTGCTTTGCATCTTCATGCATATATGGCCAGTAATAGCCTTGTATTTTTGTTCTATATGCCAAAGATCTTCCTCCGCTATGATTACCAGCATCACCACTATGCAACATTTTCAATATTTTTTGTCCTTCTTACCTCGTCAAACATCTTAACGATGGTCCATTAAAAGATCTGCGATATAATACTCCATCTCTTAACTCATAATTGGTTGCCCTACTTTTTAATTTATGTGCCTCTAATCGATTTCTTGGGATTTCTCCTCTTGCCAAGTATGCATGAATATCTGCTCGCCAATATGTAATGGTGCTCTTTGATTCTTCCTCGCCAACTTCTACCATCATCACATATTCCTCTTCTTCTTCCTTGTTTATCGCTGGTAATAAGAGTGTTTGAATTTGTATGCATCTCGCAGATGGATTTGTGTCATCATACTGGATATGAAATCAAAATCATCTGCGAGCCTATTATCTTTCCTTGATATGTGTCTCCATTTTATTTTTGGAATCCTCACAGACAATTCTTCAACTAGTCTTTTATACTTTCTCAAAGATGGTTCGTTTGTTGTGTACTCTCCTTTTATCTGGAGAATAACCAATTATGAATCGCTAGTGATTCTAGCATTTTCCAACTTCATTTCTACCTCAAATTTTAAAGCATGAATCACGGCATCATATTCTGTCTCATTATTAGTGGATGCAAATTCCAATCTAAATGAAAAAGTTGTTTTTCCTCCTTCTGGAGAAATAAAAACAATTCCAATCCCATTTCCTTCTCCATTTGATGATCCATCCACCAATATCTCTCATCTGTCGGGTTCTGTTAATAGTTCTTTTGGATCTCCATGTTCCTCTTCTATATCCATCATCTCTTCCACGGTTTCATCATCTTCTAAAGGAAATTCAGCTAAGAAATCCGCGATAACTTGTGACTTTGGCGAGGATAAAATTTCATATTGGATATGAAAGTGTCCTACTTGTGCATTCCATCTCTCAACTCTGCCTGATCTTTTTGAATTTTTCATTACTAACTCAATTGGCACTTTTGTTAATACTTTGACCTTATGTGCTTGAAAGTAGATGCGAAGCTTAAAAGTTGCATGCACCAACGCTAGAATTAGTTTCTCAATCTTTGAATAATTTTTCTCTGCAGAATTGAATATTTTGTTGATGTAATAAATTGGTTTTTCTACTCCTGCATCTACTCGCAGCAATACAACACTTAGCGCATATGTGGTTGTTGCAAGATAAATCAATAGTTCCTCTCCCGGTTCAGCTTTCTGTAATATAGTTATGTTCATTAAATGTTCTTTTATTCCTTGAAAAGACTTTTCACATTCATCTATCCACTTGAATTTTGTTCCCTTCTTGAGGATATTGAAAAAATGTTTGCACTTGTCTAAAGATCTCGAGATGAATCTTCCTAGCGAGGCTAAGAGTCCATTCAATTTTTGCACATCTTTTACCGTCGCAGGTGTTGGCATATCGCGAATTGCTTGTACTTTTGTTGGATCAACTTGTATTCCTTCTTTTGAAACAATATACCCCAATTTTTTTTCCTGAAGTCACTCCAAAAGTACATTTGTCAGGATTCACTTTGATATTAAATTGTCGCATTTGATAAAAAATCTCTTTCAAATCTTGCACATGATTCTCAGCTTCTTTACTTTTAATCAGCATATCATCTACATACACTTCTAATGTTTTGTGGATCCACTTTGTGAACACCTTCTCCACCATTCTCTGATATGTTGCGTCAGCATTTCGTAAGCCAAAGGGCATCTTTGTATAACAATATAATCCTCTTGGAGCAAAAAATGTGGTATGCTCTTGATCTTCTTCAGCAAGAGGGATTTGATTATATCCTTTATATCCATCCAACGAAGATATTCTAGCATTTCCCACTGCTGATTCAACCATTTTTGGGATATCTGGTAATGGAAAACTATCTTTAGGACAAGCTTTGTTTAAATCAGTAAAGTCTATGCAAATTCTTATCCCCTTGTTCTTCTTTGGGACCACCACCATATTTGTAATCCACTCTGGATATTTTTCTTGCCTTATAATTCCTGCATCAAGCATTTTCTGTAGTTCTTCTTCTATTTGGGAATGGTATGTTTTTGCGATTTTCCTTATTCTTTGTTTGAATGGTCTTACATCTTTGTTGATTTCTAATTTATGACATGCTACTGAGGGATTATCCCTGGAATTTCATTCATGCTCCACGCGAAGATGTCTTTATATTCTCGCAAAAGATTTATAGTTCTTTCTTCCTCTTCTGCCTCCATTTTAGTCCCAATTCTCAATATTTTAGGCTCTTCTTTACTCCCAATATTCACTTCCTTTGTTGGTTCTGCTTCCATGTAACTGGCTTCAGGTTATCCCATTGGTGTTGGTTCTTTCATGATTCTCGCGAGTTCATCTCCTTCTCGCGAAATTTCGCTGGGTATTCCTTCTCCTTCTTTTGCTCTTATCATGTAAATTTTAAATTCTTCTTCTTTCTCCGCTTCTTTCGCCAATTTTCTGCGAGCTTTTCACAGCTTTGGACGCTCTTCATAATTTTTTACTTCAATTTGATAACACAACTTCGCGAAATTTGTATCTCCTTTAATTTCTCCAATTTCACTGGGCATAGGGAATTTGATGCATTGATGCAATGTTGATGCTACAGCCTTGATTGCATGTATCCATGGTCATCCCAATATCATGTTATACGGTGATTCCACGTCTACCACACATAATGTTACTTGTGTTTGAATTTCTCCTAGCGGAATTCGTACCACTATTTCGCCTTTAGGTTTTGTTAAAGATTTTCTAAAGCCAAGAATATGATATGTTGAACAAGACATTTCTTCATCCTTATATCCCATTTTCTTAAAAGTATGATAAAATATTATATCCACAGAACTTCCTGCATCCACCAAAGTTTTATTCATAGCCCACTCTTCTACAGATTTTATTGATTATTCTCTTCTCATTGGTATAGTAGATACCGTGATTACCAAAGGAGATGTATGACTCAAATTTTCTTCTGGTACTTCTGTTGCTGTGAATGTGATATCCTGCTTTTCCCAATCTTTCAATGATGATATTTTCTCCACCGTCATAATTTTCCTTCCTTCAAAATCCCGTTTATGTATCTTCCCCTTAATATTTTCATGAAATCTATCAATCATTGTTCTTGTTACCATACCACACTCCAATTTTCTACAATCCTCTTTGATTTTAATCATTCTTCCTTCAATTATTTTACCGATTTGTTTAATGATTTTCTTAATATTGAACAATTCTTACCTTCTTCTTCACTTTTTCTATGATTTTCGTTAATTCAATCCCTGTTTCGGGCGCCAAAATGTATTTGCAGGAAATCCTACACTACACCCTTGTTAAGAATTTGTAATAACCAACTCAAATTTGAAGATTAAAAATGACACTTTTGTTATTTGATTTTCAGAAATGTTTACAGAAAACGTAAGAACTCAAGAATACAACTTTTCTCTTTAAGTTTCTCTCTCCTCAAGACTTTCTCAACTCTCAAAAAATACCTCTCTCTCCATTTGAATCTATTGGAAACCTTTATATAGGAAATGACATGATGGATGACAGCTAAGTTTTCCTCTTATTTCGGATCTACTCTGCGATCATATCGTGAGAGTCTTAATGTTGGTTCTCGCAAGTTTTGTAACCATCGCAGAACAATCATGCTCTTCTCATGTTTCTTCAATCGTCAACCATTACGTCATTCTTTTGTGTTATTCGCCAAGTGTTGTTGAAGAGCTTGCGGTGACGCTCGCTGGGAAGTGTTGTTAATCTCGCAGAGAAGTGTTGTAGCGATATTTTGGTCCTACATATGCATATGCACATCTAAGAACTGTCAAAAACCAAAAAATGACTTTGGTTATAAAGTTATGAACAAATTAAGAACACATCTAAAGGAAGTAAGAGCTTTAATCTCTTAATACCTTCTCTACACCCAATCTTCTCCAGTTAAAGTTCTTTTTAACATGACCTTAAATTGAGGCTCCACATAATCTAGGGTTCACTGAGACTCACCTGAAATGGATGGGTAGAAACTTGGAGAATTCAATTCTTTGATGCATAGAGCGGCCTCCCCCTCATCTTTGGCACTGAAAAACAAACCCAAAATAATTTCAGTGTGTATATCAAAAAAGGAAGCTTTAGACAACATATGAAAAAAAAAACAAAATGTGTGCTAAATCCATACTAGAAAACCAATCAAACAAACATACAATGTAACAGGGATCATTAAGACAAAAAGTACCTAACACGGAATCACAAATCAAACTATGTAGTATTGAATAAATGCAATAGCAAACTACAAAATAATTAAACAAGCATTTGCGTAAATATATCTGAATTAAGCAAATGTATCATCCAACTCAGCATTAAAACTGACAGAAAACAGTGAATTCATAGATGAAGTGGTAGATATTCCCGAAAATCCTATATAGCCAACCTTAAACTGTGTCTGAAAGAAACCTATTGAAAGGATTAAAACTAATCAAACGGCAACACAAACAAAGAAGTGGAATGTCTATTTGGTGTATAGACATTTGAACATCCACGTGGTTTAACTTTTAGCAAGTCGTTTGACAGATATTTCACATCAAAATCAACGATACGTTTAATAGAGGTAATCCTCTACTATCTCCAATAAAAACTTCTCGAGGATAAAGATCTCTTCGAATAACATGTAAGGTACAAAATTAAAATCAGGAATTAATTCATGACCATAGAAAACTTATCATACAGTTTTACCCTTTTATAAATATCAACACTACCTTGTGCACAACCAAGAATGGCATCAAATAAATAGCACTCAAGAAATCAGTTAATAAAAATGAGCAAACACCTAGCAAATCTGCAGGATAAACCTCATAACATGCTGTCAAGTTTCACGATAAATATATGTGAACAGATTATTTCAAAGATAACCTTCACAAGTAGTGGAACACATAACTCGACGAGTGGGCAGTATCAGAAAAAGAAAATCAATCTTTCTTTTGGCTAGTGTGAAAAAAAAGTGAGCCAACAAAAGCATCACCAACACCTGCAGTATCTAATGTATTCACCGAGGAATCCTTTCACATACCCCTTGAAGTTCTGTTCCAAATGTAACACCAATGATCCATTCAGATTCATTCTAAAACAATGTTAGAAAGATACAGAAGTTAAAGCAAACGTATGAAACCTTAGTGAAATATCTGCAACCCTTTTCTCTATCAGTGACGACGAAGCTGTAGTTCAGGAGACAATTTTTTAGCTCAGAAAAGAAGTTTTAGTTCTCAATTAGCCGTAGATTTAGCCAACAAACATAAAAACCAAAAATTAGTGAATCAAATCTAAACATACATCTATTGCAGCTTCAAATCAATTTCATCTATAGCTCCATACCCAGCTGATGCTAACTGCAATGTCATCGCTATTTCTCTCAATCTGCTGTGACTCAATCACCATCACCAGTATTAGCCACCAGAAACTTAACTATCAGCATCAAAGAACTGCTCATATTTCAGCATCAAAGATTACCATATCCCTTTCTGAAATTGGATCTTGCTCAATCACTCCACAACTCGCTGTAAAATCGAATCTCAACTGATTTATTCTCAATTTGGTTCCCAACTTCAGAAAACTCAAAATTGATCTAAACCCTTTTACTGAATCCAACTCAAAAACCGAATCTAGTCTGGGTTTTGAATGAATCTAATCAAAACATAAGAAAATGAAAAAAATATCGTTTCAGTACATATCTAATCAAAATAAAACTCTGGAATCATCAAACATGGGAAATAATAACGATTACAAGATCAAAACAAGCATGAAACAATAATTAATGGAGTGAAGAGATGGATCCGAAGAACTTACCATGGATGCGAAACTGGAGTTTGTGGAAGCGGCAGGATTTTTTTTTCTAGGGTTTCAATTTCTCTCGAGGAAAGATATTTTAGGGTTTGTACAAAGAGAGTAAGAAAGAAAGGGATTCAAAGGTGGTAGTTACAGAATGAGTCGATTCAAGTTGGAGGAACGTCTGATCAAAACAAAACAAAACAAAAAGTGAACATTTGAGAGTTAACGTTTTCTGTGTGAGAGAGGCGGATGAAAGGAGATGAGAGAAAATGAGCGAAAGTGAAGGAAAGGGAGGAAAATATATTTTGGTGATTTATATAAAAAAAATTGAACGGTGCAGATTTAGTTAGGGAATGTCATACAGATTCAGATATGTTTAGACGGTAGACATTTGATTTAAGTTTATCATGCGGATCAAGGAAAGTGTGTTTTCTTTGTGCTTTCTCTATGTGTTTCCGGGTTGAATTTCGACTACTCACATAGGTCATGAAGTAATTTTGACTAGTCATACAGGTCATGAAGTAGCTTTAGTACACACTGAAAGATGTGGGTTAGCAGGATACACCATTGAAATCGATAAATATGAAGCTCTTTGTGTTTTCTTTGTGCTTTCTATTTGCTTTATTCTTTTCTTTCGGTTTGAATTTCAACTAGTCACATAGGTCATGAAGTAATTTCGACTAGTCATACAGGTTATGAAGTAGCTTTAGTTCACACTGGTAGACTGAGGTCATAATATTACTGCTAGACTAGAGATAGACCAAGAAGCTCTGGGTGGTTTCTGACTTCAAAGTTAGTAGGATGCATCATCGAAATCGATAAATATGAAGCTCAGTGTCAATTCGAACTTCAAATGTGGTATACCGTCATATAAAATATGAACCAAGAAGCTCTAACAGGGCTTAGACTTCAAACTTAGCAGGATACATCATCGAAATTTAATATGAAGCTTAATGTCAATTCGAACTTCAAATGTGGTATACCATCATACAAACTATGAGCCAAGAATCTCTGACAGGGCTCAGACTTCAAACTTAGCAGGATACATCATCGAAATCGAATATGAAGCTCAATGTCGATTCGAACTTCAAATATGGTATACCATCATACCAACTATGAACAAGAAGCTGCGGGAGGGTTCAAACTTCAAACTTAGCAGGATACATCATCGAAATCGATAAATATGAAGCTCAATGTCAATTCGAACTTCAAATATGGTATACTGACATACAAACTATAAACCAAGAAGCTCCGGGAGGGTTCTGACTTTAAACTTAGTCAGAAACTTTGTAAGAACGGTGAATCTAACCATTCATCAGTAAGATTCCATCAGAATATATATTCTCTGAAACCTTAAACAAACCCTTTTCTGGCGACTTCGAGAAAGAAAGTGGCTCCGAGATCGAAACATGGACGGGAGTGGACTACTATAAGTCGGAAACTTCGTAAGAATGATAAATCCACCCATATACTTGTAAGATTCCGTCGAAATATTCCCTGAAACCTTATCACACCCCTTTTCGTCAACTTCGATATTGAACCTTGCTCTGAGCTCGAAACCTTGCCGCGAGTGCACTACTATAAGTCGGAAACTTCTTAAGGACGATGAATCGACCCATCAATAGGTAAGATTCCATCAGAATATTCCCCAAAACCTTAAACACACCCCTTTTCATCAACTTCGATATTGAACCTGGCTCCGAGCTCGAAACCTGGCCGCAAGTGGTATGCTATAAGTTTGAAACTTCGTAAGAACGATGAATCCATCTATTTATAGGTAAGATTCCTTCGGAATATTCCCCTAAACCTTAAACAAACCCTATTCTGGCACATTGTGTACACTACAAAAAAACTGACCAAAGGCTACTAAAATATTTCAACAGCAGAAAAATTTAGTTGCCTAAACAGTTTAACCCACTAGCAAAGGCAACAGGGGATCTATATTGATTTAATCCACTAAACGGTAAGCAACTACAAATTCTAAAACCCATCATCAATAAATATACGCCAACTAAACAAATGCACTAGTAGCTTGAGACATTCAACCACTTTGATAAAACCAACAACAATATATTAGTTGCCTAATGCTCTATTTAGACACTAAAGTAACGCAACTACCAGTAAACCTAGTTGATTAAACCTTTGGGAACTAACCTTGCCAACTACAGTAGGCATATACATTGAGCTACTTTTGGGAACCAACTTAAGCATCTTAGTAGTAGGCTCGAAAATTAACTTAAGAGGAGTAATTAATATTAATCAGGGAGTGATCTAGCATTTATAATCAATGAAAATTGAAGTTACTATAATTATACAATTTTTGGGCCAGATCCTTAGTGCTATGTAAGAAGACTCGAGATAGCTAGTTAAAGTAGTAGGCTTGTGGACATGAATTCTGATTGAAAACTTTGTTTTCATTCGTCAATCTAATGGCAATTTTTTGCGTGATGGAGGTTGCATATATATTTATATTTAAGCTTTTGCTGCCAAATAAATTTTATTCGAGGATTAAGAATGAATAAGATGGAGCATCGAGCACTTAGCAAGCTATCTTGGCTATTAGAAATGATCCGAAAAGGGGTCATTCATGGTTAATAGTGGATCTCTAAGATGGAACACACTGACTTATAGTCAATTCCTTGTTTCGTGCATCGACTGCAAATGTTTTTATTTTTTCGAAATTGAAAAGACAAATACAAGGTACATCATAAACAAAATCTAGTCTCAACAGACGAGAAATGGGACAAGGAATGAGACTGCAAAATAAAAACAAGTTTTGCAGGTGAAAGAACTACACTTCCGACCAATACAGATTTGATATACATCAAAACCCCTCTCTAAGAATGTAATCACAGCGACTGCATACTAAATACATGTAAACTGCAGTAGTTTGCAGTGTGAGAACATGCATACATCAATCTGGAAATCGCTGCAGAGATAAAAAACTCATTGTATATGTTCAGAACCGTTATGCAGACGCCAAGATCAGTATCACCTAGACTGCAGATCACCAACAGATAGAGACTACATAACCAATACCTGGAACCACTGTAGGATTAAATTGACAGGTCCAATAGTGCAATTCTAAAACTACTTCACTTCCAAGAGAAAAACAATGACTTAACATACATGAATGAGCCACTGTAATATAGCTGCACATACAAAAAATATAGTTCAAAATTCCATACTGTAAACAAGACAGAAAAAGGTTAAATTCCTCATAAACAAAAATAAAAACTAGACTACTGTATACACGTGAACAGCGTGCATAAACTTCACCTTACCCAAATGCAGGCTATTAGAATCCCATATCGCCTAGTTCAAAGTCATCGTCTTCGTCAGTGGTGTAAACAGCGCGCGTCACTATGCAGGCACCATCTCATTTATAAGTTCCTTCATTCGATCGTCCTCATTCCCAGACACAGTACCAGTAGACATATAGTCCTCCAATCCACCCTCCCCAAGGTATATCCAATGGGCATATCCGTGCAGAAACCCTTTCCATATTATATGTCCCTCCACTACACTTGGTTTAAGTAAATTTTTGTTATTGCACATTATACACGGACACCTTATGTCCTCCCCTGGTTCTAAGTCGTGACATACAAATTTCAAGATCTTTTTTACACCCGCTTGATAGTCAGGATGGTTTCTTGGCAGTTTCAACCAACTTTTGTCGATAGTTTCATCTTCTTGGAAATCCATACTGACCGCAAGGGAAATCTCTTTAAATCCAAATAATCTGGGCATCATCTTACAAATACACTTTAGGAGGATCCCTAGAAAACAATAAAGTGAGATTAGTAAAAAGTGCTTGTAAGAAATTCAAATTCAAATTGTCAATCAAGTCATTCCACTTCCCATACATATATTATTTTATTCATCGACATAGACGATGGAAGAGGCTAAGACTAACTACATCAAGTATTTATATTCTATCATATATCCTTTTACTATTCTTTGCATCCTTATCAAACAAGAAAATCAACAACAATAATAGAGGTGATATTACGAACATGTTATATGCATAAATACATTATCCAACGGTGCACAGTAAGCCCTTAATTCAAACAAAACCCAATATTACTAACCATTCAAACTGACTACCTAACATGATTCGATTTGATAAACACAAAGTCGACATACAACGCAGGTATGTCATGCTTTATTATCACATAAATTGAAGTTTAATCATTCAAATTCTACATTTTTTTTTTAATAATAATAACAAAAACATACCTGCTCAGTTTCCTCCTCTGATTTTTGATGTTTGTTCTCAATTCTCAATACTCAACAAAATAATGAATTGGGGCAAATGAAGATCCTAAAAAAAAAAGGAAAACAATGGAGGGAAAACAAGGCGGAGAATTAGATACAAATTCTTGAAAATCCATAGTGACACTTAGATTATCTCTTTAACCTAAGATAAACAAATAATAAAACATTAATAGAAATTTGGTCGAAAGAAATAATCTGGTTAAACACAAAAGGAACGCGACTTATCTAAACCCCATTGCAGGTGAGTACATTAAAATTTTAAGCACAAGGAACAAGAATTCATCTAAACTGTCATGTAGGGATAAAAAATGGTCTTCACCAATACAAATTGAAAAACAGATCATAACCAAAATAAAAATGCACCAGATAACTTGTAACAACCAAACTCTACAAAACTAGATGACCCCGAGAACACTCTCTTATGTGCATTAAAAATAAAAATTATAAGAATGTCCACCAACATCAAAAAGTTAAAGAACTACACAAGAACCAAAACCATTTGCAATTACATGAGTCTACCTATCATAACCATCGGTAAGTTCATTGAACCAAAATCCTGCTATATATAATAATTTGTTATAATTCCATGATGATAAAATTTACAATTAAGAATTTATTACTTGGTTATGCAACCAACCAATCCAAGTCCTTTACAGTATCAATTCCAAACACAATAATAAAATCAGAAGCTCTAATACAAAATTCGTCTAGCCATTTATTCAAACACCTTTCTAGCATCAGCAATTGCACCACCCTTTCAGTACCTGTGATAATCGAATTTTGAAGGAACAAATCTAATTGATAACCAACCCATTAACAATTCTCCTATTACGAAATCTAACATAAAATTGTTTTTTCGCTCCAAATATACATGATTAAAATATTTAATCAAATAATACCGTAAATCGTTTATTTAGAAATAAATCGAACCAGTACATACGACGGCTACACAAATTAGTGGCTTTACCTATTAGGTGACAACTGTTGGTCAACTAGCCAAACTAGTAGCTTTCGACATGGTGACCAACTAACCATTGCGAACTTGTTTCTTTAAATATAAAACAACACCCTCTTACGCCACTACGTCTGAGCAACTAACATTAATTGCATAAAGTGATAGGCAACTAAAGATTTGAATAGGCCACTACCATTGGTTAAGTAGCCTTTGGTCGGTTTTTTTGTAGTGGTAACCTGGCTCCGAGGTCAAAACCTGGCTGGGAATGGACTACTATAAGTCAAAAACTTGGTAAGAACGATAAATCCTTCCATTTACAGGTAAGATTCCTTCGGAATATTCCCAAAAAATTTAAACAAACCCTATTTTGGCATATTGTATGCATACCTTGGCTCCGAGGTCGAAACCTGGCCGTGAATGGACACACTATAAGCCCAAACTTGGTTAGAATGATGAATCCATCCATTTACAGGTAAGATTCCTTTTGAATATTCCCCAAAACTTTAAACAAACCCTATTCTGGCATATTATATGCATACCCTGGATCTGAAGTCGAAATTTGGCCGTGAAAGGGCCACTATAAGCCCAAACTTGGTAAGAACGATGAATACATCCATTTACATGTAACATTCCTTCGGAATATTCCCCGAAACCTTAAACAAACCCTAGTTGGACCTGAGTTTCTTTTTCGGGTGAACTCAAGATGAAATATATCAGAATTGAACATCTCATGTTCAAAGATTACTAGAGTTAGACCTGAGTTTCTCTTTCGGGTGAACTGAAGATGAAATATATCAGAATTGAACATCCCAGGTTCAAAGATTACCAGAGTTAGACCTGAGTTTCTCTTTCGGGTGAACTCAAGATGAAATATGTCAAAGTTGAACATCCCAGGTTCAAAGATTACTAGAGTTGGACCTGAGTTTCACTTCCGGATGAACTGGAGACGAAATATATCCGAATTGAACATCCCAGGTTCAAAGATTACCAGAATTAGACATGAGTTTCTCTTCCGGATGAACTGGAGACGAAATATATCAGAATTGAACATCACAGGTTCAAAAATTACTAGAGTTAGACCAGAGTTTCTCGTTTGGGTGAACTGGAGATGAAATATATCAGAATTGAACATCCCAAGTTCAAAGATTACCAGAGTTGGACCTGAGTTTCTCTTTCGGGTGAACTCCAGATGAAATATATCAGAATTGAACATCCTTCAAAGATTACTAGACTTAGACCTGAGTTTCTCTTCCGGATAAACTAGAGACGAAATATTTCAGAATTGAACATCACAGGTTCAAAGATTACTAGAGTTGGACCTAAGTTTCTCGTGCGGATGATCTGAAGACGAAATATTTCAGAATTGGACATCACAGGTTCAAAGATTACTAGAGTTAGACCAGAGTTTCTCGTCCGGATGATCTGAAAAAGAAATATATCATAATTGAACTTCACTGGTTCAAAGATTACTAGAGTTAGACCAGAGTTTCTCGTCCGGATGAACTAGAGACGAAATATATCCGAATTGGACATCACAGGTTCAAAGATTACTAGAGTTAGACTAGAGTTTCTCGTCCGGATGATCTGAAGATGAAATATATCCGAATTGGACATCACGGGTTCAAAGATTACTAGAGTTAGACCTAAGTTTCTCGTCCGGATGATCTGAAGACGAAATATATCATAATTGCACATCACGAGTTCAAAGATTACTAGAGTTAGACCTAAGTTTCTCGTGCGGGCGATCTGAACACAAAATATATTAGAATTGGACATCACGGGTTCAAAGATTACTAAAGTTAGACCATAGTTTCTCATCCAGATGATCTGAAGACGAAATATATCAGAACTGGACATCACGGGTTCAAAGATTACTAGAGTTAGACCATAGTTTCTCGTTCGGATGATCTGGAGACGAAATATATCAGAATTGGACATCACAGGTTCAAAGATTACTAGAGTTAGACCAGAGTTTCTCGTCTGGATGATCTGAAGACGAAATATATTAGAATTGAACATCACGGGTTCAAAGATTACTAGAGTTAGACCTAAGTTTCTCGTCCGGATGATCTGAAGACGAAATATATCATAATTGCACATCACGGGTTCAAAGATTACTAGAGTTATACAAGAGTTTCTCATCCCGGTGAACTGGAGACGAAATATATCAGAATTGGACATCACAGGTTCAAAAATTACTAGATTTAGACCAGAGTTTCTCGTATGGATGATCTGAAGACGATATATATCAGAATTGAACATCACGGGTTCAAAGATTACTTGAGTTAGACCTGAGTTTCTCGTTCGGATGAACAAAAGATGAAACATATCATAATTGAACATCACATGTTCAAAGATTACCAGAGTTAGACCAGAGTTTCTCATTCGGATGAATTGGATACGAAATATATTATAATTGAACTTCACGGGTTCAAATATTACTAGAATTAGACCCGAGTTTCTTGTTCGGATGAACAAAAGACGAAATATATCAGAATTAAACATCACGGGTTCAATGATTACTAAAGTTAAACCATAGTTTCTCGTCCGGATAATCTGAAGAGGAAATATAACAGAAATGGACATCACGGGTTCAAAGATTACTAGAGTTAGACTAGAGTTTCTTGTCCGGATGATCTGAAGATGAAATATATCCGAATTGGACATCACGGGTTCAAATATTAATAGAGTTAGACCTAAGTTTCTCGTCCGGATGATCCGAAGACGAAATATATCAGAATTGCACATCACAGGTTCCAAAATTACTAGAGTTATACCAGAGTTTCTCGTCCGGATGATCTGAAGACGAAATATATCAGAATTGAACATCAAGGGTTCAAATATTACTAGAGTTATACCAGAGTTTCTCGTCCGGATGATCTGAAGATGAAATATATCAGAATTGAACATCAAGGGTTCAAAGATTACTAGAGTTATACCAGAGTTTCTCGTCCGGATGAACAAAAGATGAAACATATCAGAATTGAACATCACAGGTTCAAAGATGACCAGAGTTAGACCAAAGTTTCTCGTTCGGATGAATTGGATACGAAATATATTAGAATTGGACATCACATGTTCAAATATTACTAGAATTAGACCCGAGTTTCTCGTTCGGATGAACAAAAGACGAAATATATCAGAATTAAACATCACGGGTTCAAAGATTACTAGAGTTAGACCAAAGTTTCTCGTACGGATGATCTGAAGACGAAATATATCCGAATTGGACATCACGGGTTCAAAGATTACTAGAGTTAGACCTAAGTTTCTCGTCCAGATGATATGAAGACGAAATATATCAGAATTGCACATCACGGGTTCAAAGATTACTAGAGTTATACCAGAGTTTCTCGTCAGGATGATCTGAAGATGAAATATATTAGAATTGAACATCACAGGTTCAAAGATTACTAGAGTTAGACCAGAGTTTCTCGTCCGGATGATCTGAAGACGAAATATATCAGAATTGAACATCACATGTTCAAAGATTACTAGAGTTAGACCTAAGTTTCTCGTGCGGATGATCTGAAGACGAAATATTTCAGAATTGGACATCACGGGTTCAAAGATTACTAGAGTTAGACCAGAGTTTCTCGTGCGGATGATCTGAAGACAACATATATCATAATTGAACATCACGGGTTCAAATATTACTAGAGTAGACTAGAGTTTCTCGTCCGTATGAACTGGAGATGAAATATATCATAATTGGACATCACAGGTTCAAAGATTACTAGAGTTAGACCAAAGTTTCTCTTCTGGATGATCTAACGACGAAATATATCAAAATTAAACATCACGGGTTCAAAGATTACTAGAGTTAGACCTAAGTTTCTCGTTCGGATGATCTGAAGACGAAACATATCAGAAAGGAACTTTACTAAAAATAAGTAAAGTAAATATTATAGTCTATAAATGACCATTTTACCCTTACTAGAAATAAGTGCAATAAATGTTATGGAGACTGTGAAAATGACCATACTAGCCTTATCGGAAATAAGTAAAGTAATTCTTACAGACTATGGAAATGACCATATTACCCTTATTGGAAAAAAGTGAAATAAATATTATGGAGACTATGAAAATGACCATACTACCCTTATGGGAAAATGTAAAGTAAATATTACATATAATGAAAATGACCATATTACCCTTACTAGAAATAAGTGGAGACTATGAAAATGACCAAACTACCCTTTCAAAATAAGTAAAGTAAATATTATAGAATGTGAAAATGACTATTTTACCCTTACTGGAAATAAGTGCAATAAATATTATGGAGAATGTGAAAATGACCAGACCCCTTATCAAAAATAAGTAAAGTAAATATCAAACTTTGTAAATGACCATTTTACCCTTATTGGAAATAGTGCAATAAATATTATGGAGACTGTGAAAATGACCAGAATACCCTTATTAAAAATTAGTGTTTGTGGGAGAAAACTACTTCTGCCGGTTTAGGTAATTTTGGGTGTGTGTGGATGAGAAGTGAGTTTAAACCTTCAACAAATGTGATG
Organism: Papaver bracteatum; assembly: GCA_023529315.1. Lineage (NCBI taxonomy): Eukaryota > Viridiplantae > Streptophyta > Magnoliopsida > Ranunculales > Papaveraceae > Papaver > Papaver bracteatum. Next base: position 137,740 of record JAJJWX010001377.1, read on the forward strand.
CACGATGAGCACTTTGATTCGAGAGATAATCTGTACAATTCTGGCCTAAACCGAGGACACGGACGTTCCATATTTGTTTCGGTCACAGGTGAAGGATGTGAGGTTGATCTTAGGGAGGGAAGCGAAGAAGGTGTTGAGAGTATGAAGGTGAAGGCTATTTGATGACTTGTTAACAGAAGGTTGAGCAGGCTAGCAAATGTTTCAGCGAGCTCGGGTGTTGAATACGATGGTATTAACACTTGGTTTTCTGTTGTCTGGACTTGTGTTGTTGTTGAAAATAGGGCGGAGAACCTATTTATACAAGTATTTTAGCCTAAACTTCGTATCTCGTGGGAAGTGGAGAAAGTGGAGTGATGGAGTAGTGTGTTGGTGTCACACGACTAGGCTTACCCACTTCTCCCATCATCACTAACCGTCCATGACTTCCTGACACATTCTTGTGATGGCGCGTTGTGCGCTGCACGCTGTAAACCGCCATACCAATACCCCAGTATGTATCCCCCAGTTTGTGACATGATTGATGTCTCGAGTGTTTTGGAAAACATGTAGCATGTTGTTGTAGCTTGGCAAGTCAGGCTCGGGAAGATTGCTAGCTTGGTGACCTTCGACGGTCGAGATTTTGCATCTTGAGAGGAGGGGCAACCGTTGATCGTTGCACCAGAAACCCTAATTAGCGCTCCTTACTAGAATCGTTGTAGAATTCTAGTACGGACTCGGATTTTGATGATCCGCCCCTCCATTCCATATGGAAAAGAATTTCCTATCTCCCAACGCAGGAATATTTGGGTTTTAAGCTCGTTCGGGAGTAGAAAAAAGCTTGAAAGCAAAAACCAGGAAGGAAATTGATACTTGTGAAGTATCGTGTTGTTTGTAGGCGCATATTGTATACATGTGGTGCATTAAATATGTTTAACATATTTGAAGCCTACAACCTTGATGAAAAGATTGCAAGTTTAAGTGACTCAACTAGCTATGTTCAGGCGTTGTTCGGAGGTCGCATGAGCGGGACCCACCTTGGCCGGTTATGCCATGGGGAAGTGTGGAGGATGGTCATCACGGTGATACCTTGTTTGCCTCCTAACTCCCTTCCTAGGCTATTCATCCAAGCATGCGAACTTGGACGGACGAGATTGATGGAGGAATAACCGTTGGATTAGGGTTTGGAAGGCTTGCGAGCTTCCTCCTTCTCCCTAACGGTTTTATGCATTGGGAGGCGTGCATGGAGTTGCTGATTGGCCTAGTAGGCAGGAGGGACACCATTCTACACGTTCATGCTTGCAGGACGTCCATCGGAGCGATCTGGATCGCCCGTTCTAGCCTGCGATGATGGATGGTCGAGATTAGAAGTGGCCTCGCATGCCTTCTTTGTGCCACCGTATCTCAACGTTGGTGACTCCCATAGAGAAGCCGTTTGCACCAGAATGGAGGTGGGTCGGTGGCGAGCATGCACATGTTTGGTTTGCGACCATAGGCACGATCTAAGCCATCCAAGCACGCCTGCAATGACGGATGGCTGAGATTAGAAGGGGACCGTGGATGATATTTTGGACAAGGATTTCGAGATGGTCGGCTGCAACCAACCATGGTCGATTGGTTCACCGTGGAAGTGAGCCCACGGTGAGCACGTAGGTGATATCGACCGGCGGCGGTTCCTCCTAATCTTTCCTGTACGCCCGACCAAAGTTGCTTGGTCACAACATGTAAGCAAAACCCTAATTTTAGGGTTTGTGAGCCGCAGCTTCATGCTAGCATATCTTAACTCCCATGGATCCTATGGTGAAGACGTTTGCACCATCAGGAAGGTAGGCCGGAGATGAGCATGTGCGCGCATGCTACTCGGTCCCGCGCGTGATCTAGGCCGTCCAACCATGCCTGCGAGGTTGGACAATTGAGATCTATTTTTAAGTTTGTTTTCAGCAGGTGAGACTAACATGGGTAGTCTTGCATGTGTTCAAAGTGGCTAATATAACCCACCGTCAAGTAGCCTACGGGTGTTTGCATGTCGAACACAAGGCTTTAATTAAAGCATTAATAGTAATTTTGTATACCTACAGAAAGCCGGGATGGTTGATACATGCTTCGTTCTGGGTATATTAAATTCACAGGATGGTTGCACATGCTTTGGTGAATTAATAAAGTGAGAAGTATTCGTCACTTGAATGGTTTTATCCATCAACAGGAAGGTATTCCATACCTGCTTGGGGGTGATGAAATCGATCTGGGCCATCCAATTAGGCTGGTGGAGTTGGATGGTCGTGATCATATCCAGACTGATACGGTCAGTCTGGATGCTCAATCGGGCTAGTATAACACACCGAGAGGGGCTCAATCGGGATAGTATAACACACCGAGAGTTCAGAATGTACGGGTATTTAGTATATGGTTTCATTATAATGCTTGGAGGTTCGTGTTGCTCTGCTAAGAGAAACACTCAGTCGTCATGCCGTACTGATAATGAGTACATGAAATACAAGGCTGTTGCACATTAATTAATAATGCTGGAAACTCACAGGGTATATGGGATTGTTGCTACATGCTCCAACCTGGATGAATTTCGTGTATTTTATTCATAGAATGGGATTGTTGCCACATGCTCCATTCTTGGTGAATTGATAAAGTGAAGGAGTATCCATCACTTGTTAATGGCTTTATCTTTTACAAGATGTTAGCGCACAATTTTTTGGCTTTTACAATTTTAGCCTTTAAATGAAAATCCACCATCAAGTCCCTTTCCTATCACATAATGGTTACACTATTGTGGGGTAGGCATGAGATGGTGACAGTTAAAGATAAAACTAACAAGACAAAGTTAGGTGTTACCAGGAGAAAGAGACGTCCATGCGAGCGTTCCCCTAGCATGATGTCGGTCTTTCCTGCTTTGATGGAATGTTACGTCTGTTTCGTTCGTGGGGATGCTGCACCGGCTAGATCGAACGTGGGCTTGATGTGCCTGCTTCGGTTAAATGTGGGTCCACTGCGTGCCTACTTTGGTTGAACGTGGGACTCATCATGCGCCTGATTCGGTTTAACATTCGAGTGTCATCCTTATTACTTCGACCAAACATTGAACCTGCTACGTTGACCAAACGCCATTCTTGCTTCCTTGAATCGACACAAGCTTTGGTGACTGATCGAACATGGGACCCATTGCGCGCTTGTTTTGCTCAAACATAAACGTGTTGAAGCAACTTCTGGAACGATCAGGTCCTGTAGAGAGTTGAAGCAGATTCTGGAGCGTCTCGGAGAGTTGGAGACGGCTTCTGAAGCGAACATGAAGGTATCTCCTAGCGGTAATGTTGAAGCAGGATGAAGTTAACATGCAGGCGGCTCCTGGTGAGCGTTGAAGCATACTTCTGACTGACCCTCTCTTGGATAATTCCTTGACTGATGGCGAAGGAATCTCATACCGAGCCTCAGTCCCCAAGTGTGATCTAAGTGGATCTATCTTGTATGCCCAATGGGTCTTTGTACGCGGTTTTCGTTGATACGGTGAAGCTTTGGATGTTATCAGAAATAACGGTTTTGGCAGCATCAGAAGACACTGGTAGGGAGAGGCGTGATAGTTGCGGGTACGGACTTGACAGTCTTCATATAGTAGTGGAGCCAAACTAGAACCGATGGCTTTCTTGACATTTCTTCATGAAATAGATAAGGGGAAGAAAGTCCCCTGCCCACGAGTATCCAGAGCTTTCGACTTGATAGGTGTTTCCATGTTAGGTTCATGAGGATGTCTTTGACATGGGAAGTGCTCCCAGTCACACTCCTTTGGTAACATAACTACTTCTTCTACGGGAGACAAATTCTGAAAGCATATCTCACTGATGCAGTTACCGTCGATCCAGATATGGAATATCTTGGACGTGTTTCACCATTACGGCAGTTGTGTATAGGGTGCTGGGGTTGGAGTTGGAGTTGGTGATGTTGGACGCGCAGGACGTTGCATCTCAGTGGCTTTCCTCTTGATGCTTCAACTAAAATGCTTATGGAAGGCTGAAGATTGTATTGCCTGCTGGTGGGATGTATGCTTCCACAAACATCATGAGGCTCCTCATTACTTGCAGGCCTGGTTCTTTCCAGCAGGGTGGATGCTATCGTTGATGAGTGTTCAATAGCTTCACGAATTCTAGAGGATGACTAAAAGTGCATATTCTCCAATATAGCATGTTAGGCATGCACCATTGTATGATAGAGTGACTAGATCTTGTTCGACATGACGTGTGGACATCATTATCTTCTTGAGGTATCGACTCCAGTGGAAGATTGCCGCTATAAAGCGTTGATATTGTACTGGCATTCTTTAACCAAATGGCAGTATATCATACTAAAAATTTCCGAGAGAAGTTTGAAAAGCTATCTTACTTGCGTCATGCTCGTACATCCCTATCTGGTTGTATCCGCTGTAACCATCCATAAATGAGAACATTCCGTGTCCGCTGGTGGTGAAGTTTACTAACATGTCGATGTTAGGAAGAGGAAAGTCGTCCTCGAGGCAGTTCAAGTCTCTGGAATTCATGCCACACCTGATCTCGCGCCTGAATTTCCTCGGAGGTTGTTTGACATCTTGCAGCTATTGTGGAACATCTAGCACTTCTTCTTGTGGACCTTCGTTGTTGCAGCATTCCAGTGGGAAGGGAGAATGTACATCAGTCTCCCTCTTGGTGTGAATGTGGGTCGTTGCTTCACCAGATGAAGAAGAGTGCCTTGTTAGCAAAGATTTGTTGTGAGGAATAGCCCTCAAGGATGCAATTCGGTCCTCCTCCTGGATTGACATCCTCACAAGGAATGGTATGCAATGAACTTTGTCTGGTTATTCCCGCAGATCTTCTCTTGGTTCAAATAATTCCACTCCATACATCGGTGCGTAATGAGACAGTGATGCAGGAATACAAACAACTTCTTTATCCAGCATGGTCTTCAGGCACTGGTGATATGTTGAAGGGACGACCCCGTATGTGCTGGTCTGGTTTCCTTCAAAGCATGTCATTGTGGTAGACTATCGTATTATCTTGTATGGGCGGACCTTGGCTGTCCTGAGAGTCTTGAGGGTAATCACATTCGAATACTCTCCTGTGTCGATGAGGGCACTCCTGAACTCTGAACCCTTGATGCGTGCAGTAACGTGTAGGGTCCTATTGTGACATTCTTCCGCCATCACGTCATCTTTTGTAAATGTAATATTATTCACAGATGTCTCTGATGTGATGGAGGCCTCTGGTCGTGAAGGAGTCAGGTGCACCTCTAGGGCTATCTGGTTCATTATAACAAACGTCTCCGCCTGATGATTCTTCGAGAGGTGTAAAAGTTCGCATAAAATTTTCACTAGAGAAACTGCTCCTTGATCCACCGGCCTCTGTCTCATGATGAGACTATTGACATTAATAGGATCATTGTGACGATTAGTCCCCAGTGTAGTAGTCTCCATGGCAGGACCGTTCACGTCTGACATCGCTTCCTTGATTAGGTCTATGCAGGTCAGCGCCACTGCAGTACCTTTCTAGGGTACGTTGAACGCGTTCCTTGCTGGCTTCAGGGGATGTTGTTCTGCCGCCGCTGTAGATTTTCTCTTTCCGCCTTCGCTTATTACACTGACATAAGGGCCAGTATTGTACTGCTTGTTGATGATACACCTGTTTCCCCGATTATCTCGTGAATCGTCGCTCCTAACGATCCTGTTTCTTTCCAATAATGTTGGGGCGGTAGTGGATGAACGTTTGGCAGCTTCATGGAGCTCTGAGAACGTCTGGAATCCCAAGTTCTCCAGCAGGGCGCGATATATGGGTATCATTCCATTGATGCATAATTCCACCAGCTGTCGTTCTGTGACATTTGGTTCATGGCAGTCCAACGCTTGTGTTCTGAACCTTTTGAAAAAATCATTTGGATGTTCGTTGTTCCGTTGGGAGATTCTCCCCAGGTCTGAGAAAGTAACTTGCTCAGATACAAAGAAGTACTTCTTGTAAAATGCGCTGACCATCTCATTCCAATTGGATATGCTGTCGGGTGCAATGTTATTGTACCACATATAGGCTCTCCCCGTAAGTGATTTGGAGAATTCCTTCAAGCGGAGAACGTGATTGTATTCATGTTCTCCTAAGGATTCTAAGAATCGAGAGACGTGTTCACGAGCATTACCGGTACCATCGTAAAGGATGAATTGAGGGGAGGTGTATCCCCTGGGAAGAGGAATCCGCTGCACGTCTTGTGGATATGGAGGCTGGTGTCGATGCGCGTCCATCAGATTTTCTTTGCCACGATTTTGGAGGAGTCTCTCCAGATCTTCACGTGTAATAAAGTTGGATGATCGTCTCCTTTCCCTAAGACGCTCGTCCCTTTATCTTGCGTGGTCAGCAGCATAAGACTCTTCATTCAGGTAGGCTTACGTAATTGAGGTACCTGCTCCAGGTGTGCTGAACGTATTTCTTGTTGTACCTGTGGTGATCGATCGGTTAATGTTTTAAGGAAGGTGAGTACCTCCTTATGAGTGGTTTCCATGTCTGCCTGAGCTTTAGCGAGGGTTTCTTGTCTCTCCATCAAGTCCACCATGGTGATAGGAGGTTGTCCTCCTCTGGGTCCTCCAGATCCTCGTCCTGAAGGGGGAGTAACAGTTGTTCTGGTGACGGACGAAAGTGTCATGCTTGATAAAATGCTTGGATTTTCAGCCGCTCTGGCTCTTGTAATGGGAGGCATCACGCCTCCTGGAATGTATGCTCCTGCTCCAATGATACTAATGGTAGAAGACGCGATTTCACGAGACACATTGGTTGCACTGGCGAGTTGTACTGTAATACCAGTAATTGGGATATCAGCGCCACCAGAAGTGTTGTCGGTGCTAACTCCATCGTTGGTTGCTGATCCGGACCTAAGATCCACCATTCTTGAAATCAGAGAAATTGAATTGGTATTGAAGAAATCGACTTCACAACCGAGAGATTAACCTCCCACTGTGGTCTCCAATTGTTTGTGGGGGAAAACTACTTCTGCCGGTTTAGGTAATTTTGGGTGTGTGTGGATGAGAAGTGAGTTTAAACCTTCAACAAATGTGATGCACGATGAGCACTTTGATTCGAGAGATAATTTGTACAATTCTGGCCAAAACCGAAGACACGGCCGTTCCAGATTTGTTTCGGTCACATGTGAAGGATGTGAGGTTGATCTTAGGGAGGGAAGCGAAGAAGGTGTTGAGAGTATGAAGGTGAAGGATATTTGATGACTTGTTAACAGAAGGTTGAGCAGGATAGAAAATGTTGCAGGCAGGCTTTGGGTGTTGAATACGATGGTATTAACACTTGGTTTTCTGTTGTATGGACTTGTTTTGTTGTTGAAAATAGGGCGGAGAACCTATTTATACAAGTCTTTTAGCCTAACCTTCGTATATCGTGGGAAGTGGAGAAAGTGGAGTGATGGAGTAGTGGAGTAGTGTGTTGGTGTCACACAACCAGGCTTGCCCACTTCTCCCATCATCACTAACCGTCCATGACTTCCTGACACGTTCTTGTGATGGCGCGTTGTGCGCTGCACGCTGTAAACCGCCAGACCAATACCCCAGTATGTATCCCCCAGTTTGTGACATGATTGATGTCTCGAGTGTTTTGGAAAACATGTAGCATGTTTTTGTAGCTTGGAAAGTCAGGATCGGGAAGCTTGCTAGCTTGGTGACCTTCGACGGTCGAGATTTTGCATCTTGAGAGGAGGGGGAACCGTTGATCGTTGCACCAGAAACCCTAATTAGCGCTCCTTACTAGAATCGTTGTAGAATTCTAGTACGGACTCGGATTTTGATGATCCGCCCCTCCATTCCATACGGAAAAGAATTTCCTATCTCCCAACGCGGTAATATTTGGGTTTTAAGCTCGTTCGGGAGTATAAAACAGCTCGAAAGCAAAACCCAGGAAGGAAATTGATACTTGTGAAGTATCGTGTTGTTTGTAGGCGCATATTGTATGCATGCGGTGCATTAAATATGTTTAACATATTTGAAGCCTACAACCTTGATGAAAAGATTGCAAGTTTAAGTGACTCAACTAGCTATGTTCAGGCGTTGTTCGGAGGTCGCATGAGCGGGACCCACCTTGGCCGGTTATGCCATGGGGAAGTGTGGAGGATGGTGATCACGGTGATACCTTGTTTGCCTCCTAACTCCCTTCCTAGGCTATTCATCCAAGCATGCGAACTTGGACGGACGAGATTGATGGAGGAATAACCGTTGGATTAGGGTTTGGAAGGCTTGTGAGCTTCCTCTTTCTCCCTAACGGTTTTATGCCTTGGGAGGCGTGCATGGAGTGGCCGATTGGCCTAGTAGGCAGGCGGGACGCCATTCTACACGTTCATGCTTGCAGGACGTCCATCGGAGCGATCTGGATCGGCCGTTCTATCCTGCGATGATGGATGGTCGAGATTAGAAGTGGCCTCGCATGCCTTCTTTGTGCCACCGTATCTCAACGTTGGTGAATCCCATAGAGAAGCCGTTTGCACCAGCATGGAGGTGGGTCGGTGGCGAGCATGCGCATGTTTGGTTTGCGACCATAGGCACGATCTAAGCCATCCAAGCACGCCTGCAATGACGGATGGCTGAGATTAGAAGGGGACCGTGGATGATATTTTGGACAAGGATTTCGAGACGGTCGGCTGCAACCAACCATGGTCGATTGGTTCACCGTGGAAGTGATCCCACGGTGAGCACGTAGGTGCTATCGGCCGACGGCGGTTCCTCCTAATCTTTCATGTACGCCCGACCAAAGTTGCTTGGTCACAACATGTAAGCAAAACCCTAATTTTAGGGTTTGTGAGCCGCAGCTTCATGCTAGCATATCTTAACGCCCATGGCTCCTATGGTGAAGCCGTTTGCACCATCAGGAAGGTAGGCCGGCGATGAGCATGTGCACGCATGCTACTCGATCCCGCGCGTGATCTAGGCCGTCCAACCATGCCTGCGAGGTTGGACAGTTGAGATCTATTTTTAAGTTTGTTTTCAGCAGGTGAGACTAACATGGGTAGTCTTGCATGCGTTCAACGGGGCTAATATAACCCACCGTCAAGTAGCCTACGGGTGTTTGCATGTCGGACACAAGGCTTTAATTAAAGCATTAATAGTAATGTTGTATACCTACAGAAAGCCGGGATGGTTGCTACATGCTCCGTTCTGGGTATATTAAATTCACAGGATGGTTGCACATGCTTTGGTGAATTAATAAAGTGAGAAGTATTTGTCACTTGAATGGTTTTATCCATCAACATGCAGGTATTCCATACCGCTTGGGGTGATGAAATCGATCCGGGCCATCCAATCAGGATGGTGGAGTTGGATGGTCGTGATCATATCCCACCGATACGGTCGATCTGGATGCTCAATCGGGCTAGTATAACACACCGAGAGGGGCTCAATCGGGCTAGTATAACACACCGAGAGTTCATCCTGTACGGGTATTTCGTACATGGTTTCATTATAATGCTTGGAGGTTCGTGTTGCTCCGCTAAGAGCAACACTCAGTCGTCATGCCGCACTGATAATGAGTACATGAAATACAAGGTTGTTGCGCATTAATTAATAATGCTGGAAACTCACAGGGTATATGGGATTGTTGCTACATGCTCCAACATGGATGAATTTCGTGTATTTTATTCACAGAATGGGATTGTTGCCACATGTTCCATTCTTGGTGAATTGATAAAGTGAAGGAGTATCCATCACTTGTTAATGGCTTTATCTTTTACAAGATGTTAGCGCACAATTTTTTGGCTTTTACAATTTTAGCCTTTAAATGAAAATCCACCATCAACAATTAGTAAAGTAAATATTACGGAATGTGAAAATGACCATATTACCCTTATTGGAAAAAGTGCAATAAATATTATAAAGACTGTGAAAATGACCAGACTACCCTTATCGAAAATAAGTAAAGTAAATACTTTGAAAATGACCATATTACCCTTATTCGAAAAAGTGCAATAAATATTATGGAGACAGTGAAAATGACCATACTACCCTTCTCGGAAATAAGTTAAGTAATTCTTACAGACTGTGAAAATGACAATATTACCCGTATTGGGAAAAAGTACAATAAATATTATGGAGACTGTGAAAATGACCATACTACCCTTATCGGAAATGAGTAAAGTAAGTCTTACAGACTGTGAAAATGACCATATTACCCTTATTGGAAAACAGTGCAATAAATATTATGGAGACTATGAAAATGACCCTACTACCCTTATCGAAAATAAGTAAAGTAATTCTTACAGACTGTAAAAATGACCATATTATCCTTATTGGAAAACAATGCAATAAATATTATGGAGACTATGAAAATGACCATACTACCCTTATCGAAAATAAGTAAAGTAATTCTTACAGACTGTAAAAATGACCATATTACCCTTATTGGAAAAAATGCGATAAATATTATAGAGACTGTAAAAATGACCAGACTACCCTTATCGAAAATAAGTGAAGTAAATACTTTGAAAATGACCATATTACCCTTATTGGAAAAAAGTGCAATAAATATTATGGAGACTGTGAAAATGTAAGTAAAGTAATTCTTATAGACTGTGAAAATGACCATATTACCCTTATTGGAAAAAAGAGGAATAAATATTATGGAGACTGTGAAAATGACCATACTACCCTTATCAGAAATAAGTAAAGTAAATGTTACAGACTGTGAAAATGATCATACTACCCTTATATGAATAAGGGTAATATGATCATTGTTTGTAATATTTATTACAGTTTGGTTATATGCATTTTCATAGTCTCCATAATATTTCCGACCGACTGACCGAAATCAGGTTTCAGTATTTCCTGCCATCTTTTCACCTGTAATATATTTGTACATGCCATATATACAATGATCATTCATATATCCAAATTTTACATATTCCTAGTTTATAGTTGAAAAAGAAGTATTTTATTTTCATTAAAATTGCATTAATCACCAAAACTGATAAATTAACGACTCAGAGAGCTTACTTCTTAGGATTAGTCTAACGTGATCCAAGATTCAACTTTCACACATCAAAACCGTGGCCTAAACTTATGATTCCACTTAGCGTTCAACTGTTTCGTTGAGTGTGATATGGAATCAATAGTGAGACACCATCCGATTTGGCATCCCAAAATTTCCAAAAGCGCCAAACTAATTAGCGTCTGAGAGATTATTCTCTCAAAGATCTGTTGAGACGCCTACTCATTTGGCATTGGCCGACATATTATTTGGTGTCTAATTAAAACCTAACTTCATGATTTATTCAATTCTCAATCAACAATTCGGATTGTAGCATTTAACACCTAAACAGGATCATATTCAACACAAGTTTATTTCAAATCCTTAAACTAAATATGTAACACACAGTGAGTTTAGCATGGTGCATGCTCAAAGATGCGTTATGGCCTGAGATGAAGCTTCATCCAAAACTTCTGTTGCTTAGTAAAAGGAACATTGTCCTAGGACAATACGCTGCCAAAAATGGCATATTGCGTGGGCATATTGGTCAAGGACAATATGGCACAAAGAGGGTGTAAGATGTAAGATATATTTTCCAAAGGCCAATCTAGCATCAAAGGATGCATTAGGCCAGTTGGGTAGATGTCCTTGAGGAAAGTTAACGCTAGTATAACACACTACCATGTCATTGGCCTATGGCCAAACGATGAAACATGCCAGAGCAGGCTGGCCTTGGAAATGTTCAGCCATCATGGACGGACATTGGAAATGGCCTGTGAGCCAGAACTGAATGTACATCCATCACGACCGTATTGAATTTGTCCAGGGTAGTCATGTGCCGCCATCACGACCTTGGGAGTTGATGAATGATTTTTTCTCCCCTAATTTAAGTTGTAAAAATGTCAAGTTAACATATATAGGGAGGGGTAGTTGGTTGAAGGTACATATGCGGACCATGCACCAAGTAAGCTTTATAGCTTAGCCGGAAGAGTATAAATGATGCATAAGCCTCATTTATAAATGCGTAGCCTTGCCAATGGAGCATATTAAGCATGGACATCACTATGCCATGCCGCGGGCCAGATATGCATCACTTGGATGTATTTTGACAGAACTGCCTATACGGACTAGGCCATTACCATTATTGCTTGGCACAGCCTTGCAAACAAGTTGGCTCAAGATTATGTCCCTTCGTGGATGAACTACTGTCTGTGCTTGATCCCTTTAGAGTACGGAAGGGTATATAGGAATCCGCAATGAGTTATAGCATTGTCGGTCCAACATTTTTTCTCTCATATCATCTAATTTAGAGATCATTGTGACATTTTGGCCTCTCATATCATATGGCTCGGTAGCTCGACGCAAGATATGATTGTGGCCAAACTTAATGAGGAAAGTTGCATTTTATTCCTTGGATGCTCATACTTCCTATCAAGGTGTTCGGCTTAGGCATGTACCAATGCCCCATTGGGCATGGCCTCGAAAGTAAGCTACATCGATATGCAAGTTAGCGGAGCTTGGCATAAGCCTAAGAAAAGTATGGCATTAGCATGATTGATGCACCCTTGGCATAAGCAAGACAAGTGCATGTACTCAGCAATGCATAAGCTAAGTAAAAAGTTGGAAATAGGCCTACAATGGCCTATGCGTAAGTTCAAGGCATGCCTTATGCCTGAACAAGACTCAGCAGTATAACGTTACTCAGCTAGATAGGAAATTCAGTGATGAATTGGAACGGTGCGAAAGCTAAGTTAGATGCATCATGATCCACGAGAATTCTTGCAGGGTAAATGGACGTGCATTTTCCTAGATTTAAGGCCGGTCAGTATCCTAATAATGGCGTACCGGTGAAGTTATGGCCTGCGCACCCAGGCGCGCCAGGCATAATTTTACGGTCCGTCATAAAATCAATAAACATCGAAGAAAAAAAAAACTTCATCTTGCCTTTAGTTAGTTTGTGGATGAAAATCTTTGAAAATACAACCAAGAAAACCGTAATCCAAGCACCAATAAACCCCTTGTGAATTTTGGATACAAAACCTACAAAAATATGGTGAATTGATCCATGCAAAATGTTAGAGCATTGCTCGGTCGAACTCGCAAGTGTTGCTATCTCAAGATTGTTGTCAAGTTTAGTTGCCAAAACTATAAGTCTTAATTTCTCGTCTACTTATAGCTAAGTCTCAGACTAAGATAGAAAGTATAGTTGAGATCTAGATTCCACGACATTCATCATGCAAACACAAAGAACTACTCAAAGAACTGGTGGATTTTCACCGACAAAAAGGTATGTGGAGACTTGAACTTATCTATCACTCAAAAGTCTATCTACTCTATCTCCTATCTTGAGATAAAAGTTGTATTGCTATATAGACTTCGATTATACACATTTGCTATTTCGAGCCGAGTTTATCTCGCTTATCTATTTCTAGAAATATGTGTTGGTAATATTTCGCTTCGGCCAATTTCATCTTTACAAGTGAAGAAAGTATTGTTGATTATTTCAATATCTTGAAAATTGCTTTGGTGAAGAATAATGTGTGAATAACCTTTATTTAACACCCTCTAAGAATGTTACAATGATTGAAATAAAAAGTTTAGAACACATAACTATCTTTGGATATAAGCATATAATGTGTTCGCGCATTAGTGTATAAGTCCGAAACCGGGAACCAAATGTATAAATAATTGTGTGTGTACTAAATGGTAGATGGAGACTGGGAAAGTATGCGTACCCGTACGCATACTAGCGGAAGTTCACGATCGTGAATTTCTACTGAGTTTGGAAATCAAAACCAACTCAAGCCGGTTACCTAAGTATGCGTACTCGTACGCATACTGGCGGAAAGTTCACGTCCGTGAATTTGTGTTGAGTTTGAAAACCAAAACAAACTCAAATCTAGTTACTTAAGTGTGTTACTTTCTAAAATTGGTTGTTCATGAACTAAAACATTTATGTATTAAGGAATGCAATTTTCAAACTGTGGATATAATATTCATGAATCGATTCGAGTGAATCAAAACCGATTTTGCTTCGATTGTGTCTTGTATACTTATATAATATATAAGCAATTGAAAAACTCTCGAACTAGTTCTTTTGAGTCATTTGAACAAGTTATGGTGAAGATGAATAAGGTTGATATGAAAGTGCTCATATGGCTAACCATTGGTTAACTACTGTTGAACCAACTAGGTGTACACGTTTAGGTACGGTTACTCAAACCTAAATAACGTATATTTCATTTGTGTATAACAAGATAAGTTCGATCTAACGGTTGAAAGATATTAGCTTGAATCTTATCAGGTTTTCATCTAACGGTGGATACTGAATGCTTTGTTACCAAGGTAACTTAGATTGCAAACCCTAACTATATAAAGGAGAACTCTAGCAAATGGGAAACTTTATCCCCATACCTTCTGGGTGATACTAGTTGTATAAGCTAGAGTCGATTCTCCTTTAACCTTAGGTTTCTACCGAGACCATGTAGATGTTTTGGGGTAAAAACTGATTCTGCAGTTTTTGGTAAATTTGGTTGTGTTGATGAGAAACGAATTCAAACCCTAAATAAATGCACTGCACATGAGTACTTTTAGATTCGAGAGATCAATATGTAAGACTCTGGCCTAAACCAAGAAATGGCCATTCAAGATTCAATTCGGTCACAAAGTGAATGAGAAGGGTTGATCTTAGGCAGGAAAGCGAAGAAGGTGTTTGAGATCGGAATATTGAATTATAAGGTGTGGCTGTTTTATGACTTGTATCAGAATATAGAACTGGCTTGCAGAATGTAAGCTATCAGTTCTTGGTGTTTTTTTGATACTTGTGTTGATCACACTTTTGTTCTGTTGAAATAGGTTGAAACCCTATTTATACAAGTCATTGAGCGCACCCTGATCTCGTAGGAAGTGGAGGAAGTTAAGTTGTGGAGAAATGGGGTTTTGCAAAATGTGGTGATCATCACATTTCCATTATGAGGAAAGACCGATCACCCATTCACCCACTACTCTCTTATTGTTGTTAACCGTCCGACTTTTCCTGATACTTTCTCGTAATGGGCGCGTTGCACGACGCACACTGTAAACTACCGGACACCCCAGTAAGCATCCCCCAGTTTGTGACATGTTTGATGTCTCGAGTATTTTGTGAAAAAATATATATAACAGATTGTTGAATGAGTCAGGTCATGAGACTCGCTGCTTAAAGTAACATATAGTGCTTTTAGGTCAAATAATAAAATTATTTGTGGAATCAATATTTATAAAGCATCATTTATAATAGATGCACATGAAACATCAATTTTAAATAAGCTTCTAAAAATAACCGATGTGCAGGAAGCATCGTTGTTTTAGAGCTCGTCCAAATTAGTCAAGAGTTGAATGTCTTAAAAGGAGCGTGACCACCCTCTTTCAGGGAGTTGGTAGGAGCTACGCCTGTATCCCAGGGAGTGGATGATCAATCCCTATAGGAGAGTGGCGACTGGTAGCCATTCTAAAATCCTATTGGTCGATCCATGTAGGATATGAACCGCTTAAATCGGCTAGCCAAGTTGAGCGGCTGAGACGATTTGCGGAAGTTAATGATTGCTGTTGAATCATACAAGTAGCGCGAATGGCCATCTTTGAGTGATCGTTTAGGGATCCTATGAACGAGTCATGACTTGGCCGATCGTTCCCTGTGGAGGTGGGGTGGACGGTGATCACGGCGTCACCCTGTTGGCCATCTAGAATACGATATAAATCGTCCGATCAAGCTAGAGAAGTTGGACGGACGAGATGATTTGAGACAGTTGTATGTTGCCGTTGATTATATTTTAGGATTTGAATCCATTCAGCCACCCTACCATTGGCCAAACGATTTATGGCGTTTTCCACTGATTTGGACAGGCCGATTAGGTATATGCACAAATGGGTTGTCGGTGAGTGTGCAAGCATCTCATTGGCCTCCTGAAATTAGATCTAGGCGGTCCGACTAGGTTGGCAAAGAAAGACGGCCGTGATCGATTTGCGGCAGTTGCGCGACGCCGCTTATACAATTTAGGGTTTTATAAACGCGTGATCGCCCTATTTTTGGCAAGCGGTTCGACATACTTATGGATCGCATCATGCAGTTCGATCAACTAGGGATGGAGATGAGCCACCGGCGATCATGTTGGAACTTCTTTGATTGTCCCAAACACGATCTAAGCCGTCCAACTTGGATGGCTAAGTTGGATGGATGTGATAATTTTAAGACTGTTATGGTTGATCTAGCCCGTTTGATCTTTTTCTTTCGCAGCGAGATCACCTTTGTTTTGGTTAGCGATCAGGGGTGTTGTGGGAAAAACAAAGGGATCCGATCGGCTGGGATGCTATGGGCCCACCGATGGTCATCATGGCGATTACCTAGTTCCGTTGGGAATATGCTAGGCTTGTTGAATTGTCTGGCAAAATCGTGTGGCTGTGATTGCTCTTTAAGACTGACATGGACAGTCTAGGTTTTTCTTGAGGAATTTAGGCGCGTCGATCGTGCTAACTTTCAATTAAAAAGCATATTGACACGAAAATCTCTTTATCAGAGAGTGGTGTAGCATGTGTGAGTGTTTTCATGCAGATATCAATACTGACACTTCGGGAGATTCGTGCTACTCAGTTGTGAGTGAACATTAATCGTCATGTCATTCCAATATTGAGAGTTCAGCTGGGGAACATAGCATAGGAAAATACTGGGCAGGCCATGCACTAATGAATAATAACGGTGCAAGATAAAATTTATAGAATATTTGGGATTGTTTCCACATGCACCATTCAGAGTAAATTTTATATATAGATATATTGAATTGCTCAATACATATATGAGAGAAGAGTCTTATGAACTCATCACTTTTAAATGGCTCCATTTCATTAGTGAATTATGCAAGTAGGAGCTCAAATACTCATTAGGCTCTATACTAGTGAACAATTCACCCAGGAGATTGAGCTTCAATATAATATGAAGAGCGGCATAAGCACTCATCATATTTTGATATATTCTTCAAATTTCTTGCGGAATATAGACACATCAAGGTCTATTACTTCTGATGTCGGGTTAGGTAGATAGAATTTTACAGTTTTCTCTCTGAACTAAAAACCACCATCAACAGTAGGTTAACGACTTGAAGACTTCATTGGGATTGTGAAGCCAGGCCCAAATATTTTATCTGTAGTTGCGTGATCTGATCTTGTTGTTTCTATCGTGATTGAGTGCAATCGTAAGATTCGCTTGAGATTAATTTCTCCGATAGGAAAGATAGAAAAGTAGTCACAAACATCTTTTTCTCATCATTTGTGATTCCGAAATATCTTGTTTCGCTAGTCAATTAAGATTATTGTGAGGTGATTGATAATTCTAGGATGTTGTTCAGGAATATAAGTCCAGGTTATCGATTGGTTCTTGTTCACCTTGATTTATCAAAAGACGAAACAAAACTCATAGGTATTTCTGTGGGAGACAGATTTATATATTATGGTAAAGTTTTCTATGTGATACAAATTTGTTTATTAAAGTCTTCGACTTTGGGTCATCGCAACTCTTATTTGTGGGTGAGATCATCTAAGGTAATCAAGTACGTAGTATCCTGCTGGGAACAGAGACGTAAGGAGAGCAACTATACCTTGAATCAGTGTGAGAATGAATAGGGTTCAATTACAGTCCAGGCCGAAGTTAGTTTATAGTAGGCTAGTGTCTGTAGCGGCTTAATATAATGTGGTGTTCAATCTGGACTAGGTCCTGGGGTTTTTCTGTATTTGCGGTTTCCTTATTAACAAAACTTCTGGTATCTGTGTTATTTCTTTTCCGCATTATATTTTGTTATATAATTGAAATATCACAGGTTGTGCACTGTATCGATCAATTGGTAAATCCAACCTTTGGTTGTTGATTGAAATTGATTGATCCTTGAACATTGGTCTTTAGTACCGTTCAAGGTATTTCTCTTTTATTCAATTAGGCTCGCAGATTTCTATTTGTTTGAGTAAGGATTGAATCGATAAGTTGAGGTACAACTCTTTGATATACTTTTTATTAAGATTGAGTCTGACTATCTAGTTGATTCTCTTAAAAGTATGTTGGAGTTAGTCCATACAGATTGCTAAGCGAAATATTGGGTGAGGTTGTTAGACCCCCGCTTTTTCACAAAATCTAAGTTTTGAAAGAGGGTAGAACAAAGAGAAGAGAAATGGTGAAATTAAAGGAAGTTTTTTGGATATTTTTAGTCGAATAGAAGACGCCAATCCATTTGGCGTTTTGACTACATTGACTCGGTCAAGACGCCCTACCGTTTAGCGTTTCCAGCTAAACGCCCAACCATTTGGCATCGGAAAACTAACCTCTTGGCATCCGTTTCTTGAATCGTGACTCCCCGTAACGGTTAGACGCTGAATTTTAGTGATATGTCTCTCTAAGAAAGTTAAACCTTGGGTCACGACTAGACTAAGCCTTGCATAGAAAGGTAGGAAAGACAAAAGCCATAACTGAAGAAATCTAACTGAAAAAAGGCAAAGAACTAACAAAATATATAATATTTCTAGTGAGGCCACGCTAGACTAGATAAGAAAGTAGGTACGGATCCATACATAATAACCTCACCCCTTTTTAAACCTCCACATTTCTTTGCTAACATATCTGCAGAAAAAAATTATTTTTCTATAACCATGTATGGACTCAATTTTTCTCACAGACTTATAAATTTTATTCCAGCATGAGATTGCAAACCACGGAAACTTTCGACTGATGAAAGAAGTTATAGCTTCTTGAGAGTATGATTGTATACACGCTGACAAAAACTTATTCAAGATTTCTCATTCATTGGCACAAAGAATTTTATTATTTCTGCAAGGTAATTGGTAGCCACTCCTATTCCACCTCGAAGATGAAGATTCTTCCATGTATGATGTTTCCGATTTGTGTTGGGCTATTGGTGAAGAAGCAATTGTTGATGAGTAGTTGTTGAGTTAAAGATCGAAGAAGAACTGGTGAGACTTTGAGAGTGAGATTCAATCATATGAGACTTTGAGAGAAGTTGAAGAACTGACGAAGAAGAAGAAAAACTCTAGATGACAGATTAACTGAGTAAGATATAAAAATCAGAATAAACTAGGTGTTTTAGTTTTCAGGGGATCAAAAATTGGAGGGCTAGGATTAATTTACATCAACGAATTTACTATAGGTTTACTCCAGGCAGGTTCGGTCGGTTTTCACATCAAACCCATAAACCGAACCATCAATATTGGGTTTTCAGATTTATAACCGGATACCAAGCTGATATGGGCGGGTTCAGTTTTAATACCCTAGATTTCATCCGGTATAAATAGATTCGGTTTGGTGGGTCGGTTCTTGGAGACTTTGACCCGACTTTTTGGAGATTTTGTAAAAAATTAGCATATTGATAAACCTCTTCTTTCATATAAGAAAAATAACATATGTGACAAGTTTTCATGGACATCACAACATTGAAAAATCTAAATAATAGACTTAAAATCTTTGTGAATAATTTGCCAAACGTAAATTATGTAATCCTGAAAATGACTCTCCAAAAAAGTACAGTAAGTATTTTCTTCACAATTCCAATTTCGAATTTCACTACCAAAGCTTGAAAGTCAACTCCCTGGATTGAACAGTCAAATTTATCTTTTTTTTTTTGATCGGTCAAATAGAAGATTCGTTGAAACGAGAGTTACTTAAGAGGGGTACCTTAACTCAATGAATACAACCGGGAACAAAAAATAAAAGAGAAGCAAAGGGAAAATTTGCAACCCAAGATAACAAAGAACAAGCTCACGAAGTCTAGAATAAAGAGTCCCAAAAAGCTATCACCATATTCGCCTTTAGATCTAACATTATTGTGTTTGATACGGCCCAAACGATCGCTTGTAATTTAACGTTTCTAGTGAGGCTTACAAAAGTTTTCTTTTTATTTCCAAAGACTCTAGCACTTCACTCTCTTCATATGCACCACTATATTGCAACTGGAATGTTATTCCATATTCAAAACGATTGAGATTGATTTCTTCCCAAATTTTTGCGATTGTTGACTAGACTAAATTGAAGCACCAAATTGTTTGATGGTATTACTTGTTTGCGATTTAAATTTTAGATCTCGTAAAAAATTTGAATTGTACTCCATACGTCTCTGTTTACTTGCTATAATAGGGTCTTGAAGTACAAACCTCAAATATAGCATTTTTTTTTTTTTTGAAATAAACCTCAAATAGCATTATTCATTCATTCATTCATTTCATTTCTTTTTTGTTTTTCAGACTCTTGCAAATAAATTATTTTGACGAAAAGGAAAATTCAAATTAAGAGAGACTCTAACCAAAGCAGTGAGAAATCAGGAAAAAAAGAAGCTAACAAGACTAGTTCGTACCCATTACAATTTTCGAATTACATATAAGAGTAGAAATTGAAAATCTTTCGAACAACTCGGTTTGTAATGCTCAATTATATAAAATGCACTTAACAGACACAATCAACGGATTTAATTACAATTTGGCACGCGTTTTGTGGAGACTCTGTAAATAATTAGATTTCTTATCTGCATGATTGTGGTTGATTTAATTACAATTTCTTTTCTTCTTATGTATATTTCGTTTAACTTCATTTTAAGTTTTTGGCAAGGAGATGTCCAAGGCTCGAATGTTCCAAGTTACAACCCCCTAAAAGCAAAACAACTCAGGTTATGAACTTCTCTGCTTTCTACAACCTATGTACCCAACTTTCCAATTAATTGTCCAAGCAGATACACTCTAATTTTGACAATTTATTTATGATGTAATAATAACTTGCATTGTGTCAAAAATAAAAAAATAAAAAAAATCAGTTGCACGTGTTCAAAAAGAAAAGGTTGTTTGTTGGTAGGTGCAAGTAATGGACGTGCCCATTTGACTTGTTTTCTTCCACCTTCCTTCAACTTCAGTTGGTTCTTCAAAAATACCTCTTTTTCTTTTTTATTAAGCTTCAACTTTGAGTCAATAACTTGATCTTGAGAAGAACATGAAGAAAGAAGATAGTTAAGATGGTATACTCATAATTGATTATTGGGATACTATTTGGAATTGCTTTAATGGCAGACTGGAGTCATATGATGGGTCGTAGAAGCATCAGTCGTGTAGCTAAGGAGGTTGATATATCATTTCTTGGATCCATTGGTAGAGATAACATAAAAAAGATTTATGGAGTCTATTATCCTGAATAGATATCCTTCCCCAAGTATGAACAGGTGAAATGGCTGAACATGCGACTAAGTAAAATGTGGCCTTATATAGGTGATGCAACGGCAATAAAAAACATATTTCAATATGTTGAACGATTACCCGAAAAATATCTCCCTCCAGGGATCACTTCTATGAAATTCAGTAAACTGTGGATTGGGCATGTCGTACCTAAAATAGGAGGCATTCGTGTGCAGAGCATCTAAAGGTCAAATAAAAATGGATATTGATTTTCAGTATGAAGAAGAAGAAATCAAAGAAACAGTTGCTCAAGATTACCAGGTATACCTCTATTGTAACTCCTATTCCAGTTTTTAAGCTCATAGTATCAAGAAATTTCGATTTTTTTCCTTTTGTAAACCCTAGGTTTCTAGCCGCCAGGTCCAATCACGGCTGGGAACCCAACAACTCCTGGCCATTATCTTATGTTACGGCTCACAATTAATGAACTCCTAGTCATTATCAAAGAGTTATGGCTGGGACGATGAATACTCCTGGCTCGTTTTTTCGGTCGTAAGTTAACTCATCTAGGTACAGGGAAATTTACGTTATAGAATTCCTGGACGTAACATGTTTACGGTTAAGAATAATACTTTTCGACCCAGCCGTTTATGTTATGTCGATTGGAATAGTACTTTTCAACACAGCCGTATACTCTCTGACGGCTGGAATATCCCTTGTCGACCCAGCCGTATACTCTTTGACGGATGGAACATCACTCGTCGACCCAGACGTTTGTGTGTGTTTAAATTTCTTTTGTGAATAATTATGTGACATATGTCATTCTATTATAGATTGTACCGTACATTCCGGTGGAAGACCAAGAGGTGGTTATGGAAGATCAAGAGATACTTATTGAAGAGCAAGAGGAGGTTATGGAAGATGAACCCCAACCTGTGCAAGTTTCCGAGGAGACAAGTGCTCACAATGCAAACAACTATGAGTGGAAACATAAGGAAGATGCAAAGAAGTGGGCTCGATTACAAGGGTTGAAAAAGATGTGCATCATAGTCCAGAATAAACAAGTTACATAATTTGTTCTTTGTTCGTCGCAATCCAAATATAAAACCTCCTCAATGTTACGGGTCAGTCCCCTTGGAAACCCACTTAGCTCTCTTTACCTATTTTCACACCATTCAATTAATGGTGGTACATAATTTGAGCAACGTCTACACATTGGTAGTTCCTGGGGTTCTTCTCCTTTTCAAGGTTCCTCCTAAAAATGATGAAAAACATATCAGAAGATATGACCAATTCACACGAAGTGATACAATTACTGTTTGGAAATAAGAAATAACCCATCCGTTATAAACATTATCGTCCGGGAAAAGTAAGACCACCTAACTGAAAACATAGTCTTGGCTTAGAAATATGCGGACGACCTAACCGTAAACACAGTATCGACTAGAAAATAAAAATAACGGTTAGGAAAATTTATTTACGATTAGGAAACTCCCAGCCGAAACACTCATCACTCAATTTTACTCTGCAAACACAGGACAACTTATGGCTGGGAAAGTCCCATCCATAAATGTATTTCACGGTTGGGTTCTCAAATTTTCCTAACCGCGTGAGACATTAATTGCTGGGAGTTCTTGATGTCCCAACCGTTAGGTATAAATTACGGCCAGGACGATATGATATCCCAGCCGTAAACGCTTCAGAAAACCATTTTTGGAAACCCTAAAACCATCAATCGAACCTATTTTTTCAATCTAATGGTAAAATAATTAGTGGATTTTTCGATTCTTACCTAGTAGGAGCCATTTGTGGAGGATTCACAGGTGTTTGAACATATTGGTTCACCACAGGAGGATTTGAAGGTGTTTGAAGAGATTGGTTCACCATATCTCCATGAAAAGGAACATCAATAACTTTCCCTGATTCAGAATCATGGTTCAATCGGCTGGATCTTGTCACTCTTGATCTTGCTGCCATTTTGAGAATCAATGGAGAAGAGAGGAGATATTGTTAGGTTTTGGAGAAGAAGAAAAAGAATAGAGAAAATGAATGGATTTTGATGTTTGGTTTTGATTTAAGATTAAGATTAGGATTAAGTTTTGATTTTAAATTTTTTATTTATAAAGGGTAAATCTGACTTTTCAATCACTTGAGTCTCCCCTTATCTGCCTCCACAAAGTACTTAAGCCCCAAAATGGTCAACCCTTTAAGCCCAATTAAATTCACACTTTCGTCTTAACGGAACACGTAAATATTTTGTGGTGTCATCGGTGCTCTTGTTATATGTTGATTGGCTTGGTTTTAGGTTCACGTATATTTGCAAGTATGTGGATCAGTAAATTGATAAGTAAATTTTAAAGTTAGACTCCTATTGGCGTGAATGATTGATTAGTTCAACGTTTATTCAGAAAAGATGTAAACATGGAGCCCGGCATTTAAGTACAAATATTTTTCATAGCAAGAATGAAACCGGCGGTGCGGTGTGGTTAACATCAACATATGGTCTTAAAGCGGTAGCACGCATATGAAAGAGCAGCCTGCCACCAACTATGATGGATAAGTTCAGCTCCAGCATCTTCTCCAGCTGCCCCTAGAGCCACATGTAACGGATACAAATGTTCAGGTGATGGATGCGCCATTTCAGCCCTTGGCCCCTTCTCCTCGTACCGATTAATATCTTCGTGTCTGTCAAAAGCCAACATATGAAAATTTAAAGAAGAGCAGAAAAACATCACGAAATTATAGGGTGAACTCAAACATCACGCAACTACAACTTGTATGACTGTGTTATGATCTTGCAAAACTTCTGTAAGGTTTTGGATTTTATAAATCGGCTTTTTCCTTATATGTACCATGCTCGCCTCTTTTATAAGAGAGTCGCACCCAAATCATATGGAAAATGAAAATCATAATTACCTTCAGCTGATGAGAGATTCTCTGAGCCATGTATCGAAATCCAAAGCCCAGGACGGAACAGGATCGTCATGATTTCCATGGGCTAGCACGTTATGGATTGCATGA
Organism: Papaver bracteatum; assembly: GCA_023529315.1. Lineage (NCBI taxonomy): Eukaryota > Viridiplantae > Streptophyta > Magnoliopsida > Ranunculales > Papaveraceae > Papaver > Papaver bracteatum. The sequence goes on from JAJJWX010001377.1 coordinate 161,892, forward strand.
CCTGACGCGATTATAAGAACTCCTTCGTCTCTAAGAGGGGATAATGCTTTCCCCATGTTGTAGTGATGGGTTCCGTTCAATTTGGTTTGGAGAGAAAGTTGGCACATAGGGATATTAGCTTCAGGGTACATGAGCATCAGTGGACACCATGCAGCGTGGTCAAGACCCCGAGTCTGGTCCTCCTCCACCTGATTAAAGCCGGACTCCATCAACAATTCTTTAACCCTCTTGGCCAATTCAGGGGCACTTGGTGCAGGATAATTGAGCTGCCAAAGCATAAATTAATGACAGAAAAACAGGTTCATATATTCAATGAAATGATCGAATGAATTTATAAAATCTTTAATTTATCGATCTAAAAGAGAAAGAGAGGGAAAGGAAAGAGGAGACCTCAAGGAGGGGAAGCCGTTCAGGGCGGATTTCGAAGTCGTAGATGGTGGAGTACTTTTGATTGATACATCCACTAACAGTCGGAATCTCTGTTTCCCAGTGCGCTGTTATCAGTAGAATTGAACTTGGTTTTTCTTTATGGACTATCTCTTGCCATGATTTGAAGAATGATCTCGCTGGAATCGTTTCATCCGTCACTAGGATTGGTGGTCCATGAGATATGAAATATACGTCCATCTCTTCTCTCTATCTTTGCAGTTTCTAATACTTTTTTTTTTTCGATTTATATAGAGAACACAGAAAACGAGCGGTATTTGATTATTTCGATTTTTCAACTTCGAAACTCTTGTATACAACTTGCTAATCATGGTGTATAGAGAAATAGTTGCGATACGTCATACCCACCATATCAATATAATATTGTTAGATTTTGATATGGAAATCAAAACTAACATGGATATCATTGATTTTTTAACAAATAATATGTATGGAGTTAGGAAAGGTGGCGTTAGGTGGGGATTTATGTCTTGGTACAAATATTCTCAAACCATTCCAAGTAGAGTCTTATTTATATTTGAAAAAGCGGATATAACAACCACACCCAATAATTAGTTCGGCAATCTGTATGGACTAAATTCCAATATAATTCTGAGAGCACCATCTTAAAAGCAAGCTCAACCAAGAATAATATCAAAGAGTTTAATCTCTATTTCTCAATAAAATTTGCAATCGAACAGATAGGAATCTGTGAACCGGATTGATATGAGAAATAACTTGGACGGTAAGAAAGACAAATGCCCAAGTGTCAATCAATTTATATCCAACAACCAAGGTCGGATTTATCAACCGATTGAACTACACACACTACGGGAAAATGAGCGATTAACTACCCCGGAAATCAGTTGTGGTACCGCATAAGACGACGTTTATCTATAGGTTGCACAAGGGGGGGTTGTAGAAAGTCTTCAATTGTTTGCAACCCGTAAGATAGAGTCGTAAACTTGGTTGTGGTTCAATTTTATACAACCCGTGCTTCGGTTGTGATACTTAATCCAAATTACTGAGCAACATCTCACACAACTCATCAAGAGGTTGTAATAATTTGTTTCACAACAAATTTATAAGTCTTAGAAATATGTAACACAACCAATATAATTGTTGTGTATATACCATTCTCCAACTATTATAATAGTTGTAGGACATTCCTAACTAATGTTACACTACAAGAGGGTAGTGTAGCAGAAACTTATATCACAACTTATGGAAGCGTAGTCAAGGACTTGTTTCACAATTATTACTTGGGTTGTAAGTACTTCTTACACAACAAAAATATGTATAGGAGAAACTCGTATCACAACCAGGTTCATAGTAGTATGACATCATTTTCACAACAGTTTAGTTGTGTAGCAGAAAGTCGTATGACAACCAAGGTTATAATAGTAAAACATGTTATTCACAACCCTTGATATGTGTAGCAAAAACTTGTATCACAACCTTTGTATGTGTAGTAGAAGTTTGTTTCCACAATCCAGTGAATTGTTTCACAACAAATCCGATGTGTAGCAGAAACAAGTATGACAACCATTATTTTCATATCACAACCCTTACTCTGTGTAGCATAAAAATGTATCACAATATTTTTTTGTGTTGTATAATTACTGTTTCACCACCCATATCCTGTGTAGCATAAAAATGTTTCACAGTACCTTTTTGCGTTGTATAATTACTGTTTCACAACCCATATCATGTGTAGTGATCACCATTTTTTCCAACCATGTTTAGCAGTTGTGATTCTATTATATTTTAGAAAAAAAAAACCTAAAATTTCGATGCACACAAATATATATTAACTTCCATTCATTCAGATAAAAACCATTAAAATGTAACTAGTCAACATATCAACATTTAAACAAGTTAACAGATCAACATTGTTTCCTGAAACACTCCTTGTTTTAAAACTGATGAAAGAAACCCAAAAAAGAACCATTGTCTCCTTAAACTGATGAGAGCAACCAAAGAAAGAACCATTGTCTCCTTAAACACACCCCAAACAAATTTACATATTATCAGATGGAAGGCGTTATCAGATCCTTGGACCATGTGACAAAAGTTCCTACATCATGTATAACACGCGTCAAGTCACCCGATGTCTTGTAGAGATGAGCATCATCAACACGATAATTAGTCACAGTCACTTTGTATGCGCCGAAACCTATTGGCACTCCATCTTTGGATCTGTTTCAGTAATAATCGCGTCAGCAACAATCTCGTTCTCATTGTACCAACTGAGAAACCTGCAAGCTTTACCCTTCCCTAGCGCTTCCTCCACCCTTGGTCTGCTAACTGGACTGTCATTTGCAAACTGGGGAACAGTCCTGCTTGAGCTAGCAAAACCATGGGTGTTTCTAGCATTTCCAGACTACAGGAAAAATACAACAACAACATCAGAAACTCATAATGGGAGCAATAGAGACTAACCAGCAGTTTTATAGTAACATAAACACACTTACAACTGGACTGGCCTTGTTCAAGTGTGAGCCATCATGGCAGCAGACGCATCTCGAGGTTTTTTCCTATACCAACATCAAACCAGCAGTATGAGACGCAAGTTTCAATTTTTCAACTAAAAGAAACGAAAGCGATAATTAGAATCTCACCTCTAATAGTGCAAGTCTGTCATTCATTTCACTCATACTATCCTTGCACTCTTTGATGATCTTCTTGTAATGGCTCTTGACAACCATCTTTGTCTTTGTCGCTCCATAGCCAATACCTCTCAGTCTCCCTGGTTTGTCGTCACCAAGAGCTTTGGAGAGAAGATCGTCTGTCACAGATGATCCAACATCAGCACCATGCTCTTGTGAAGCTCTATCAATTCTTTCCTGCATTAGTGCAAAAGTGACATAGTTAGTCACATTTTCGCATCAATCGAACACATATATATTAAGCAAATAAATTAACAAAAAATATAAGAGAAATATGAGTTGATTTCTTACTAAAGCCTCCACATTTCCAGGATTAGGTTCCTTCCCTTCCTTCGGTTTGTGACCTGTTATCCAAAGTTCGACTCTATCAATGTCTGCTTTGGTATTCAGCTGCTTTTGCTGCAAATAATATGTTATCCATCTAGTTAGCATATGAACAATTTGAATTCAATTACCCTATAATGAACATCGGAATAAAAATACATAACTTACCATTTTAGCCTCGAGTCTCGCATAACCACTTCTACTAAGAGTGTGTGGAGTGGTGTATTTTTCTCTAACTTGTTGCATCTGCAATCTTTTTTCCTGATAAAGTAACGGAATGTCATTTACTAAACAACAGTGAATGTACAAGGGATGAACACAAAAATAATTTAACTTATTGCGATATGAACACTTACTCTGAATCCCTCCGAGCAAACATGTGCCACGAACTCTTCCCACTCATTTACAGTATCATTCTCTAGTTTCAGTTCTGCCCGCTTCATCTGTCTTTCTTATTCCTCTAGCCCATCCAAGGCGAGGATTTTACCAGCTTTCCTAGACCTATCCTCTTTCAGATAACTTCCCATCTTCCCAAAATAGTAGTCTTTGTAAAATTCATCGACAATAAACCTTTGCTGCAAATACAAGCAAAAGAGTTACAAGAGTTAAAGAGATAATGGATGGTGTATAAAACTTCTAAATACATTATAAAAGTAAAAGAGTTGAAGAGTCAAGAAATTACCATGATAATCGCCCATATGTTATCTTTGGCCTCTCTAGGGACAAGTCTCCAGTCCTTGTGCTTTAATGGGATGTTATGCCTAACTAAAACACCCAAGACACTAGCAAGCTGCACCGAAGGATTACCAACAGGCTGGTCCTTATTGTTAAAGCTCAAAGCTTCCTTGCCATTCTTATTAGCTGTTAGACCTAGTGTTGTCATCCTTGTGGGGACGCGAGGAACGTACTTTCTTTTGGGTTTTGCCTACAAAAGAGTTAAGGATGGAAAAACTAAATAAGGATACAACTCAGGTGACTTGATCATATTTTATCAGATAATTCAGAGTGAAAATACTTAAGGATGGAAAAGTAACAAACAAAAGAGTCATACCCGATGAGCTTCAGTTTCATTTTCAGTTCTTGCATCATTCACATCAACATCATTATCATTTTCCGTGTTTTCTTTTTCCACCTCAACATCTCTGTCTTGTTCAAGTTCTTCATCTTCTTCTTCTTCCTCTTCAAAATCTGATAAAGTATCACCAGCATTCTTGAGTTGCACATTCGGACATGGCCCTGTGTATAATTTCCGGTTTGCAGCTCTTCGCTTGGGAACGACTTCCTCAGTTAAGGGTGCAGCTAGAGATTCTAATGGTGTGGACTGTTCAACATAGGGTTCAGTAGAAGGTGCAGCTTGAGATGCTCCTGGTTGAGATTGTTCGAGTTCAATTGAAGTTTTCCTTTTCCTAAGTGATGATCGTGTTGGAGTAGGCTTTTCATCGGCTGGTTCAACAACACTTTGAGTTTTCCGAATTGGTGATTGTGTTGGAGTAGTCTTTTCAGCAGTCTGTGAATACTCTGAGTTGTTCTTAAACCTAGGGGATGATCTCCTTGGAAGCTTTTCACTTTCAAGAATCTCTGAACGCATAGTCTTCTTCTTAGGAGTTTGTTTTCCATGAGACTTTTTACTCTTATCTTTCAAAATGATCTGCAAAATAAAAATTGAACTATGTTAATCAAAGGGAGATGGTAAATAAAGTGATTGAAACAAGTAAAAAATAAACTGAATTATAAGAGATTTGTTACTACGTACCCTCATAGCAGCCGCGACAGAACTGACGGTTTTGGCTCGGACGCTTTTTGCTTGCTTACTTGCTACCTTTTTGGGAGATGTTACCGATTTCTTGCTTACTACCTTTTTGGGATATGGAACTGGATTCTTGGTCTTTGCTTCATCGTTAACCTGTAACATAAATTAAAACTAGTTAAACAATAGGATTGAAAGAACATCATTTACACTAAATACGTAAAATTAAACTGAACCATAAGATATATAAGTCTTCACCTTATTATTATTCACCATTGTAGAAAAATTGGATCTTCACCTCCTTCTACACTAAGCATATATATCTACAACAAAAACATTACCAAAAAGTCAAACTCTAAATATTGCACCACATCTCATCTGATAAGAAATCACCATTGTACATGACAAAACACCACATGTGAATCACTGAGGCTGAATGAGCTGGTGTACTCTCTTTCGTATGAGCAAGTCCATTGCTTGAGAACTTAAGCAACTGCTTCGCTCATACGAAATAGAGTGCTCTAGCTCTCATCAAAACTTGCAAAAAGATATAAAACTTTAGCAAAATCAAACAACATATTGCATGAACCTAGCATGTTCTTAAGAAACCATCAACCTAAAAGGGAAGTCATGTTACAAACAACTAAGAAATAGAAAACAACCACCAAGAAACCAACACAGATGAATCGGTTATGTAAACACATGTCTTACTGACTGGTAAACACATTTGAATCGGTTCTGTAAAAAACCCTAACTCAGAACAGAAAATAACTCTAAATCAAACCCAATCAAAATAAAAGACTCTAAAACAAACTCTGCAATATCAAAAGATGAATCGGTTTTGTAAAAAAACCTAACTCGGGTAAGAAAATAAAACCCTAATCAATCAATCCCTATATCAAACACAAAATAAAGTGAAAACTCTAAATCTAACTCTAAATCATACATTTTGAATCAAAACTAATCAGATATGAAACAGAAATGAAAAATAAAACCCTAATCAGGTGAGATTCAAACCTGAGGGTGAAGCTGAGAGATTGGGTGATACGAACTCTTCTTCTATGATTTTGGGGTGAAGTTTCAGTTTGAGATGAAGTTGGGGTTTGAGGTAAGTTGTGGTTTTTTTTTTCTGAGTTGCAGAGCAACAGTTGCAGAGAAACAGTTGCAGAGACGGAGGGAACAAAGATGGAGAGAAAGAGAAAGAAAAGAAATGAGAGATTAATTTTGGTCTATGGTCAAAAGTATTCTCTTTACTCTTTAGGGGCTGTTTGGGTGGGAAACCAAATTTGGTTCAAAATCTAGAAGGATGTGCCCAAAATTAGGCGGGATGTTTGGGTTGGAAAAACACAATACGCATGGTACTTTTTGTAGCCGTTAGATTAAAATCTGGACAATCCCATTGGTTGAAACAAAGCATACGGATTGAGAAGAAAACACAAAATTTGTTAACCAAACAAGGCTTCCTCAGCGTTAGATTGGCTTGTGATTTGATTTCCTTAAATTTGGTTCGTTGGATTACAAACACTTACAATAAAACCATTTGATAGGTATAAACTCAAATTCTAGTGACTTCGTCTTCAAACCTGACCACGAACTATGAATCGTAAACGTCTGAAAATGGGTTCTGACTTATAATTTAGAAGGAGTATACTACTATGAGACGAGAAATTCGCATGAAGGATGGATCTTTAGCAGTTTTTGCTTAAGATTTCATGAGAATAATCTCATGAACCCCTATACACACACAAATTCGCAAACTTCGAGGAGTGAACTTGTCCGGAGATCGAAACCTGGGAAGGAGTGTACTACTATTGGACGAGAACTTCGCATGAAGGATGGATCTTTAGAAGTTTTTGCTTAAGATTTCATTAGAATAATCTCATGAACCCCTATACACACACGAATTCGCAAACTTCGAGGAGTGAACTTGTCCGGAGATCGAAACCTGGGCAGGAGTGTACTACTATGGGATGAGAACTTCACATGAAGGATGGATCTTTAGCAGTTTACGCGTAAGATTCCATGAGAATAATCTCATGAACCACTATACACACACGAATTCGCAAACTTCGAGGAATGAACTTGTCCGGAGATCGAAACCTGGGCAGGAGTGTACTACTATGGGACGAGAACTTCGCATGAAGGATGGATCTTTAGCAGTTTACGCGTAAGATTCCATGAGAATAATCTCATGAACCCCTATACACACACGAATTCGCAAACTTCGAGGAGTGAACTTGTACGGAGATCGAAACCTGGGCAGGAGTGTACTACTATGGGACGAGAATTTCGCATGAAGGATGGATCTTTAGCAGTTTACGCGTAAGATTCCATGAGAATAATCTCATGAACCCCTATACACGCACGAATTCACAAACTTCGAGGAGTGAACTTGTCCGGAGATCGAAACCTGGGCATGAGTGTACTACTATGTGATGAGAACTTTGCATGAAGGATGGATCTTTAGAAGTTTACGCGTAAGATTCCATGAGAATAATCTCATGAACCCCAAAATACACACGAATTCGCAAACTTCGAGGAGTGAACTTGTCCGGAGATCGAAACCTGGGAAGGAGTGTACTACTATGGGACGAGAACTTCACATGAAGGATGGATCTTTAGCAGTTTACGCGTAAGATTCCATGATAATAATCTCATGAACCCCTATACACACACGAATTCGCAAACTTCTAGGAGTGAACTTGTTCGGAGATCGAAACCTGGGCAGGAGTGTACTACTATGGGACGAGAAATTCGCATGAAGGATGGATCTTTAGCAGTTTACGCGTAAGATTCCATGAGAATAATCTCATGAACCCCAAAACACATACGAAATCGCAAACTTCGAGGAGTGAACTTGTCCGGAGATCGAAACCTGGGCAGGAGTGTACTACTATGGGACGAGAACTTCACATGAAGGATGGATCCTTAGCAGTTTACGCGTAATATTCCATGAGAATAATCTCATGAACCCCAAAACACACACGAATTCACAAACTTCGAGGAGTGAACTTGTCCGGAGATCGAAACCTGGGCAGGAGTGTACTACTATGGGACGATAACTTCGCATGAAGGATGGATCTTTAGAAGTTTACGCGTAATATTCCATGAGAATAATCTCATGAACCCCAAAACACACACGAATTCGCAAACTTCGAGGAGTGAACTTGTCCGGAGATCGAAACCTGGGCAAGGGTGTACTACTATGGGACGAGAACTTCACATGAAGGATGGATCTTTAGCAGTTTATGCGTAAGATTCCATGAGAATAATCTCATGAACCCCAAAACACACACGAATTCGCAAACTTCGAGGAGTGAACTTGTCCGGAGATCGAAAACTGGGTAGGAGTGTACTACTATGGGACGAGAACTTCGCATGAAGGATGAATCTTTAGAAGTTTACGCGTAAGATTCCATGAGAATAATCTCATGAACCCCTATACACACACGAATTTGCAAACTTCGAGGAGTGAACTTGTCCGGAGATCGAAACCTGGGCAGGAGTGTACTACTAAGGGACGAGAACTTCGCATGAAGGATGGATCTTTAGCAGTTTACGCGTAAGATTCCATGAGAATAATCTCATGAACCCCTATACACACACGAATTCGCAAACTTCGAGGAGTGAAAAAATTTAGCGGAAGTTAAAAAATTTAGCGGAAGTTAAAAAAATTAGCAGAAGTGAAAAAAAATTAGCCGAAGTGAACAAAAGGCAAGCAGAAGTTTCGAAAGACGAAAAAAACCCCTATGACGACTATTTCTAACAGTTGTGAAAGGTCCATGAAAAAAAATTACTACATCACAACTTCCATTTCAATATCCAACCATCCATTTCAACCTTACATCGATCTGTAACCGTCCATTGTTTTAATTTTTTTTTCCTTTTTATCCTTTTCTTTTCTTTCCTCCACCACTTCTTTTATTTTTCGTTTCTTCTTTTATCTTTCTTCAACCATAGAAAACACCTCCTCCATCTGCCGAAACACCATCAATCAAACCATTACAAGTCAAGATCATCAACAAATCGAGCAAACAGATCTATGAAAAGGAGTTTTTTTCATCAACATATCATTTTTCTCTCCATCAAGAGATCGAGTTTCTTAAGCTCTGTTAACATCATCACCAATCGAGTGCTTCAAAAAAAAATTCGAGGTTCTCCATCAACAGATCGATCTTGTAATTGGGTCTTTAATAATTTTTGTAATTGTTTCATATCAATTTGCATTAAATTTAGGGTTTCATGATTGGGTTGCATTAAATTCGTTTTTAAAAAAAAACAAGTCAATCATTCCATTTAATTCGTTTGATGATTTGGTAGCATTAAATTTTGTTGATTGATGATCTAATTTTTAGGGTTGCATTTAATTTTTGGTATTGGAGGCAATAAACACCAATTTTTGTAACTGCTTAGTTGTATTGAGAGTTGGAATCGCGAGAATTGAAGTGGTTCCTTAACTTATTTCCGATTATGTTTTTTTCAGTGAAACTAGGGATTGTATAATCTTGACATAAGCATGGTGGTCATATATGCAGCTCTGATTGGGGACTGATACTGTGTCCTTGGTATGAAGTCATGATTGGAGAGAATGCAGCCATGGGTTTTCATATGAGATGCATAGACATCTTGTAGTCTTTACGCCCAAGTTTTTGTTGAGTGTATTTGGATTTTAAGAGCTCATTCAGTTTTTCATTGGGATATTCACCTGGATGATTTTAGATTTTTTCGCCGTATTTGGATTTTGAAATTGCTGTAAAAAGGTTTGGTTGTTTTGTTTACATTGTTGTGTTCTTCAGTTTCCCCTTTTCAGTTGGGTCTTTCTGTGGTTTATTTATTTCATCATCTCATGTGTGAATGCATTGAAAGATGAGGTATACATGATATTTCTAGTACTGCAGCTATTTGAAAGATGAGGTATACATGGTTTTTAGTTGACTAGCTTTCTGAAACTCATGTTTGGCATAATTAGATATGGATCTTAACTGTTACCAGTTGCATTTGTTAATGTGTGCTCTATTTGACACATGGTAGCTTGTCATCATTTCAAATTTGCACTATTTTGCAGTCATTACAATAGTCACTGTATTTATGACTTGCTTTGTGCTTTCAGTGATCCTAAAATGAAATAGCAAGCTCATTGACAGTGGGAAGGAAATAAAGATTCATATTGAACTCAACCAGGACTGACTCTTGACTTGTAAAATGATGAATAAGGATTGGGTTCGTTGTCCAAGGTAATGCCAAGTAATAACTGTCTCTACAGGGTATGTATGTCTCGTAATGAGATTAATCGATCTTAGTACATCTAACCATTAGAGTTTTAATGTAGGGGGAAGTTCCATACCAGGATGCAGTAAATAAGTTCGTAGAGTTGGCTCATGAGAAACTTGGAAATCCTTCTAAGTTTAGTTGTCCTTGTGTGGATTGTAAGAATCTTGTTGCGCCACTTCCTCCTGGTACAATACATATGCACTTGCTAAAACGGGTTATGGATCCTACTTACACCGAGTGGGTTCTTCACGGGGAGAAGATTAGCAATTTTATTAATGTTCATGAAGAGGGAGAAACACATCAACGTACTTTCTACCAGATGTGGACAAATGCTAATGTTGAAGGTGATGTCGAACCAGGGCAACGGGTTTGTGAACCTAGGAAGGACGAAGGGTTACCAAACCACGACGAAGAGTTGCTGATGAACGAGATTGAAGAGGCCGACTTCCCTTTATACCCTGGTTGTACTACACACACAAATCTAAGCATGACTACTGAGTTGTATAGGCACAAGACAGTAAATGGTTTATCTCGAAGGGTTTTTGATGATCTTCTCAAGACAATTGGTTCTGTGTTGCCCCCAGGTCATTGTCTTCCTAAATCAACTTATGAAGTGAAGAAGTTGCTGAAAGCTTTCCAACTCACTTATGAGAAAATACATGCATGTCCGAATGATTGTTGTTTGTTTATAAATGATTTGAAAGACGAGGATGAATGTCCTAAATGTCACTATTCTAGGTGGAAGGAAGACACATCTAATATGGATGATGCTGACATGGTAGACAATCCCAAAAAGAAGATACCAGTGAAGGTGCTTAGATACTTCCCCATTGTGCCGAGATTAAGGAGAATGTATAATTCAGCAGATCTAGCTCAGCAGTTGATATGGCACGCGACTCATAAGAGTAAAGATGGGAAGATGCGTCATCCAACGGATTCTTTGTATTGGAAGCACATAGACACAAACATCCCCGAGTTTGCTTCAGAATCGCGTAATTTGCGTCTTGGGCTTGCTGCTGATGGATTTAATCCATTTGGCGATCTTTCCCCAACCCACAGTTGTTGGCCGGTGATGATTGTGGTATATAATCTTCCCCCTCAGCAGTGTATGCAAGGAGACAATATTATTTTAAGCTTGATGATTCCAGGAAAGAAACAACCAGGTAGAGATATCGATATATACTTGCAACCACTGATTGATGATCTAATTAAGTTATGGGAAAATGGCGTGGAGGTTTATGATGCATTTAGTAAGACAATGTTCGATTTGAAGGCATTATTAATGTGGACGATAAATGATTTTCCTGCTTATGGTAACCTATCGGGATATACATATAAAGGGAAGTCAGCCTGCCCTCTTTGTGGTGATAATACTCTTTCAACCTGGTTGTCGTTTAGTCGTAAAACTGTTTAAATGAATCATAGGAGATTTCTACCTCATAATCATCCTCTTCGATCGACTAAGAAGAAAGCATGTTTCAATGGAGAGATTGAGACAAAGGAAAATCCACGTACTATGTCTAGTACCGAGGCTTTGGAACGTCAGAGAAGTATTGTAAATGACTTTGGAAAAGCAAAGAAGAATGAGGTGGAGAAAACGAAAGAGAAAGAGGAAAAGAAGAAGAAGAAGAAGAATAAGCAGAAAAAGGGTCAAAGTAGTGCGGAAACAACTGCAAATGACGGTAAATCTAACTGCGGGAAGCGGAAAAGGCAAGTTGCTACTGATGCCGGTATGAGTGCTGGTGCTAGTTCTGGTGCACGGGATGATGACCATCCGATATTCAACAAACGATCAATATTTTTCGACTTTCCTTACTGGAAGGTAACTTATAACCTCAAATTATCTTCTTTTCATTCTTATATTCCTTTCTGCATGTTAAATCTCATTTATGAAATGTACAACTCAAGTGACTTGCTCATACTTTTTATGTTATTCCTTCCTTCCTAGGAATTGTTACTGTGACACAATATTGATGTTATGCATACGGAAAAAAATGTATGTGAGAGTGTCGTTGGTACTCTATTGAATATAAAAAACAAAAAAAAAGATGGCTTAAAGTCCCGTAATGATCTGAAAAGTATGGGAATCAAAGAAGAATTGCATGTAACAGTCAAAAATGGCAAAACTTGGCTTCCGCCAGCACCATGTAACTTAAGCGTTACGGGAAAGGATGTATTCTATAATAGGATGAGAAATTTGAAGGTTCCATATGGGTATATATCTGATCTTAGGAGGAATTTCTCAAAAGATGGATGCTTGGGTGTCCTTAAGGATCATGATTACCATGTTATGATACAACAAATATTACCTGTAGCTTTGAAAGGAATTTTACCTGATGGGCCAAGTAATGCCATAAATCGGTTATGTTCTTATTTTAACGAAGTATGCCAAAGGGTTGTTGATCTCACTAGATTGATAGAACTTGAAGATGAAATTGCTGAGACTTTGTGTATGTTGGAGATGTATTTCCCTCCATCATTTTTTGATGTCATGGTACACTTGACAATTCACCTAGCCCGAGAAGTGCGTTTAGGTGGACCCGTACAATATCGTTGGATGTATCCATTTGAAAGGTAATTGTTTCATTAGTATGAATATTATTTAAGTTATTTTAAGTACAATATTATAGTTTTGTTCTGTGTAAATGGGAGTTGGGTGCTAGTAATTAGAAGTTTGGTTTGTCGCAGGTATATGAAGACATTCAAAGAATATGTAAAAAATTACGCACAACCTGAAGCATGTATAGCAGAGTGTTACCTGGGAATGGAGTGCGTCAGGTATTTTGATGTTCATGGGGACAAACATTCTGAAGGAGGAGTAAATGAAAGCCATAATGAAGACATTCAACATGATTCCACACCGGCAGGGCGTCCTCTTTCTAGAGTTGTTCAAGTGTGTATTGGTAGTGATATACTAAAGATCGCTCAAAGATATGTGCTTTTTAACACGGCAGCAATTGAACCATATATAACGTAAGTATGGTTGTTATATGCTCATTTAAAATTGTTAGCAGTATAAGCACTTGTGTTTTACGAATCTTTTCCACATTAAATTTTTTCTTATTAGAATGCATAGGGATGAGTTAAGATCTTCCGATACTTCCAGTGAAGACCAACTCCTTTCCATACACTCGGAAACATTTGCAGATTGGTTAAAGCTAAATGTACGTGCAACGCCACTTGGTTATTTGTTATATATGTTTGCAATTTATTAGATTCATTTTTCATGAGTACGTAGTACCTCTTTTTAGCATTACCCAAAAAAAAATAGTTATATTTCACTCCTAGAGATGATTCTTTCATTCACTTCTTAATTAGATCTTACCAAGCCAAAACATAGAGCTTACGCCAATTACTGTGGTCACTTGTGTTCTGCTAACTAAATTTTATTGATAGGTTAAAATGCAAATTGGTCAAGGAATGTCAGTATCAAATACAGTACAGTGGTTGTCACATGGTCTTTTAGAAAAATGTGTATCATATAAAGGCTTGCAAATAAATGGGTCAAGGTTTGTTACTAAGGATATTCAAAGAGTCACGCAAAACAGTGGTGTTTCAATTGAATCAAAATCTTTAGTTGCATCATAACAAATAAGCAGTGGTTTCTTTGGCGTTTTAGAACAAATTCTCGTGATGGACTACCAACATATGTTTCAAACTCCATTATTCAAATGTGACTGGGCTCACACCTATTTTGGTGTCAAGCTAGAAAAAGGTTTTACATTGGTCAACTTACGTCAGCATAAGAACCAATATCAAAATGATCCATTCATTTTAGCCTCACAAGCCCGAAAAGTTTTCTATTCTCGAGAGTCGGATACATCGAATTGGTTTGTGATGTTGAAACCACCGCCAAGGGGTTTCCATGAATTAGAGGAATACAATGAACAGGAAGACACAAGTTGCCATCCAATGGAACCTTCAACTCTTGGCTTACAAATGGATGATGAGACTGAGATTTATGCAAGAACTGATGCTGAACCTATCTTAGTGGTTCCGACAAAGAAGAAAAACAAGCAGAATAAGAAAAAGAAGTGCCGCTAATGCTGGGTTTATTTACTCTTTTCATTTCCACTGATGCTCTGAACCTATTTTGTTTCTTTCATTTTGCTTCAGATTGTATTTTTGCTTTTAAAATGACATGGTATTTATTTCTCTTTAATTATGACTTGCAATATTGTTGGTATGATATGCTATATGTTTCTTTGGAGATGAACTACCCTTTTTAACTCCGCTATTGAAATGATATGTCATTTCAGTGCCGGTCTCAAGCCCGGGTAAAGGAGGAGAGAAAATGGGATTTATTGAGTTTTAAATGAAGATTTTCTGGAATTGGTTACATATAATCATGTACTTATTTAGCAGTCAATGTCTAACTTTTATTTCAGTTAATATACTTCACAGCTTTAAGCATTTGCAGCTTCTTCATGGAATTTGAAATGTGATTGCAGGCCTTGTACAATTCACTAAAACTTCCATGAATCTGGTACTGTGATTGTTGATTGAAATGTGATTGCAGGCATTGGACAGAATTCCTTGTATGGTTTAGGCAAGATGGTGCATTTGCTGGCATTTTTTGTTTAAGGCTAATATAAAAATTTGGTATAATATATAAAAGAATGTAAATATAATTACATGTATAAATGTGGCAGGCTGGTAGGGAAGTCATATTTGGACAACGGAGACTCATGTTCGACTCTCACCAGGATCTTTTTTTTTCATACTTATTTTTCATTTTACAACTCTTCTAAAGGTTGCAGAAGATCTCTTTTTCTTTTTCTTCTTATCTATTCAATCTCCCCATCACTTATTCTCCTCCACTTATCTTCTTTTCCGTCGTTTTTTATTTTTATCCTCCATATCCCGCAAAACCTCCTCCTCCATCTCCTTAACCACGAAAATTTAAAACCCATCAATAGATTGAGCTGAAGATTTCTTCGCCACCAACACCTTATGTTAAGGAAAACAAGGTTTGATTCTATAACCCATTTTAGGGTTTTATTATTTTTTTGATTTCCCGTTCTGTTTAACTGCTATTGATCTGAGAATGATGATACAGTTAAAATTAGTCATATCTTCAATAGATCTATTAATCAACACTAATCAATCATGTGTAAATTAGCCATCACTGAATTAGGTTTTAAAAACACTTAGGGTTTAGAAATTTCCAGAAATTAGGATTGTGTAGAAATTTTCTTCAATTAGGCTTTAAAAACACTGAATTAGTCATGGGTGGAGGTGTGAAAGATTATCCAGGTAGCAGTAATAGCAGCAATAGTAACATGAAAATGAAAAAATACCTAACTAAGTGTGTTATGTGTGAACAAGGGATTCATGAGACAAAAGTGTGTCCTTGGCTCTATTCTCGGTGTAAGCATGTTCCTTGTAATGGTGTGAGAGCATTTATGCAATCTAAAACAACTGAAACCTATGGAAAAATGTTTTTAAAGTGCCTATACCTACCTGCACCTACTTTGAATGGTTTACTGATGCTTCTAACCCTCAAATCCAAGTTGTTGTTGTTACCATCAGTGAAAAGCTGTGATGCTTGTGGAGAAGATGATCACTCTTTTAAAAATTGTCCACTACACAGTCAATTGTGCTTCTCTTCAACCTGCAATAACAAACTCAACCTAAAAATATGCAACAATCAACACAATAAGCACATAGCTTACTTGGTATGCGAAGAATGTGGAGCTTTTACATGGGCCTCAGATGCTATCTTCATTGCTGCAAAGGAAAAAGTTAGAGTTTCTGCAAATCAAATAGCTGATCTGATTATAAATCTAGGAAAAAGTCATATGTAATAAGATTTCATTTTATGTGTAGTATGAATTGGTCTGGACTTGTTTTATCATTAAAATTATGCTATGTTGATGACTTATAATATTGTTTGTATGATATATTGAATGTTTCTCTTCAGATGAACCCCCCCTTTTTAACTCCGCCATTGAATAATTTCATTGCCGGTCTCAAGCCCGGATAAAGGAGGAGAGAAAAGGGGATTTCTCGAGTTGCTCTCTAATTCATGCAGTTGGAGAGAAAAACAGGTAACACATTCCTATAATCTCTGAAACTTTGAGCATTTGCAGCTTCTTCATGACTGTTATGTTTGCATTACCCAAATTTGAATGAATCCGCTACTTTGAGCATATAAATATACACCTACACTTGTTTCATTCATTTACATTTTGAGATATACAACCTGGTGCTGTGAGTGTTGATTGAAATGTGATTGTAGTCATTTTTTAAGGTTCAGAGAAAGCCTTGTATGTTTCAGGAAAAATGGTGCACTTGCTGGCCATTTTTTTAAGGTTCAGTTGAAATTATTATTAAATATTAATGCAGATGTCCTTTGTTAATCATACATGTAACTGTGGAATGGTGGTTGAAATCCCAGTCCTACACAGAAGAGGCCCGAGTTCGAATCTCACCCTAGCCTAATTCTTCTCCTAGTCAATTTTCATTTTACAACCCTTAAAAAGGTTGTGAATGTTGATTAAAAGAAAAAGCACAGATCGATCAGTATTGTGAATCCGGCAGGATGGTTGACCTCTTGTACTAACACCTACTAATCTTGGGTTCGATTCTCTACAAGAACATTTTTCATAGATTTTTTTTTCTTATATTCAACGACTCTTATTAGTGTTGTAAAACATGCCACCTTTTACAACTTTTAATTTATGAGTTGTCAATCTACAGTTGTAGATTACTAATTTTCCCGTAGTGACACAACCTGTGAATTTCAATTATATAAAAATATAATGCGGAAAATAAATAACACAGACACCAGAAATTTTGTTAACGAGGAAACCGCAAATGCAGAAAACCCCCGGAACCTAGTCCAACTTTGAACACCACACTGTATTAAGCCGCTACAGACACTAGCCTACTACAAGTTAACTTCGGACTGGAATGTCCCTAACCAAGTCTCACACTGATTAAGGTACAGTCGCGTTCCTTACGCCTCTAGAACCACGCCGGATTCTGAGCACTTGATTTCCTTAATTAGCTAATCTCACCTACAACTAAGAGTTTCTACGACCCAATATCGAAGACTTATAAACAAATCTGTCTCCCACAAAAAAATATATTCTGATAGATAAATATGTCTCCCACAGAAATACCTATGAAATTTTGTTCCGTCTTATGATAAATCAAGGTGAACAGAAACCAATTGATAAATCACTTTAGCAAAAAAAACAAATCACTTTCATTCATTAAGCTTGGTTCAGTTTCAAACATACAATATATGAAAGCGACAAAATATAAACATCTGATAGTTCAAGTTCTTTACAAAAGGAAAATACTCATTCCAACACTTGGAGTCCCTTTATTTGATCCGGCTCGACTAACTCTTCACAACGCTTCATGTTGGGCTCGTATTTTTCAAGCCATTTCTTGGTGAGCTCTGAGTCATAATGAAACCTATACATCGGTGGTAATGGACAATCTTCACGTAGCTTGAGACCGATATAATGTATGTTGTTAGGGTTGAATAAAAAAATTCTCCGATCCTTAAGCGATTCATCCCAAATGGTGTACTTGGGGGCATATGTAAAATATGTTCCTTGACCAAATAAATGAATAACACAACTCCACATTTCCGCCAGAAGATGACCACATAGAGGCATGCTCATCCAATACTCTGGGGTAATTGGTTCATTCCCCTTTGGCCCTTGTACACTAGCAACCATTTCATCAAATCTCACTTCTTTATTTTTTCTTGATCCTTCCTTCATCATTGAAATGTAAAAATCATTGTCTTCTTGTAGGAGAAAGGCCATCATCTTTCTAAAATATTGGCATTGGGTTAGGTTCTCATCGTCTGCCAAACTTATATGACCTATTTATTTCGACGCAACGTGATAACCACAATTCCTATCCGCATCCACATCGTCGGTAGATAATACACATAGCTTAATGAATTCAGGAAGTTTCGAATAATACTCCTCGAATATGGTGTAACACGTTCGATAGGGTATACCTAGTTCATCCCTAGGCGTGCTTCCATCACCAAGAGCGGCCCTTAGAGTCACCATAGAACCCATTTGTATTGCTTGTACCTTCCATGCACGTATCCTTGATACTCGTGTTGTACTCTCTTGCGAAGGAATGATTAGATCGTTTGGCTCATCATTTATTCGACCCCTTTTTCTCTTAGCCGGTGCCTCTTCATGCTCAATTTATGAAGGAACGTTTGGAATATTTGTCTTGGCTTGTGCGCTACTTGTCCTGCTTTCCCCCTTCTTTGGTCGACCCCTTTTCTTATTTAGCGTCTTCAAACTCATGTTGAGAAAAGTTTCTTTTATGACTCAGTAACGGGTGTTTTCCGGTACTCATTGCAACCTTAAACTCTTTCCTTTATTCCTTCCTATATATGTTGGTAGGTGGTCTTACCCATCTATAGCAGCACCGTTGGTTCTCCGATCGGTACCTTATGGGGGGGGGTTAGTGGATAGTTTTAAGTCGTACATCAAAACTTGTCTTGCCAAGCCATCCTTTTTTGCGAATTTCTCAATGATTTCTCTTCCAATATCCGTTTCCACAAAGGATTCGAGTGGTTCTTCGGTTGGGGGTGGTTTGAAAGTTAGTTGCTTCTAAAACGGATCAATGATTTCAAAAGGAATTCCTTATTGGTACCTCGCAATCATGTGACGACATGGAAACCTAAGGTCGTCATCGTCATACATGAACATACAATTCTCCTTCTCCCCATCTCGTTTTCCACATAATATTTGTAATCCTTCATCATAAAAATGATTGCCTAGTGAGACACCCTATAATTTAAACGTTTAATCAACCAATGGTAATCCTTGTAGCTTATGATGATTTTCATCCTACTCTCTTCCATTTGTGCGGTTATCTTGATGATATCATACTTGGTGTATTAACCACACTGTTTTGGCTCCCTCGGAGCAAGCTCTTCAAACGTCAATGAGATCCTTCTACGATACTTGTCGCCTCATTCTTGTAATGCATGTGTTCGTAGGTGTAAGCATAGACAAAATTTTCCTTGTACGGATCCAACAATTC
The DNA here is from genome assembly GCA_023529315.1 of Papaver bracteatum. Taxonomy (NCBI): domain Eukaryota; kingdom Viridiplantae; phylum Streptophyta; class Magnoliopsida; order Ranunculales; family Papaveraceae; genus Papaver; species Papaver bracteatum. The sequence continues at coordinate 181,365 of JAJJWX010001377.1, forward strand.
CTTCAAGCAATAAACCACACATTTCTCGTAATCCTTCTTCCATATCCCAATAAAACTCTCCAAATAAGAGCGGAATATGGAATAACATACTGGTTGCTATATGGTGGTGTACATGGAAAAAACGGAATGTAAGAATCTTCAATAACAAAAAGAAAACTTTGGCAAGCCTCATTAGAGAAATCAAATTACAAGAATTCTTTTGGGCCGAATCGAATATAAAAATGTTAGAGCTTACAACAAATATGGTGATTTCTTTATGAGATTCATTATTATATCGGCCTTCGTGTTTTTTTTAGTGTTTTTTTCTTAGGTAGACGAATTCCATTTCGATTTTTTTTTTATTTATTGATGCCAAAAACTGATGCAGTTTTACAAGTGGTAAGTATAGGGATTCAATTCTCGGACTTTTTTAAAGATTTGGTTTTAGACAAAAAGATGGTGATTTTTATAAAACTTATAAAATAATGGAAATGCTAAAAATGATTTTAGTGTTCAATTAAAAGAGTCTAGGATGTCAAGATTCCATCACTACTACACATACTAAATGATTATAACTATTCCCTATAACATTCTCCCAAAATTACTCAAGACGATTTAGGACAAATAATACGTCTCGGAAAATAAATCTTTTCAAACAATTATTTTTCTCAAATAATTAACAATTTTTTTCACTATAAAATGCTATTCTCTAACATAGAATATATAAATCAATTATCAAGCATCATAGGACACATGAAGAAAATTATTACCGTTACGAATCAAGAATAAGGACCAAGAGAATTATTATAGAAAATAATCAAAACATTATAGCACACATAGTAGGATTTCCTCCCTAATCCTAGATAGAAATTTAGCTACTCATAATTAGAGTACTAACCAAAAATGAAAGAAGAATAGAAGAGGTGTGTGGGATGGAGAGGTGTGGGATATGGAGAGGTGTGGGATGTCCCTTCAGACTGTGTATTTCGAAGCTCCCTATTTATAGGGAGAAAATACCCAACACAGCGCACAACGTGATGATGGTTTCCACTAAATTTGCTTTCGGCAACAAGTGCTCTCCGCACCAAATTAGTGGATAATTTTCTTTCTCTTTCTTTTCTGTTGGGTGGGCACTGCACTATTTCCGTGCAAATACTTATGCGCAATATCGTTAGCACTAACGTCATCAAGCATCACCTGCAGTTATGCCACTGTTCATTTCCAACAGCTCATTCCATTACCGGATGATGATTTCAAACCAACTCTCAGCAGCCAACTCTTCCTGTTCTTCTTCCAAACAGCCTTCACGTCATCCAACTCTTCTTCCGGTCATGCAAACCATCGGCACGAGCTCGTCTTCATCATTGCCGTTAATCAACAGTGGCAGCAACCTTCCCTGTCATTACCAGCCCATGTTTATTTCGAGTTGAGCTTCACCATCATCTCTCGTGGTTGTCAACAGCTCCGTGATGTCTCCCTGAACTTGCTCGGTCCATGAAACAACATCTCTAACTTCACCACAGCAGCCAACATACACTTTCAACACTGCCATGTTCTTTCTCTTCCAAGCCTCCATGAACGTCATTCTCAGCTTGTTCTCACAATCCATCACGTGCTCTTGCTATGTCGAGCTGCAACATCCTGTGCTCAACCACTATCGATTCACCGTCGTCGTTCCAACAGTTCCATTTTTTTCTTCTTCCGTGCAAGCCATCTTGACAACATTGAGACGAGAACTATCACCAAGAACCACCACGATCTTCTCCGTGCAACTCGAGCTTCAACTTCCATCAGTTACCGATCACCCATGCATGCTATGCTCTCTGCCCGAGCATCACCATTAATGGCAGCAACCTTTCTTCTCATCGTCGAGCTCATACCTTTGTTATTCTTAAAAACCAATCGACTTACCATCTTTGTTTAATCGAAACAGGCTTAATCCAACTCATATATGCTCTTGAATCTCTCTAATCCACGACCAAAATCATCCCAGAAGAAATGCAGGTGTAGATATTTGAATTGAAAGGTTTCCCGCCACTTTTCTTTACTCGTGAAGAAGAAGAAGGGTGCCCGGATGAATTAGACGGGCGCCTTTAACAACATTCAAATTGGTGGCAGCCCCTTATGCACAGAGACTGACTGCCTTTAGCAGTTCCCTTGAATTAGTCTGCACCTTAACATGAAGGTGTCCCTTAACGTACAGTGAGGGTGCCCCTTAACAAGAGATGCCCATTCAACTGTGAGTCCTGGAAGACTGACAGTTTAATTCCAAGTTCATTCTTATTTTGCCCATAACTTCTTCATACGAACTCCGATTGACTCCGTTCTTTCGCAGTTGCCTTTGCCTTGTCGTCCTCTACCCCATGAAAAGTAGAAATCTTGTATTTGAACGAGTTACGACCCATTTTTCTCTTAGCCGGTGCCTCTTCATGCTCAATTTATGAAGGAACGTTTGGAATATTTGTCTTGGCTTGTGCGCTACTTGTCCTGCTTTCCCCCTTCTTTGGTCGACCCCTTTTCTTATTTAGCGTCTTCAAACTCATGTTGAGAAAAGTTTCTTTTATGACTCAGTAACGGGTGTTTTCCGGTACTCATTGCAACCTTAAACTCTTTCCTTTATTCCTTCCTATATATGTTGGTAGGTGGTCTTACCCATCTATAGCAGCACCGTTGGTTCTCCGATCGGTACCTTATGGGGGGGGGGTTAGTGGATAGTTTTAAGTCGTACATCAAAACTTGTCTTGCCAAGCCATCCTTTTTTGCGAATTTCTCAATGATTTCTCTTCCAATATCCGTTTCCACAAAGGATTCGAGTGGTTCTTCGGTTGGGGGTGGTTTGAAAGTTAGTTGCTTCTAAAACGGATCAATGATTTCAAAAGGAATTCCTTATTGGTACCTCGCAATCATGTGACGACATGGAAACCTAAGGTCGTCATCGTCATACATGAACATACAATTCTCCTTCTCCCCATCTCGTTTTCCACATAATATTTGTAATCCTTCATCATAAAAATGATTGCCTAGTGAGACACCCTATAATTTAAACGTTTAATCAACCAATGGTAATCCTTGTAGCTTATGATGATTTTCATCCTACTCTCTTCCATTTGTGCGGTTATCTTGATGATATCATACTTGGTGTATTAACCACACTGTTTTGGCTCCCTCGGAGCAAGCTCTTCAAACGTCAATGAGATCCTTCTACGATACTTGTCGCCTCATTCTTGTAATGCATGTGTTCGTAGGTGTAAGCATAGACAAAATTTTCCTTGTACGGATCCAACAATTCCTTCAAGCAATAAACCACACATTTCTCGTAATCCTTCTTCCATATCCCAATAAAACTCTCCAAATAAGAGCGGAATATGGAATAACATACTGGTTGCTATATGGTGGTGTACATGGAAAAAACGGAATGTAAGAATCTTCAATAACAAAAAGAAAACTTTGGCAAGCCTCATTAGAGAAATCAAATTACAAGAATTATTTTGGGCCGAATCGAATATAAAAATGTTAGAGCTTACAACAAATATGGTGATTTCTTTATGAGATTCATTATTATATCGGCCTTCGTGTTTTTTTTAGTGTTTTTTTCTTAGGTAGACGAATTCCATTTCGATTTTGTTTTTTTATACCATATATTATAAGAAATATACTATTAAATATTTGAAACTCGTTTTTTTTTTTACGATGTTTGTGCAATAAAAACATAAATGATTTGTACCTCGCGAGTCTTACCGAAAGAGACAGATAGGGTGGGACCCGACGCGCGCAGTGGGCTACCCCCTGCAAAGCGGGTTGGTGTCCCATCTTGAATGTCTCTGTCGGTATGACCCGCGGGAAACCTAGCTAGCACATCCAAAATAGAAATCCATTTCCATTTTTCTTAATATATTGATTCTTGGTAATTGTTGTTAACAATTGGTTCATGTTAGAGCATTGCTCGGTTGAACCCATCAAGCGCCGTTGGTATGTCAAGTTTGCTTGTCATATTTTAGTATCAAAACTCAATTGTAGTCGCTTGATTAAATGTACTAGAGTCAACTTCGTTTAGGTTCGACTAAAAAGTCTAGGAATGTTGAGACATACAAGTATAGATCTCAGAAAGAGCATTCCGAACATATAAAGTTTGCGAATTTTGGACCAACGGTTTAATTTTTTTTTTATATATATATTATTTAAAATTGCTGACATCATTATGAGTCACTTTGGACTAAAATGCAAAAATTTAGATTAAATTGTAAATCTATAAGGTTATTTATCATGGATTGATTGGGGGGCCCAAAAAACAATTAGGGACCTCACACTAGAGGACAAAAAAGGTCACCAAAATCTAATTTCAATAACCCTTTATCCAAATATTTTAGGTAATGGCTAATCTATTCTTATTTAATTAGTGTTAATCTTACATAATTAGAGTTTAATCATTTTTTAATTAATTTTTTCGAAATTTTGTTTGCATTTTTTTTACAGATTTGTATGAAAAGTCGTAATGGTCTTGTAGAGTCGTTATTGTAGGGTCGTCATTGAAACAATAACGACTCTAAAGTGTGGTTACTGTAGGGTCGTTATTTTTTAAAAATTATTATTAAAAAAAACGGGCACCTAGCTCAGCTGGTCATCACCGTTTCCCAAAGTTTCATGCGCTCCATGAGCTCCCAGGTTCGAGCCCACAATGACGTAATATTGAAGGAATTAACATGGAAGGTAGGGTTAGCTTGCCCCACTTGTGACACAATCTCAGCCCCACCATCCGCTTCGGCTCCCTTGGCTAGGTTACCCATGAGGCTCGTTGGTAGGCTTACATAACAACCTGTTCAATTAAGGTAGTAATATGTTGTTGGAGTTTAGCTTGTTAGGATTCCAACTACTTAAAAAAAAATATAAAAAAGAAATAAAAATTATAAAAAAAAAAATATGAAAAAAATAAATATTAAAAAGGTTGACACGTGTCTACCATCCTAAGGGTTGGGGTAATCTAGTCTTTTCATTATATCTAGACTATACACCACTTATCAACCTCCCATGGGTGGGGATAAAAATCCAGGGACCCTAATTGTTTTTGGGGGCTCAGTTAATCCATGTTATACATGTATTTTTCGTATTTTAATTAATTTTTGAACTAAATTGTAACTAGTTAATTTATGATAGAATAATCTGTACATTTTGATATGTTTTTGGAGTAAATGGTATTCTTTTACCTAAGAGGATTCTTTATTTTAATTAACTTTTGAACTAAATTGTAACTAGTTAACTCTGGATAGATTAAACGGTACATTTTGACATGTTTTTGGAGTAAACAATATTTTTTTACCTAAAAGGATTCTTTACTATAGCGTGCACCATGTATTCTCTTGTAGGTCAATCAGCGGTTCGCCATCTCGCCGAAAATATAGAATTCAGGCGGCACAAAGGGATGCACTTTATAGTTAAGTGTTGGGTGCAATAATCAAAAACAAGGAAAAAATCAAATAAGCAAAAGTTATTGATACTTAGCTCCTTTATAATGAAGTGATAGATTTGACAAAACGGATGAGCTCCCCAGATCTCCGCAACAACAACAAGGAAAAACTTTGAAAACAGAGTGAGTCACGTGTTCAACACATTTCCCTTAAGACATTAGCGTCCGGATACACTCAAGAGTGATGCTATAGCCCTCACATGATGGATATCTCCAGGATAAAACACCCTAATACACCTACTACTAGCATACGTAGTAGATGCTCAAACTTGAGCTTGGAAACTCCGAAAAAACCCTTAAGGAAAATCGTGAACGTATAAGAAAACATATAAAATATCTTCCCTTGGGGTCCCTCTAAAATATAGAGCAACCCCTTTCCCATAGATTTTACAAAAGTAGTGAATTTGTTTATATAATGGAACAAAACAACTTAAGAAGAGGAACTCCCCGATGTGGGACTAAAAAGCTTATATAGTCTCTTAAAACAACTAAAAAGTGGAAACTCCACAATGTGGGACTAATAAGTTTTTCATTCACAAAAGAAAACAATAAATTATAATTTTATTAAAACCTTAATAATTATTTTTTAGTAATTATTTTCTAACAATCCCCCACATGAATGAAAACTCAATATAACACGAAAACACAGATAGATCTTGGTAAATCAACAACCCAATCTCCCGAACTGACTGAATAGACAGACAAATCGTGCATGTTGAAGTCATACTAGCCATTCCAACGTCATCTCCCTCACACAACAGTGTGTTGACCCCAGGGTCATACTATGGATTGGAAAAATCATATAGTATATAGAGATTTCATATTTAGTTCCTCACAAGTGAGACTAAAGGTTCTTTCACCAAAGTGAAAAAGCATGAACTAGTGAACCCTTAGTGACCCTTAGGTCCTAAGTTCCAGTAATACCAAAACCATCAAAACGAAAATCACATAAAAAGCGCAGGAAATACCATTTTAGGCAGAGGTGTCCATGAGGTCTTGAACCTGTGCTTAGTGAGATATTACCGGAATTACTTGCTAGATACAGTGAACTATGTCTTGAACTGCTAGCATTTGATGCAATTCGCGATAACGACCACGGATGATATCTCTCAGGGTGCTTCCAAGCTCGTTCCGTTTTGTCCAATTTGGCCCTGGACATATCATGTTTATCAGAATGCTCTAGAGAATCAAAGCTCATATTCTCATAGGAAGCGGCCCCACTTCCTCATTCAGATAGGTGAGTTTCCATAAAGAGTGTTACTGCTACACCCCATTTCAATCTTAAATTGAAACTATAAAACTCATTAAGACTTCTTAAAAGTCATCCTTCACATGAAGTCACACTATCACGTCTACACCATAGGGAAGGGACAGAGAATAAAATTCCCTGATAGTGTTTACCTTTACCTACCAAAAATTAGTTGTCTCATTCGAAACCTTGATCTTGGGATCTCCAGTCAGCAAGGTTGAGTATCCTTCATGGAAAGTTTAATTTATGAGCTTAAGCCCCATCCCCCTCGATGCATTTCTAACTATCTCTTTGGATAAACCTTTCATCAAAGGTTGCGCGATATTCTCCTTGGACTTTATCCAATCTATGGAAATAACGCCGATTGAGATTAGTTATTTTTAGCTTTAGCCATTATAGCTTGGCTAACACAATGTATAGATATAGATGGAACATGCCTATGCCAGAGAGGAATGTCTTCTAAAAAGCATATTAGGCACTCGGCCCCCTCTCGTGCTTTATCTAACACAATACTCTCAGATTCCATAATGAATTGAGCAGTATATGTCTGTTTGGAAATCTTCCAAAAACAAACCCTCATGCTAGACTGAAACCATATCCACTCGTAGACTTAGACTCCTCTGATTCAACTATCCAGTTTGCATCATAAAGTCACTCAAGGACAGCAAGATACCTTTCATAAATCAAATAAAAGGTAATAGAGTATTTTAGGTACCATAATACTCTACTCAGTGCATCTGAATGGTCTTGCTCTGGACTACAATTATATCTACTTAACTTACTCACAATATAGGCAATGTCTGGACTCTTACAGTTCATTAAATTCATCAGACATCCTATAACTCTTAAGTATTCAAGTTAAGATACTCCACTACCCTTATTTTTTTGAGTCTACAAGAATAATCGTACGGAGTAAAAGCAGGCTTACAATCAGACTGATTGAATCTCTTAAGCACAAATTCAACATAATGAGAATGACTAAGACTATAAATGTTAGATCATCTTCTAATCATCATCCCTAAGATTACATCAATAGGGCCTAAGTCTTTCAAGTCAATGTTCTCATTGGGATCATGTTTTTAGTGGAATTAATCACATCTATGTTTGTGTCAAGTATAAGCATATCATCAACATACAAGCATACAATAACACATGCATCCTTAACAAGTTACTTGTAAATATACTTGTCAAATTCATTAACTTAAATCCACTACACATTATTACATGATCAAATTTTACATGTCACTATTTACGTGCTTATTTGGAACCATACAAATATTTGTTCAACATACAAAATTTTGTCTTCATAACCTTTCACTACAAAGTCCTCAGGTTGGTCTATGTAAATTTCTTTATCTAATTCATAGTTTTTAGAAAAGCTGTCTTAACATCCATCTGATGTATCTCCAAGTTGTTTATGGCAGCAATATCAATTAGCATCTTAAGAGAAGTAATTCTCGTCAAAAGTGAATAAGAATCAAGGAAATCTACACCTTATTTTAGTTTATAGCCTTTAGCTACCAATTTAGCCTAATAGTTTTCTACAGTTCCATCTACCTAACGTTTCCTCTTAAAGACTCATTTACATCCCATGGTCTTACTCCCTGAAGGTAAACTAACAAGCTCCCAAGTCTGGTTCCGACGGACTGAGTCCATTTCACTAAATGAAGCTTCTTACCAGAATGGGGTTTCAGTAGATGTCAAGGCTTCTTTACAAGTCTGGAGCTCAGACTAATCTAGGCATGTTAGGCTCAACCTTAACTTCATCTTCCTTTAAGATAAGTTCTGACTATTTGAAAAACATCTAGGGGATCAACAACATATCCCTAAGAAGAGACAGGTTCCAAAATAAACATGTTCAAAGAACTCGGCATCCCTAGATTCCGTAACAATCTTCACACCAATGTCATAAAAATCACACCAAAGTCTGATAAATCAGAACACACAACCAAAAAATCTATATACAGTAGGGTACTTAAGAAACTTATCTAAACACCCTCACACTTTGACGTATGCATAAAAAGGTTGTCTATCTTTCCATAATCATATGGATTTTTATCCGATCCTTTAAAGGTTACTCTATTCAGGATATAACAAAATTAGAGAACGACCTCCCCCCACAAGTTTGCGGTTATCCTTCAATTAACATGACATAAATCATCTCCTTAATGGTTATGTTCTTACATTTAACTATACCATTAGACTATGGTGAATAAGGAGGTGCGATTTCATGAATAATGCCATTTAACAAGTAAAATTATCCTATATGAATTTCATACTCTCCACCAAGTTTAGACCTAACCAATTTAGTGGTAACATATAATTCGCTTTCAATTTCAAGTTTATACTCTTAAGGCTTCTAAGGAATCATCCTTACCCCTAAGAAAGTATACAAGAGAGTACCTCGTACAATCATCTATGAAAGTTACAAACCACCTTTTACCACCTTAGTTTGGGTTGAACTCATTTCAACTAGACAAAACTGAATTAATTCTAAGGGATTAGAATTACTCTGAACATTTTTGCTAAAAGGTTTTATAGCATATTGATTTCACTTTTGTGTTCAAAATCCAAACTAAATTTGGGTACGCAGCCTATGCTAGGAAGTTTATGCATTGACTTATAATCTGACGGTTCCAAGTCTACCATGCAAAACATTCAAAGACACACGAAAGAAAGCAAAAGAATCAACTATGTTCACTTCATCAGATTTTCCTTTAAGATTATATAGACCCTAAGTCCTATAATTGTTTCCTAAAAAATCATTGCCCTTAGTTATAACAATTTTTCCATATTTAATTAAGATCTTCAATCTTTTACCATCTTCAAGAGAACAAGATACAAGATTCTTGCATATGCTCGGAACATGAAAACTTCATTCAATGTGAGAATATTACAGATATGAGCTTATGCTCGACATTTCCCTTTTATGCAACCTCTGTCGCAGATGAGTTACTCATACTGAGTTTCTCGACATCCCTTATCCTCTGATAAGAGGTGAATAAGTCTCTGTTTCAACAAACATACTTAGTGGCTCCAGAGTCCACCCACCAGTCTCTCACATTGGTTATTAAAATAACTTACGACATCATGTCAATGAACTCGTTCTAATTTGTTTCAACTAAATTAACATTAACTTTCTACTTATTAATGTTTTATGTTGTCTACACTTTACTGCCGTATGGCCAGGAATTTTACAAACATAACAATCACCCTTAATTAAAGTAATGTCGGATTCAGTTTTACGAAACATACCTTTGTTATGAAGACTACGCTTAGAGTTGTGTTTGATGTTCTCGCCTTTGTCAGCTTTGGAAGACTTGTGTTCAACCACGTGTTCCTGGTAGCCATGTTCCTTTTCAATTTCATGTCACAATCTTCGTTTATACTATGACCACGAACACGGTAATTTCCCAATCACCTAATACACCACATCTCACAAACCTTAGCTCAGAAACGGAAGATAAAATATGAGGTTTGAAGATAATATATAGATTTACAAACTTCGTTTGAACCACCATATCAAAAAACTCATGGTTACCCCATAAAAACTACTTTAGTTAACAACAAATTTCTGCCCGTCAGAATTGAATTTTCCAGGAACGTTTCTCTATTTTGTAAAATATCATAAAAATACTTTTACAACTCCAAAAATTCTGAAATTTTACGTGGGTAACTATCAGGATGTTCACTACGTTGTGTCAAAAGGGTTCATCGAAATTCCTTCTAGGTTGAGAGATAAATTCGAAACTCTACAGCTGACCAAAAATTCGTTTTTGTTTTCACTCCATAATTAACATCCATGATTATTACAAATAATAATGTCTTAAGATTGTTGGGTGCAATAATCAAAAACAAGGAAAAAATCAAATAAGAAAAAGTTATTGATACTTAGCTCCTTTATAATGAAGTGATAGATTTGACGAAACAGATGAGCTCCCCAGATCTCCGCAACAACAACAAGGCAAAACTTTGAAAACAGAGTGAGTCACGTGTTCAACACATTGCCCTTAAGACATTAGCGCCCGACTACACTCAAGAGTGATGCTATAGCCCTCACAGGACGGATATCTCCATGATAAAACACCCTAATACACCTACTACTAGCATACATAGTAGATGCTCAAACTTGAGCTTGGCAACTCCGAAAAACCCTTAAGGAAAATCGCGAACGCATAAGAAAACATATAAAATATCTTCCCTTGGGGGTCCCTCTAAAATATAGAGCAACCCCTTTCTCATAGATTTTACAAAAGTAGTGAATTTGTTTATATAATGGAACAAAACAACTTAAGAAGAGGAACTCCCCCGATGGGAGACTAAAAAGCTTATATAGTCTCTTAAAACAACTAAAAAGTGGAAACTCCACAATGTGGGACTAATAAGTTTTTCATTCACAAAAGAAAACAATAAATTATAATTTTATTAAAACCTTAAAAATTATTTTTTAGTAATTATTTTCTAACATTAAGTGCCCTTAACTACAATAATGAGCGCTATAATCTGGACTCCCCTTATGATTAAGTAAAACCTTCTAGGTCCCCTATGATTAAGTAAACCTTCCGAGTCTTCAAAATTTGCAGAAAAAGAAATTTCTTAACAGAATTGTATAGAGAGGAAACCGATTCTGCTAAGGGTTTTTCATATTTACTACAATCAAGGTAAACCCTAATCTTTCATGGGATTCTTCATTTCTGTTATTTGATTCATTCCCTTTTCTTTATTTCTACTGTATTTTGGTCTTCAAGTTTCTTGTAAACTTTTGTGATTTCTCTAACAGTATTTTGCTTCAATTCAGGGAATTCTTGTTACTGATATCTGAATGTTTAGTTAACTTTTCTGGTTTTTTGATGTATAAGTTATATACTCAGTGATTACATTTTTGAATTTTGAAGCTTAATAAAGGTTTTGGTAATGCACATTAAGTGTTTGCTGTTAGTTCTGACAGACATAAATTGTGGGTTAGACTCTAATGGTACCTTAAGCTGTATGTTATAAGTTCTTATGGGGTGGGAGGGTGGGGGCCTTGCCCCATTTTTATGCTGTGTGTGGAGAATAGGATTGTTGACCTAGCAGTTAGGAAGGCTTCATGGGTATGGCATGTGTGGAATAGGCTTGATGGCTCAGCAGTTGGTGGGTGGGGCATTGTCCCGTGAGTATGTTGTGTGTATGGAGAGGGATTATGCTTGGTGCCGGATAGGCTTTTATTACTCGGCATCTAGGGGGCAGTTGGCCTATGACCTAGCTGTCTCTACCAATGATTTTGGTGCAGTCGAGCTGTTTAAAAAAACATAGGGCATTACTTTTTAAAAATGTTTCACAGAATTTACATGATTTTGGAAGTTATACTGCTTCGTTACCTACTTTTTGTAGTTTCTGGTTTTGTTTGCTTCCTTGAGTATAGTTTGTTACTTATTACTATTTTGTATTGGCTAGGGTTATCCATTCTCTGGAAGTCCCATGAAGGGCGTGGAGAGAGATAAGGAACAAGGTGATTTTTTGTGTCCGACATTGTAAACCAAATTACCCTATTTCATTTATTACTTGTGTATAGTATAAGGGTTTTTAGATATACATATTTACTTAACTTGTAGTAGTCGTATATTTGATTTTCATATATGGCTAAGTGATTGAGTAATTGTTTTTAGTCTTTAACCCAGTCTTAGAAGTGATTCCACTAAAAATAATAGTTCCTCTTTGATCCTTAAAATTTTTTGATTGCTGTCAATCCAGCATTTCTTGGCACTGGAGTCTGGAGATAGCGGAGTTTCTTGGCACTGAAGATAGGGGAGCTTCAACTAGACAGAATTTAATCCGGTAAGAAAACACGCTTTTGCTTGATATTATATTTTGTGTCATGAGTTTGTGTACATCCTTTAGTTATGTATTTCTCATCTTCTATGTAACTATGAAACTAACATGCCAAGACTAGTCAACTTCTCATTATTCCTTCTGCGCAGACGTTTCCTGCAACCCATGAACTAAATGTAATGGAAAAAAAACTGATCAGGAGACTTACAAGGCTGAACCCTGCGAGAAAAGTTTGGAAACCACCTGTTGAAGATCTTTATGTACCTCCAAAACCTAAGAAGACTGCAACATCCGTGGCCAATTAGATTGTTGAAATTTTCGAAGGAATGACTATTTCTGAGCTTACCCAGCATACTGCCTACCAATATCCTCTGTAAGATTTCCTTGCTAATGTCGGGGAAAAGGATGATTTGGAATTCGACCCTATCAGCATCAACGTTGCAGAGCTGGTGCAATGGTAATTTCCTATTCTATCAAACAAATACTGTTAGTGTAAATTAGTGCAACACCAGTCATACTACATTGGAGATTTTCCACTAGTATATTAATCCTTTCAACTCAGATTGTTATATATGTTGACCTGAGAAAGTCATTAACTAGGGTCATTCTCATTTTTATTGGAAGTTGGGGTTAATGTTAGAAGGTGGCAGTCTAATGAAGGTGCAGATGTCCAACCACAGCCAGTTGTAATAGGAACGGGTCATGTTGATCATGGTATAACTTCTCTTTGTTATGCTTTGCCCCAGACATCTGTGGCAGCCAGGGAAGCTGGCGGCACCACCCAACATCCTGGTCATGCCGCATTTAGTGCGATTAGGACAAGAGGAGCTGCTTTTACAGAATAAATTGGATGAGCTTTGCTTCTTCAGTCTGAGCTGATGGATCCGAAATCAGGCATGTATGGACGAGCACAAGCTTATGCAGCGGAGACAAGATTATACAGAGGACGAGGTCCTTCGACTGCAATAGTTAAAGTGGAGGAAGACAGAGAGTGTAAAAAGCCACAGAGACTTGAGTTGCCAATAATAAGTTAAAAGTGATGTTGGGGAATGGTGCGAGCTGTTACAGGCGTGCTCAGGTATGATTCTCTTTATCGTGGTAGTAGGATCCCTGTTTGCTGAAAGGTACTCCAATTTGTATTTTTAGCTTGATAAAGAGTGAGCAGATTTTTTTTTCTTTCTTTTTTTATCATACAAAATTTGTACTGTCCGTTTACCCGTCATACCTGTATTCATGACTAGTGGTGCTAAAGGCAATTGACGCGTCGACACAACCGGATACATTCATATGAATGATAACTGGTCCACTTTGTGTCAGCATGATACATATGACGGAAGCTCTTTCCTGCAGTTGGGCAGTTCATTTGGATTTGAAGCAGCTCATTGTACTGGTTGATCAGTAGCTTCAGTTTTTCACCTTTATATTGAATCTTTTCACTTAAATTCAATGCCAGGTAACTGCGAATATTGTCCATGTTGGTGTTGGTGTTGGGGCGTGTATAGTGGGGGTTCGGTATACGAAAAATCACCTAAAGCTATTACTGTTGCAACTGCTCGAGGCCATATGCAGGTACACTGTCTTTGCTAAAAAAAAGATCTTGTCATATGGACTGCCCAGTTTTTGTAATCGATTTTCATATTCAGTTCTTGGTATTGATTTCTTTGTCAACCACTAAGAAATTATTGATTGGTCACTTTTATTATGAAAAATAATCTTTTAGATGTTTATGTGGTTTTGGTCATAGAATCACTTAGATGCTAAAAAGCAAGAAATATCAACTAGGATATAATCACAACCTATTAAGATAACATTCTTAAGTTAAAGGATTATTTATTTAAAAGAATTTGATATTATTTATTTTGTTCAAGGCTTTTCAGGTTTTAAAAGTGACTATAATTAAGTTCAACTTGAAATATAATGTAATTAGAACTAATTAATCGATCTTAGTGGGAACGTAGACTTAAAATCACACATTAGTATAAAATAATCTACTCGGTGGGTGTCAAAAAGTGAGCTAAGATTTTCTTTATTTTCTTTTTCTTTTAACACCTCTTTTGGTTGGAAGAATTGGAATCCTAGTAATTTAATTATGGGATAATCCAATTCTTGGAATTGAATTCCAATCCAATACATTAGCGTTTGGTTGAGGTAATTTTACATTAGTATAAGGAGAAGAGTTACAGATTGCTGAGCTCTCGAAGGGAAGGCAAGCTATTAATAGCAGTTGCAGACGCACGGACTTCGTGTGAGCTTCAATTGGATAGGTGCCGATATCACTCTAATACAATGTTAAAATTATTAGGTGATGATACCAGCGATTTGAGTTTGAAATTCGTTAGAGCCATTTCTTTTACCGATCATAATAAAAAAATACCAACACATAACTATAACGATATATTATATCAACTATACTATGCACACAGTGGTTTGGTTAGCCAACGAACAATCAATAAAATCTTTACAAAAGGAAAACCAAATATACTTTCCTGGTGATTCTCAAAAGGAAAACCAAATTATATATATTTGCCAATCAAAGATAAAGTGATATCTTCCTTATCCTTAGTGTAATAAGAACAAGGGGCAAAGCTAGTTATGGTTGCACCCATTTGTTGGCTCCAGATGGCCAAAACCAATCTGTGTATTATTATTCCTCTACAAAAAAAATAAAAAAATAAATCTATGATTTGTCTTCTTATTTAGTATTTTCCTTTACTTAGTTGGTTGCCCATATAAGAATTTGTATGTTTTTTTATAGAGCGTGAGAGATAAAGAGAGTAATTAATTTGGTCTGTTTGCTCTGTTTTACTCTGTTTATGATAGCATGAATGATTCTAAGACTGAAACACCTTTTGTTAAAGCTGGGTTACTAGTAGGTTATCATTTTGGTGGTTAAATCCATTGATAAAGAAAGGAAAATTAAAGGTTAGATCATTACTCTCAGCAGCTATTTATAAGAAACAATTCAAACTTTCCAGCTCTGCTAAAACAAAGAATTCAGCGGGCGAGATAATTAGTTATGTAACCATTGATGCATATAGAATCAGAGAGTTTTCTTACTGGTTTCATCAGATATGGACACTAGCCCTCCAAGTTTGTCTAGGCTTGGCGATTCTTGTTCGTGCTGTGGGTTTTGTGACGCTTGCAGCTTTGGCTGTCATAATACTTACTGCGTTGGTGAACATTCCTGTGGCAAAACTTCAAACCAGGTATCAGAGAAAGCTTATGGGGGTACAGGATAGGAGACTAAAGGCGATATCCGAAGCTTTGGTGAACATGAAAGGGTAAAGACTCAGCTTGGTTCCGAGGGCTTGACACTAGAGAACATGGGTGGAGATGTTCAAATGGTTGAGGTATCGGCAGTTTCTAAAATTGGCATGGATAAAGTGGAGGAAGCTCTGCTTCTTAAGTCTGAGCTGATGATCTGAAATCACTCGTGGATGGAGCAGCACAAGCTGATGTGCGTAGTGGAGGCGAGGTCATTTGATTACTACAGTACTTTAAGCTGGAACTTTTGTCTCAGGTCAACATGTGGTTGTTGGTACCGAATGGGGCATAATTTTGGCTATTAGAAATATGCTGTATAAGACAGCGGATGTGGCAAAATCTGCTATGCCTATTGAGATTGAAGGGCTTAAGGGACTCCCGATGGCTGGTGATGACACTGTTGTCTTGGATTCAGAGGCCAGAGCAAGGATGCTTAGTTCATCCAGGGCAAAGAAAAAGAAGCAGGGTACGTAGGCTTCACATGAATAGACGAAAGACGGAGAGTTTAAAAAGCCACAGAGACTTGAGTTTCTGATACTAATTAAAGGTGATGTCCGGGGAACTGTCCAAGCTGTTACAGACACACTAATGAATCTAGGCGGTGCTCAGGTGTGATTCTCTTTATCGTGGTAATAGGATCCCCATTTGCTGAAAGGTACTCCAACTTATATTATTTGTGATAGGAGGGTCTATTCTTTGATTAGTTTACCTTTTATGATATAGCATGAACAAAATTTCTGTATAAATTCTAAGAAGAAATTGAGTTAGTGATACCGGGGGTGTGGGCGAGGCTTTAGTTAGATAAAAACTGACATTCACCTCCCCCCCCCTGTAAAGTCCGTTTACCTGTTGCACTTGTATTTATAGCTAGATGCCTGGACACCGCCGGATTGTTCTGTATGAATGATAATTGGTCCACTTCGTGTTCAGCTTGATATGTATGCCAGAGCTCTCTCCTGCAGCTGGACAGTTCATTTGGATTTGAAGCAGCTAATTATACTGCTTGATCAGTAGCTGCAGTTGTTCATCTTTATGTTGACAAGGCCGCGGGTACTTGCAAGACTCATGTAGCCGGTAAGGCCGAATTATCAAAAAAATTGAGATTAAAAGAGGCAAAACCATGGGAGGAGAAGTGAAGATTTCTGGTCGTAAGGTGATTGATGGCCTAGTCACCAAATCGTCACATTTAAGGATGTTAAGAATTGGGAGGTAATTTTCAAAGGCTCCTGTGATTCACTGAAACGAGAGAAACAGGACATAACTGTTGGAAAGGGTACCAAGTGCGGTTCGAGAAAAGATCGCCGATCGGAAGTCACCGCAGGTCAACTGTGAATTCCTAACCAAAAGAGAAACTTGATATTCTGAGGAGTGAGGACCCAAAAGGAAATTATTAATTGGTCACTGTCATGTTTGTGTGGTTTTGGTCATATAATCACAACCTAATAAGATAACATTCTTTAAGTTAAAAAGAATTATTTTGATATTACTCGTATTTATTTAGTTCAAGGCTTTTCAGGCACTAAAAGTGACTGTAATTAAGTTCCATTTGAAATATAGTGTCACTAGTGGGAACCTTATACGAATATGTTCGAGGTTAAAAAAATTTGGCGCACATTTCTTTTGGGACCACGTAATTCGATTATTTTGGTGGGGAAGAAATTATTCTTTGGTCTTCACCACTGTACGTACTTTAATCATGCAATGCAAAATATCTATCCAGTTTTCAGAGATATGCCGTATGAAAAGAAAAAAAAAAAAAAAATACTCCCTCCGTTTCTAAAATATAGTCAAGGTTTTTTTACAAGTAATTTGTGGTCTAGTTAGCAATTGTTGATAATCAAGTTTAGTAATGATAATTAATGTTGATAATTAATTTTTCTTATCATATGAATTATAACTCTAAAATAGATTAAAAAAAAATTCCGTTGCATTGAAGAAATTAACCAACAAAGTGAAACTATTCAATTTTTTAAAATTTGAAGAAAGTCCGAACAGGTTACGCGCATTCTTTTAATCAAGAAACATACTAGTTATTGACGATATGGGGTTTCCGAATTATTCGCGAATAATTCGGATTCGATTGGTAACGATTCGGCGAATCGGTGACTCGGCGATTCGTTATCAAGAAACATGTGACTCGGCGATTTATGAACTCATTTAAGTGATTGAGAAAAATTAATAATTTTTTGAGAGTTATTAAAGAAGTTGGGGGTGGGGATTGAACCCATGACCTCTTACTTGCTAATTAAGGCTCAAACCATTGAGCTATTTGCGAGGAATTGTTTGGTTCTATTCTTAATGTATTATCTATATAATACAATAAAATTGGTTTAAATCATTTTTTCAACTCAATAAAACCTTAAAAGGTTGGTTAGTTTATTTTTTATTAATTTGATGTAACATATTCTCAAATTTTCCGGTTGGTATTTGAGTTTAACTTAGTATTTCTAAAACGATTTCAATTTTTATTCAAAACCTAACGATACAAAATTAGCTTAAATCCGTTCCGAACTAAACACTCCGGTTTTTCAAACATTTTTCAAACCGTTGACGATGACATTTTTGGTTTTAATGGAGGTTAGGTTGATGAGAAGAAAGAAGAAGAAGATGAAAAAACTGATTTGATTTTGGTTAATTGATTTGATTTTGGTTAATTAAAAAAATTGATTTGATTTCCGGTTAATTTAAAATTCTAGTCGACACGTATAGGCCGTCAATAAGAGGGAACTCCCTCTCCGCCCTTTACCAAGCCCCGTATTGCTAAAATATAGGGGTTTCCTTTTGGGTATGTCAAAAAAATATGATTGTTTCCATATGTGAAAAGTCAAATGTTATGATTTTACTACTATATTCATAGAGGGACCACTTCTCTCTCTTCTTTTTTTTTCTCTCCGATATAAAAAAGGGACCACTTCTCTCTCCTATTTCTCTAATAGCAAATGAGTTGGGACCAAATGATAGTTTTGGAAAAAACATGAAAAAGTGGCTAAAATAATTAGTTTTCTTAATTTTTGGTGACCTCTCCAAGGGAAGGCAAGGTATTAATATCAGACGCACAGACCTCCATGTGAGCCTCAGATGAGTAGGTGCCACTATCACCGTAATGCAATGCTAAAATTATTGGGTGATAATAATACCAATTATTTGAAATTCAAATTTTTTAACGATCAAAAAATACAAACCCATAACTAATATAGGTACTTACGGACTCAATCAAATCTTTACAAAAGAAAAGCCAAATAATATATGTTTTCCTGTACATATATTATACTTTCCTGTACGCGGGTGATTCTCTTTTAGTGAAAGGAGATTCTTCGCATACTCTCTTTTGCCAATCAAGGATAAAGGGGCAAAGCTAGTTATTTATTATTTGCCTTTACTTAATTAGTTGGTTGCCCATACAAGAATTTGTATGTTTTTTTTTTTTTTTCAAAGAGATAAAGAGAGTGATTTGGTCTGTTTACTCTGTTGCTGGGACTATGGATAATTCTAAGGCTGAAACACCTTTTGTTAAAGCTGGGTTATTCACTAGATTATCATTTTAGTGGTAATATTGCAGGAATTAACATGGAAGTTAGTGTTAGTTTGATCTCTTGTGACACAATCTCAGCCCCCATCCGCTTCGGCTCCTTTGACTAGGTTACCCATGAGGCTCACTGGTAGGTTAGCACATCAACCTGTTCAATTGATGTAGCAGTATGTTGTTGGAGCTTAGCTTGTTACGATTCCAACTAGTTAATGTAATACTCTTTATCTAATAATAAACAAACTTTTAGTTATTACATGTATTATTACAGAAATAAATTAGCATAACGAAAATAAAATGTCAAAAATTGTCTAAAACAATGATTCTTTTGTGAATTATGCATCAAATGTGATGTGTTGTGTAGTATTTTACGCATGATGTGGCGTGCTTTCTTCGCGTGCCGTGCTGATGTTCCTATTTATCTGGCACATCACAACACATTAAACAAACATGTTGTGCTGGGCCAGTCACGTGATGTGCTGGGCCAGTCACGTGATGTGCTCGAATTTTAATATGCTATGTTATAAACGTGCTGGCCCGTCCCAATTTACACCTTTGTGGATAGGTATGAGGAGGACTGGACCATTTTTCGTGTGAAATTTGGATGCAACCATCACAAAGCAAAGCAAAGGCAATACACCAAAACATGAAGTCATGGCAAACGACTAGAAAGGAAAGCAACCTGTAACAAAAGGGGCCAACACGGTTAGCCACACATTCAACTTTAAAAAGGAAGATACAAAGATGGGAAAAGAGGCTTTTTAGGCTTTCTGTATATAAATTAATAACAAGGATAAAAAATCTTTAAGGCAGTATTCATTTCTTTTGCTCGGGAAGAGATAATTCCCCGGCCTTCACCATTGTACTTTAACCATGCAAAATATCTATCCACTTTTCTAGTCATGGCAAAATGACATCTCTAATGAAAATTTAATCAATTTTTTTTTTCAATATTCGGTTAACCATTGGTTAATGGTTCGGTTTCTCTATCAAACCAAAACCGAAACCAATACTATCGGTTTTCATCTTTTCTAAACCAAAACCAACCATTAGTTAATGGTTTGGTTCGGTTTCTCCCTAATCGGTTTGGTTTGGTTCGGTTTCTCGGTTAACCGGTAACCATGTTCAGCCCTAATGATGCCATATGAAAAGAAAAAAAAAGGAGAAGAGTTACGGATTCTTTAGTGGTCGAAATTCTCATCTTCCGGTTTGAGTTTGAAATTTGTTAACACCAAATTCTTTACTTCTTTACTGATCAGGAGAAAAAAAAAAAACATAACTGTTACGATGCATTGTATATCAACTACTATGCAGCACCCAGTGGTTTGGTTAGCCAACAAACAATCAATCAAATCTTTACAAAAGGAAAGCCAAATAATACTCCCTCCGTTCCGATTTACTTGACGTTGTAGAGAGTACTCATATTAATTCTTCTTAAAAATTTAAATGACCTAGTTTTTAGTTTCTAGATTCTAGGAAAAGTTATCAATCCCATAGTGATTTACTTGGGTTGTAGTAAAATTTCTCCATCAATTTGGAACACAATAAAAAAGTAGAGTAGAATTAAATATTAGAGTACTGATTACAATAAAAATTAATGATATTGTGTGATTCCAAAACAAAGGCAAATCAGTAAGAATATGAGAAAAATACTAAGACTATCATCTAATTTGGAACACATAAAAAAAGGCAAATCAGTAAGAATATGAGAAAAATACTAAAACTATCATCTAATTTGGAACACACAAAAAACCTTAAAACATCAGGTAAAATGGAACGAAGAGAGTATATGTTTTCCCGTACACACATATATACTTTCCTTTACGCAGGTGATGCTCTTAGTGAAAGGAGATTCTTCGCATACTCTCTTTTTCCAATCAAGGATAAAGTGATATTTTCCTTATCCTTGGTAATAAAATCTATGATTTGTCTTCTTATTTATTATTTGCCTTTACTTAGTTGGTTGCCCATATAAGAATTTGTATGTTTTTTTATAGAGCGAGAGAGATAAAGAGAGTGATTTGGTCTGCTTGCTCTGTTTTTCCTCTGTTTATGGGATCATGAATGATTCTAAGGCTGAAACACCTTTTGCTAAAGCCGGGTTATTCAGTAGATTATCATTTTGGTGGTTAAATCCATTGATAAAGAAAGGAAAACACAAAAATCTTGAAGATGATGATATACCCATGTTAAGAAATTCGGACAGAGCAAGCACTTGTTACATGTTATTCATGCAGCAACAACAGCGACAACAGCAACCACAATCAATTTTCTGGGCAATTGTTCGTTGTTATTGGAAAGAGATCTTCGTGTCTGGTTTATTTGCATTACTCAAGATAATCATTCTATCTTCCGGTCCATTGTTTCTTAGTGCTTTCATTAAAGTTGCAGAAGGCAAAGAAGATTTTAAACATGAAGGATATGTTTTAGCTGGATTATTGTTCTTCTCAAAATTGTTAGAATCGTTGTCTCAACGCCAATGGTATTTTCGTAGTAGAATTACGGGTATCCGGATAAGATCATTACTCTCAGCAGCTATTTATAAGAAGCAATTCAGACTTTCTAGTTCTGCTAAAACAACGAATTCGGCAAGCGAGATAATTAGTTATGTAACCGTTGATGCATATAGAATCGGAGAGTTTTCTTACTGGTTTCATCATACATGGACACTAGCGCTCCAAGTTTGTCTAGGCTTAGCGATTCTTGTTCGTTCTGTGGGTCTTGCGACGCTTGCAGCTTTGGCTGTCATAATACTTACTGTGTTGGTGAACATTCCGGTGGCAAAACTTCAAACCAGGTATCAGAGAAAGCTTATGGGGGTGCAGGATAGGAGACTAAAGGCGATATCGGAAGCTTTGGTGAACATGAAAATCTTGAAGTTGTATGCTTGGGAGATTCATTTCAAAACTGTTATTGAAAAACTGAGAAATGATGAATACAAACGGTTGTCACCTATGCATTATCAGAAAGCGTTCAACGGTTTCCTCTTCTGGGTATCACCTGTCATGGTGGCCGGTGCCACCTTTTGGGTTTGTTATTTTCTCAAGGTTCCTCTGAATCCTAGTAACGTGTTCACGTTTATAGCAACGTTACGTATTGTGCAAGACCCTATTAGATTGTTTCCTGATCTTATTGGAGTTGTGATTCAAGCAAAAGTTTCATTTGAAAGGATCCAAAAGTTTCTTGCAGCACCGGAGTTGGAGAATGAGAAGGTCAGGCACAAGGGAAACGATGGAGAGCAACAACTCAAGCATTCCATATTTATCGAATCGGGTAATTTCTCATGGGAAGAGAGTCCTACTCTGAGAAACATAAATTTAGAGGTTAAACCTGGTGAGAAAGTGGCTATATGTGGAGAGGTTGGTGCAGGCAAATCAACACTTTTAGCAGCAATTCTTGGAGAGGTACCGAACATAAAAGGAACGGTAAGTTCTTTTTACAGGCAGACCCATTTCTTTCATTTTTCTTTTAATCAACAAGAAGTTCAAAACTTAGCGTTCAGATTTCTAAATTCAATCTGCAGATTCAAGTTTATGGAAAGACGGCCTATGTTTCTCAAACGGCATGGATACAGTCGGGAAGCATACAAGAAAATATTTTGTTTGGGTGCAGCTTGGATAAGAAAAGGTACCAAGAAGTATTGGAAAGATGTTCACTGCTAAAGGACCTAGAAATGCTACCATATGGTGATCTCACTGAAATAGGAGAACGAGGAATCAATCTGAGTGGTGGGCAGAAGCAACGGATTCAACTAGCTCGTGCGCTCTATCAGGATGCTGATGTATATCTCTTGGACGACCCATTCAGCGCAGTTGATGCTCATACTGCGACCAGCTTATTCAATGTGAGATCATAAATCTCTTTACCTGCATATTATTTTGCTCAGTATTTGTATCCTTTAGTTTGATGATTGATAAATTGGTTTCCACAGGAATACGTTATGGGAGCTCTTTCAGGAAAGACAGTGTTACTAGTGACTCACCAAGTTGATTTTCTTCCCGCAGTCGATTATGTTCTGGTCAGTTTGCAACTAAAATCCCATTAAACTGCTATCTAGTCGATTACGTCTTGCTTCTCTATATAACTGAAAGTTTGATGATCATTCTACCCTCTTATCTGCTTGATAGCTTATGTCAGACGGTGAAATCCAACATGCATCTCCATATCAGACGCTACTAGCTTCAAGTTCGGTATTTTATGACCTTGTCAATGCACATAAAGATACAGCCGGAAATGAAAGGCTCACTAAGGCCGATTCCTCGCAAAGAAATTTAATCTCTGCAAGGGATGGCGCAAAAATATATCGAGACAAAGAGATCAAAGAATCAGCAGGACATCAGTTGATAAGGAAAGAAGAACGAGAAACGGGAAACACGGGCTGGAAGCCGTACCTACAGTATCTGAATGGAAAGAAAGGCTTCTTTTACTTGTGTTTAGCATCTGTTCCGCAATTCTTTTTTTATGCTTGCCAAATACTGCAGAACTACTGGATGGCTTCTAACCTCCAGAACTCTCAGGTCAGCAAACTGCGACTAGTCCTAGTGTACTTTGCAATTGGATGCATCTCGATATTCTTTTTACTTGTCAGAATCTTTTCTGCGGTTGCTTTGAGTATGCATTCATCCAAGTCCTTATTCTCTCAATTACTGGATTCTCTTTTCCGTGCACCGATTTCTTTTTATGAGTCGACTCCACTGGGAAGACTACTAAGCCGGGTAAGTGCACTAACTATATTATTGCAGTAAAAGGATTGTAGATTTTGTTTGAGAATTGACTGAGGCTAATTAACATTTCTTCTATAGGTCTCCGCTGATCTAAGTACAGTAGACCTCGATCTCGGATTCATTTTCATACATGTTATCGTGGTTACAGCTAATTTGTACATTACTCTTGGAGTACTGACTGTCATCACCTGGCAAGTCGTGTTTGTTTGCATACCAATGGCATTCTCGGTGATATACTTGCAGGTGAAGTACAAATTTTTTCTTCCAACGTAATCTTGTAAGAAAATAATGGATGAGTTGAAAATGTATTCTGAATGAACAGGGATACTATTCGGCTTCAGCAAAAGAGTTCATGCGGATTAATGGAACAACCAAGTCTATGGTAGCAAATCATCTTGGGGAGTCCATTGCAGGAGCAATGACAATTAGAGCTTTTCAAAATGAAGAAAGATTCTTTCTTCGAAATCTCGAGCTCATTGACAAAAATGCTAGTCCTTGTTTTTACATCTATTCCGCAAATGAGTGGTTCATCCAACGTTTGGAAACATTATCAGTCATTGTTCTTTGTTCCTCCGCGCTACTACTGGTTTTGCTTCCTCAGGGAACTTTTAGTTCAGGTGAGCATATATAGAACGGAACTCTGGCAATCCTGTTCCTTTGGTTAATTTTACTAATGGATTTTTTGGTTACCAATCTTATGATATGCATGGCAGGGTTCATCGGAATGGCTTTGTCATATGGTCTCTCGCTGAACATGTCTCTTGTATTCTCAACTCAAAACCAGTGTGCATTGGCAAATAACATCATTTCAGTGGAAAGGCTAAGCCAGTACATGAACATTCCTAGTGAAGCTCTAGAAGTCATAGAAGGAAATCGGCCTGCACCAAGTTGGCCTGCTGTGGGTAGAGTTGAGTTCCACGATTTAAAGGTAAACTACGCGAAGCTTGTCAATGACTTTGCAAGAGTCTTGTTTGAAGAAGATTAATATACTAAGATATTTGATGATCCAAGCAGATACGTTATAGGGACGATACTCCCCTTGTTCTTCAAGGGATTACCTGCACATTTGAAGGTGGACACAAGATTGGAATTGTTGGCAGAACTGGCAGTGGGAAAACAACTCTGATAAGTGCTTTGTTTCGAATAGTAGAACCATTTGGAGGAAAAATTGTCATAGACGGCATTGACATCTCAACGATTGGACTGCATGATTTGAGAATGCGGTTGGGGATTATACCTCAAGATCCTACTCTCTTTAAAGGAACTGTGATATACAATTTAGATCCACTGTCTCAACATAGTGACCATGAAATTTGGGAGGTATGTTTTTAGATATCTCTGCGTGCTTTTTTATTAGTACCTGGAAGAATTGCACATTTTATGGATTAGCTACATTTCTAATTCTACTCATAATTCATAAATGTGTTAAGGTTCTGGAGAAATGTCAGCTTCGAGACACGGTACAAGAGAAAAAAGAGGGTTTATGTAGTCTAGGTATGCAATTGTCAGTACCAGCAGCAGCTCTCTCTTGACTCCACCCCATTGTCTTATACTCCTATTTAACTTTTTAATACATTGCAGTGGAGCAAGATGGTGGAAACTGGAGCATGGGACAGCGCCAATTATTTTGCTTGGGTCGTGCTCTTTTGAAGAGAAGTCAGATACTGGTGCTTGATGAAGCTACTGCTTCAATTGATAATGCAACAGATTCTATCCTTCAGAGAACCATACGCACTGAGTTTGAGAGTTGCACAGTCATCACAGTAGCTCATAGGATACCAACCGTGATGGACAGTACAATGGTGCTTGCAATCAGTGACGGTGAGTTTATATATACATACTCTTGGTATATAAGAAACCGTTATCAAGTCTAACACAAGTGGGCTGCTCTCTTTGCAGGGAAGATAGTAGAATACGATGAACCAACGAAACTGATGAACCAAGACGGATCGTTGTTTGGGGAGCTTGTAAAGGAATACTGGTCACACATCAACTCTGCACATTCATAAGAATGTGAACGATTTTACATTGGAGCACCTTGCTTATATACATATGACTTTGAGAAACATAAGAATGCAACCAGTTGCATTACACTAAGTCCAGCTAGAAACCAATAAAAGTAATCTAAATGCGCCTGATTTATGTTGGTTGCTATCCATCCGTGCTGACCACCTGCACTAGTTACCTTCTGAATGACTGATATAAGGAAGACACTGAGGAACTTGATCGTAGAAAAATTCTTGTAAACCGACAGCGGCAAATACAAGAGCAAGACCTGACAAGACATATTGCGGAATCAACCACCAGACAACCATAGGAACTGTTGCTTTTGGATCGTCAATTAGTCCAAACTCTTGAGCAATTTTAAGCCTTCTATCCTCCACTATAGCTGCTACAACCATTGTTATGGTAGAAATAAATATGCCAACCCCAATTCTCTGAAGTGTAGTTACGCCGTTAGAGTAACTGGAAGGAAGAAACGGTCGTACGATGCGGAAAACAACATGATAGATGTACTATAAAAGATCTGAGCTGAAGCTGAGGGTATCTGAAAGTCTGGTCCTATCGATCTGTCCATAGTGCTCCCTTTCTTAATAAAGAAGGTGTGCACTTGAGCATGCACTACTGGGTATATCAAACATATAATCCATACCGGAACCAACCGCAGTACAGCCTTTACATTTTCAACCTTAGTAATACTGGACGATGTCCCAGCTTTATCTGCATCTTTTTTCAGAGTATAGCGGTAGGATTTCATTCCAGACATGATAACAAGCAGTGCAATAACCATTAAAATGGATGAAATTCCAGATGCAAGACCCCAACCCAAATTATCTTGGACATAGTTTAAACTCAAGTGAGAAGTGCATGCTCCAACAGATTGTCCGAACATCCACCAATTAAAGAATGAACTGTTGGACTTGGATTCATTAGAATTTAGTTTGTCAAATTGGTCTGCACCGAGAGCTGGTACGCAGGTCTTGTATCCAGCACTCCCAATTCCAATTAGATACAGTGAACAGAAAAAGAAGATTACTTGGAACGTAGACGGAGAAGAGCACAAAAGGTTGTCTTCCACGGCATTATTAGAACAAGCAGTCAATTGTGAAGTACATAGCGTTAACAACCCAAGCCCCTGCCACATATAATAATTTCGAAAAATGTATTAGGACAAAGACAGGGCTCTTGCGGCCTCTCAACAACCACCTATCCTGCAGAAAATTAAGAGCAATAACGAGAGCTGAGTGTGAAATTTACCAACACATAGATGATCACAGAGAACAAGATGGCACGGAATTTTTAGTCGGTAGATCCCTTAGTAAAGATGTTCTGCTTGATGCCATAAATATTCTTAGAGCCACAATGAGGGTACTTCAAGTCCTGCTTTCCGGTCTAGCTTGGCTGTCAGTTTTCTCTTTGATTTTATTCACCCTCTTACTGAAGTTAGTACTGCGATTCTGAATGATGGCTTGACGAGAGATACTAATTCTTCAGTGGTTACTGCTTCCAAATGCAACAATAGTTTTTGATCAGAGGCCACATAAATGTCATAAAAGGCGGGTTTGCTCTCTTCTGGGAAGCAAGTTATTATGTTGGTCAGCCTACTAAAAAAGCTGGAGCCGAGAATCAAGCTTCTGGTTCGTTATATACTAATTTAGAGATATTATTTAAACTATTGCCTGCAGTTCCTTTTCTTCTTAGTGTTAAATGGATTTGGTATTCTTGTTGTTGTTACACTTGTCACTACATCCTCTAAGCCTTTTCTGTTGCTAGGTTAATTTGTAACTTGATCATTTTATTTTTACAGTTGAAAGATAACACGGAAGTTATTACTTTACAGTTTTTATTTTGCATTTAGCATGCAGCTGAAGTTGCTGATGGGAAACTTTATATTACTGGAGGAAGTCGCAATGGACGATATCTTTATGATATTCAGGTATCTTTTTCTAGGTGGACATTCAAAAGAGTTATCCAAAGTCGTAACTGGTTTGTACTTGAGGGAAATCTGTAACACTAGTTGGTTCTAGATTGATAATGTTTGGAGAAGACAGTAGAAGGCGTTTACCTTCCATATTTGTAAACAAATTCACATTAGTTTTGAACATGTTCCAACATAGTCATAGCAAAACAAAACACATAAATTAGAGTTAGTCTTGGATCATTGATCTAGTTCATTTTTGTCTTTGCATTTGTTATTTCCTTGTTTAGTTTGTATTTGATTTCCTGACATATTGGTGCTTGAAATACTCTTAAATTTCTGATTGCAGTACTACAGTTTTGTCATGTCATGTCGGCAGGATTTATTTACGTCTCTTCTCATCTTAGAATTACTTTTCTGAACAACAATTTCCACAATATCTTAGACTAGGAATACGTGGAAACTAAGTATCCTCAACTCAAGTCACACGCGCATGGGTAAATCTCCTGGGTCGCACAGAAAGGGGTTTAAATGTGCCCATCTCAAGTTTTCAAATATAAATTTTGTCTTCAATTCCATGGGTCCAACTGTGAACGGGATTTGTAGAGAAATTCATGATCAAAATTAAGTGACAACTTTAGTAGCGAATAAGTGTCCTCAAGTCAAGCAAGGACCATATCAGGGTCGTATAGAATAAGTGATGTGTTCCCTTGCTGCCTTCACTTCCCTGCCTTCATAACCACGTTATGCCCAGTTTTTCTTTTGAATACTCAGTGGTCTCCCCAAACTTCTCTAACGTATAGAAGAATGTAAGGAGGATTCGATATAGTAGAGTAGTAAATGGTGGTGACAACTTTAGTAGCGAGCCGTATACTATATTTTTCACTGAGGAGCCCCGTGAACGTGTTGCCTACTTGATGGAGTATGGTGACGTAAGGGAAAAGGTGATCCCACCACCTCATAAACATGTGTTTATATATTCAAACGTCTGAGATACTTCATCCTTTTGTAATTACCCTAGTTAGCAATTGGATACGGAGAGGAGTTCGGGGCAGACATCTCTAATTTAACGATTTGGATAGAAGAATGTAAAAATGGTCAAGTTCGTTGTTAAGTGTAGTTAACGGATAGACGTCTATAATTTTAGAAATATAAGTTCTCTCGGAAAACGTTACATCAAATTAATAAAAAGTATATTTTTAAGGTTGTATGGAGTTGAAAGAATGATTTAAACCAATTTTATTGTATTATATAGATAATACATTAAGAATAAACACAAACAAGCAAATAGCTCAATGGTTTGGTCTTAATTAGCAGTAAGAGTCATGGGTTCAATCCCCACCACCAACTTATTTTTCACTGAAAAAACCCGTGAACGTGTTGCCTACTTGATGGAGTATGGTGACGTAAGGGAAAAGGTGATCCCACCACCTCATAAACATGTGTTTATATATTCAAACGTCTGAGATACTTCATCCTTTTGTAGACTCTGCACCAAGGAAAAATCGGAGGTCAACCGTCAACGAGTGACTAATTACCAACTTACCATAAAAGATTAAAAAAAAATAATCTATAAATGGTCACCGAACCAAATGCAATGTTCACTCCTACTTTCAAAGTACTTCTGTGAAAAACAAGAAAAACGAGGAAACAAATATTTTTTCGATGGAAGCCAAAGGATGTTTCGCCATTTTTTTGGCTCTTGTGTCCATAACAGGTTTAGTTTTAATGCTTTGTCTTATCTCTTTGTTTGTTTTTTTCCTTTATATTTTTCGTTTTCAGCGTTCCATTCCATGAATTAACAACCGTAATGGTTAACAATATCAGTAGCTCATGTTGATTTATAGATGTTACATTAAACTGACGGGGAAAATTATTGGTACTTGTACTGTAGGTGCATTTTCGGCTACATTTACCGTTAAAAACAATTGTCCATACACAGTATGGCCAGGCACATTGACTGGGGGTGGTGGATCCCAATTGTCTAAAACCGGGTTTGAACTTGCATCCGGGGCATCATCATCCGTAGATGCTCCAGCTGGATGGTCAGGACGATTTTGGGCCAGAACTGGTTGCTCCAATGATTCCTCTGGAAGGCTCACTTGTGCCACTGCAGATTGTGCTTCGGGTGCAGTTGAATGCAATGGTGCTGGAGCTATTCCACCAGCAACCTTACTTGAATTCACTCTAAACGGTGACGGTGGTAAAGATTTTTACGATGTTAGCAATGTTGATGGTTTCAACTTGCCAACCTCTATCACTCCACAAGGTGGTTGTAGTTCGACTGAATGCCGAAGTAATATAAACTCTGTTTGCCCAACAGAATTAAGCGTTAAGGATGCTGGTGGCAATGTAGTTGCTTGTAAGAGTGCTTGCTTAGCATTACAACAACCTCAATATTGTTGTACCGGTTCCTTCAATACCGCTGAGACTTGTCCTCCAACGAATTATTCAAAGATCTTTAAAGAAGCTTGTCCTCAAGCTTATAGTTATGCATATGATGATAAAAGTAGCACATTTACTTGTGCCGCTGGTGGTAATTACGACATTACATTCTGCCCTTGAATAGAAATCTAAGGTGATTTGTTCTACTCTATATGAATGAATGAATAAGAGAAGACTTGTTTGTAAAAGGCAAGTCTTTTCATCTCTTTTGTTTTTTTTATCGACCTATGTTTTAGTTTTTCTTTATTATGGGTCACTAGATCCCTGAGTGCGTGTTTCTAAATAAATTGTAATGGTATCGTTATCCATTACAAAGTGGATACTATATTTCTTAAATAAAAAGTTTCGGATGTTGTTCAATTTGATCCACTAGCTAGTAAATTTATCATATGTTACTGCTATATATCACATTTTCGCTTCCACGGTGGGAGGGCCGACTGAAGTAAAACGAAAGATCGTTGATTGCATAACGCGTTATACAACTTCTTTTTTTTGTTGGATTGTCATTTCCGAATTTTTCGTAAAAACTCTAAATTTGATATTGTTGTTTGTACTCATTGCGTATCTTTTTTTATTACCTTTCCAACGAAATAAAATTTGTAAAATTACAAGGCACGAATTTTTAGATATATTATATTAAAATTTGTTTTCCAATTAAACCCTAAAAAGTAAAATACATAAAGTGACTCCTTTAATTTTTAGATATATTATATTCGAAAAAATTTGTTTTCCAATTAAACCCTAAAAAGTAAAATACATAAAGTGTTAAAGTAATTGGACTAAAAGTTTGATTTCTAATTATACAACTAAAAGAGAGAGACAATTTTGTCTAGTAAAAAAGTAACTATAGACATCAAATTACACATTTGTATTAATATTCATTTTACAAAAAAAATGGTCATAAAAGTGACTCCTCCCTTCGAGCCCTTTGGGCTCTCCGGTCGGTCGACCCAAAAATGACGACTAATATGGACTGTTTTTTCCGGGTACAGGGGTTTAACCGGATCCATTTCTTTATCGAAATCA
Organism: Papaver bracteatum; assembly: GCA_023529315.1. NCBI lineage: Eukaryota > Viridiplantae > Streptophyta > Magnoliopsida > Ranunculales > Papaveraceae > Papaver > Papaver bracteatum. Next base: position 212,769 of record JAJJWX010001377.1, read on the forward strand.
ATTTAGTCTTAGAACTTAAAAAAAAAAAAAAAAAAAAAACCAATAATTCTCTTCTCCACCAAAAACCTTGAGTGAAAATGGCACAGTCAATTCCAGGCTTAAACCCTGCAATAAAATCACTCTTAAGAAAACTACTTCTCTTATTTCACCCGGGAGAAGAATCCATCAACCTCAAGAACAGTTGTTGTCATATTTAGGCACCGAATTTGAGTCAACTTATGGTGGTGGGGGGATCTTCTCAGTTCTTGTCTCAAGTCCGTTGGTTCAATTGATTTCATTAAGGATAAGATTCTCAAATGGATGAAGATAATTATAAATTGGTTTTCGCCATTAATGGTGAGAGAGTTGAGTTACTGCATATCAATGATCATTCCACTACTTTACTTGAATTCATTCGTACACAGACTCGTTTCACTGGAACTAAGCTTAGCTGTGGAGAGGGTTAGTATTAATTTCTCTCAACTTCATTTTCATTGATTTAGATTGCCTGGCAATGGTTTTCTTTAGATTATTAAGATTGTCTGATAATAGTGATGCCCAACTGTTTAATTGAATCTTGTTTATAAGAAATCCAAACTGTTTTAAGTGTTCAAATTGATAATTGTTGTTAATATAATACTATGAATTTAGTTCAAATTGATATAACTTTTCAATTTCTTATAGTTTCCTATTATCCCATTTTGTTTCCATTGCAGGTGGTTGTGGAACTTGTGTTGTTCTTTTGTCCAAGTATGATCATGTACGTGAGAAGGTTGAGGATTTCACAGTGAGTTCATGCTTGACACTTCTTTCTAGTATAAATGGGTGTTCAATCACGACGACTGAAGGCCTCGGAAACATTACGGATGGGTGCCAACTGATTACACTTTCTACAAAAAAAAAATAAAAAAAAAATAGGTTAGATTTCAAAATCCTAAATTGTAAGAAGAAAAGACAATGAAACCTTAGCACAACGTGCAAAAAAAAAAAAAAGAGGCTTGGTTTTTGCTCAAATGCTTTATATAGTGAATCACTAGCCCAAAAATAGTATAAAAATTATTTTTTTATATGAATTAATACCATAAAATTTACAAAATTTCCATAATATGAAATAACTACTGTATTTTAGAATATTGATCATCTTTTACACGTTTAAGAATATAACCTATTTAATCATAAATTTTGGACATCCGATATATTTTTAGAGAGCCTCATTACTCATGAAAATATTTGTCACACAATATTTTGTCAACAAATATTGAGTATCTTTTCACACTGTTTTGGAATTTAATTAATTTAGGTTGTTTTTTATATGTGGAAAGCAATGAAAATATATATAATATTTTAATATTTTGGATAGAATTCGGGTATATTTAATTATCAAGATATAACAAAATTAGAATTCGGGTATATTTAATTATTTTATATTTTAGACTAATTTTATATTTAATTATAGTATGAAAAAAATTAAGAAAAGTAATACGAAAATGAAGTTTATTATTTTTTTAATGCTTGCATTGGTGGATTTATTTTTAGTAAAAACTCAATACCATCCCTCACTCCATAATAAAAGTAGCACTGGTGGAGCTTACCCTTTCTCTTATTGGTTGGTGGGCGTAACCTCTCGCTCTCATTGGCTAATTAAGAAACCATTCGTATTCGTCAGATGAAATTTCGTTAGATATGGTGCGTTGATCTGACAATGTGCGGTGTAGATTGGGTGGATTGTTGGGAAGCACGCGACGGACGACCCTCATTATTTAGAAAAATTGCTATATTAATTTCGTGCATTTATTGTGAAAATCCACAAAATAAAGAAAACTAATGGAGTATATTAATTTCTGACATTTATGATTAAAATATAAAAAAATCAATTCAACATATTTATGGAATAAAATAATATAATTGATATTTTTTGAATCTTTTATAATTTCATGTATTTAATATAGAACATCCAGAAAAAAAAATACTATATTAATTCTTACATTTATGAATAAAAAAAAATCAATTCAATGTATTTATGGATAGATTAATGAGATTTATATTTTTAAAATCTTTAGTAAGGAAAAAAATGAAAAAAATATAGAAATGACAAAAAGATTACTATGTTAATATTTTATAATTTCATGTAGTTATTATAAAAAATCCAAAAAATAATAGAACAACAGACTTCGTTCAGCGGCTCCGCAACTATATTGCTAGTCATGATGCTAACGTGAACTATATTGCTAGTCATGATGCTAACGTGCGTGTAGGTGATTTCCTTTTTCATAGGTTAAGTGTGGTAGTTCAAAAAGGAGTTGGAGCCCAGCTTTTTGCTAGGCTTCCCACTAGTTTCTTGTCTAAATTTGGAAATTAAATGAAAGTAAAACTGTCAAAAATAAATAAATAATAATAATAAAAAATACTATATTAATTTCGTACATTTATGACTGGAATATAAAAAATCAACTTAACATATTTATGGAATAAAATAATAAATTTTACATTTGTAAAATCCATTGTAAGGAAAAAAAAAATTCTGAAAATAGTAAAGAAAACTACTATATTAAATTTGATATTTAGGATTAAAATAAAAAAAATTAATTCAACATATTTTTGTTATGAAAAAAATATATATTATGGAATAAAATAATAAGATTTATATTTTTTGAATCTAAATCTAGAAATGGCTATATTATATATAATAATAATTAAGGTATATTCGGAATGATGGATTAAAATTCTTTTTTGATCGGTTAATAAGGAATAGGTTGAACAAGATATCACAATAAATAATATAGTTTTTAAAAATTACAGTATCCAAAATGTACAAAAGAAATTTATATCAAGTTTAAGATATTAATTTATAGCTAATTGATATTATTCCAAAAATGAGTTTTTGAAGTTTGCGGGTTTGGTCTCTATATAAAGCACTCTCAAAAGGCCAAACCATTATTCGCATGTTGCTTCTTTTTACTTCTTTCCTTTTAATTTTCTTTTTCTTTTTGGATGTTTACGGTTTTGCTGGCTGATTTTCGTTTGTTATTTGTTTTGCAGGTACGATTAAAAATGTTTAATAGAAATCCTAATAGATTTTGCAGGCGAGGAAAGAAAGAAATCTGATAGCATAAATCATATATTTGGTAAATCTCTGCTCTTTAAATATTTGTATACGCATATGTGCAAGAACCAAATGGGTAGAGTTTATCGCATGGCCTCCATATATAATATGGTTTACAGTGGTGAAATCATTTTTTCCTCCAAATATTCTTCTTTCTATAAAATACGGAAATGGTGTAGAAGAACCCCATCGTATATTGGGAATTTGAGATCGAGAATACACAAATATTCAAGCGAACCGGTTAGTGTTTTTTGTTATTTGGTGCACCAATATATCACTAGTAGCCATCAGGTTGCAAAGAAGTTTTCATACTGAGTTCAATTATTTTTCAATCCAATTTACAAAGGCTCTCCTGAAACGGTACAAATCTATTTGTTTAAGACAAATTATGTTGAGATATCGTATGCTGAACTATTAACATTATATCCTGTCTCCAGTGCTATTTTATTTTGAATGTGATAATTCCATAAGTAATACAGCTACTACCACCTAATAAATGTATTACGTGTGTTGCCTAATGAAAAATATTATAGTTTTCATAGTGTTTACAGGTTTTTTTTGTTAGTAACTAAGATACGGTACAAAATTATCGACATGATGGCATAAATGATTCTTTTCTAATTTTACTACAAGATTTTTCCTTTGGCGCTAAAAAATGTTTATCGTTGTAGTTCATTCACAATTTTCATTTAAAGTTTTTTTATCTGAAAATTGATGATACTATTCATGTTGCCATATTAATTTATTAAACGCCAATGTTGATAGTCAAAAACTTTAATGAGGTGGGCAATTTTACCAATTTGGTCTACTTCATATTAATGTAATTCATAGTAATCTTAGAGGTTATATAAAATGGTATACATTGTTCCCTAAATTAACTAGTTGATTACAGTTAAGTTACCTGGTCTAAAAAATTGAAATATTATGTTTAAGATCTTGGTTAATTTGAGACAAGGATGGCATTCGAGGTTGTGATATGGGTATCCATCGTAGCTAACTCCTATCTTGGCATATGGTTTCTTTGGCTTTATAAGAATAGGTTGTAAAACTCGGCACGACTAGAATTTTCGTATAATATGAGATTTGGCAGTGTAATTATCTTTTATTTAGCAGTGTAAATTTTGTTTTGTTTTAGGGTTTAAATTATCTTTTAATTATCTTCTATTTAACAGTGTAAATTATCTTCAATTAATTTTTTTTTAAGAATTTGGGTTTAAATTCTTTTTTATGTTGTCATAAACTCATAATGAATTTACTCTTTAAAAATTGATGAGCTGTGTGAATGAATTTGTTGCACCTTCATCCAAGGAAACCAGATTCTACACAAGAAGAAGTTGACAAAATTTAGCTCGATGATTTTTTTTTTGCAATTTTATGTTGTTGGCCTGAGTGGTGCATGGGATATTTTGCAATTTTATGTTGTTGGCTTGAGTGGTGGGATACAAATTAAGAAGTATGATAGTCTTGAACCTTAAATTCAATTTAAAAATGTAATCTCGAGTTGTCGAGCATATCTAAAAGTTTCGGGCACCAATCAGAGATATTTGACAAGCATGGTGGTATGTTGATTTTTCCTTGCAAATTCACCTATATATTTTTTCTTTTAGTACTATTGTTCAGCCGATAGTTATATTTTTTCTAACACTAATATGTATAATAGTTAGGTTAATTCATTGGTTTAACCGCGAAGACAATAAATAAAAAAACAGCAAGAACATTTCTATATGGTATTCTGTCATCCTGTAAACAACTCATACTTGAACACAATTAAACTATACGAAACTTATCATTAGTTATCTTTTCTGTATGCCAGTAAAATATGTTTTTTTCGTGGGGATACTACCACGCAATTGAGAATGAGAAATAATCAAGAAAACCCAGTAGACGTTATTTTTGCTTGACTTTGTGGTTATGTAGGAAATGAACTTCTAAATCCTCCATTGCATTGTGATCGGTTGGGTGGAAGTGGATACTTGAATCCATTGTACTTTGCAAAACTTTTGATGCATGATCTTTATTTTTTTATGGTCCCAGTTTCTTCTTTGAAATTAGTTCGGCTATAAAATGTTTTTTAGTATAGGATACCATTCGTCCAGTCAAACATGAGAGATAATTTGGGAAATCCCTGGTGTTTTTTTTGTTATTATAACATGGCGTTCATTCGATTGTTCCATGTTTATTTTCTCTTTTTATGTTTTTTTTATGGTTGACTAAAATCAAGGTAATAAAAGAGATCTTTGACAACTAGAGATACAAATTTTAAGCTTAAAGATCGCTTCCGTGAATAACATTTATACACCTGCTAATCAGGGACGAGGTTTTGTTCTAACGTACACTATTTTGATAAAAATTATTATGCATGATTTTATTGCAGTTGTATCAATCCTTGCAAGATGTACCAAGATAGTGCATCGAAGAACCGTCAATTTTAGATTTGGACTATACCTTTCCTTCATCGACGTGAATTATTCGTTAATATGAACTCCAACACTAGCTTGGCTTAGTGGATTAAGCGAGAAATCCATCCTCCTGACAACATAAGTTAACAATAATTAATCAATATTTAGGTTTGCATCATTTATTCTTTTCTTTCTTTTCCTTTTGATCAACATAATTTTGCGCTTCACGTATTTTTTTTTTTTGCAGAATGAAATGATAGCGAAAACCTTTTCGGCAAGCTCAAATAAAGCGTACTCTAATTGAACTATTACCTACGAAGTAATATACACTTTGAACTTCAAGCCATTAGTGACCAATATTTCTGAAGAAAGATATATCGGTGCATTTCCTTGCTTACATTTTCTTCCACAGGAAACACTTCATATGTTTTGCACTATCAAGAGTTGGCAATGTCTTTACATTAACATCGGGTTTTTTTAGTGTCTCTAATATCAGATATATATTGGTATAAATATATAGTGGAAGTTAGAAAGGCATTAGACTAGCAGTTATAAAAGATGTTTGATTCCGTAAGAAAGATATATCAGTGCACTTCTTTGATAACCACTTCTTTGATGGGAGCACTTCATATGTTTTGTAATATTTAGAATTGGCAGTCTATTTTATATTGATACAACTGAAGAAAAGCCTCACACTGGCAGTTAAAAAACATGTTTGATTTCAGAAGAAATATATATCAATACATTTCCTTGATTATTTATTCTTTTACTAGAATCACTTCATATGATATGTGATATTTAGAGTTTGCAATCTATTTTATATTAATATCGTGTTTTTTTTATGTCACTCCTACATTAGTTGGCGCTATCGAATTCACATACGAAAGAAAGATACGAACTTGGTAAATGGAAATTGGGCGTAGGGGTCGGGTTAGTGCGTGAACTACTATGGTGTATACTCGGGTCTTCCCCTGCTTGCACTATTGAGGAAGCTGCTGAGGTCTTTTGAGTCACCCCGGTCGTAAGAAGAAAGAAAATTCCCTGTTCTAGTTGAGATAGGAAGCAACATAAAATAAACCAAATTTTATACCCGACCTGAGAGTACCCATTTTTTGAACGTCCAGTGCTCCTTTAGTTTTTATTTTAGTTAAGGAATGCAAGATTAACTCATAGGCGAGGGTCCATCTGCTCCAAGAATCTAAGACTCAAAAGAAGCGAAAAATAAAAGAGTAATTGAACAAACATTGAATAAGACAGTACCTAATGGTTCCCAGACGGCTCTACCGAGAGCCAAAAGTGGACGGTATATGATTTTTGAATAAAGATATATGAGTGATTTTCTTTGACGGGAAGCAATACATATGTTTTGTACTATTTAGAGTTCATGTTCTATATATATTATATTAATAATATTGAGATTTCTTTTTAATGCCTTGAATATCAATACAACTATATAGTGTGCGTGATTTTTTATTTATTTAACTACAAGTAGTAGGAGTCTGGAAGAGATGTTCAGTTGGATACTTGATTCTTAACGCAAGTATATGATTTCTAAAGAAATATATATCAACGTGTTTCCTTGATTACATCTTCTTTGACAGGAAACACTGCATATACTTTGCACTATTCAGAGTTGACAATCTATTTTATATTAATATCGTGATTTTTTTAGTGCCTCTAATATCAGATATCAATACCAATATAGTGAGTGTGATTTTTTTATTTAACTACAAGAAGATGGAGCCTAAAAAAGTAGTTGAATTGGCCGGTTGATTCTTAACGTAAATATATGATTTCTAAAGACAGATATATCAGTGCATTTCCTTTTACATCTTCTTTGACTGGAAGCACTTCAAATACTTTGCACTATTTAGAGTTGGCAATCTATTTCATATCATTTTTTCTTGATTTCTCTAATATCATATATAAATGCAACTATATATATATCGAGTGTGATTTTTAATTAAACAACCAGTAATACTTCCATTGGCAATGTCATGAATTACTTACTGATTTCCAAGATTTGGTATAACTTTTCAACACTATTTTCTTTTAGAGAATATCTTAATCTCCAACACTTCAACAATACGTACTTTGTGTGTCTGGTTTCAACTATAATGATAATTGGTATTTTCATTATATACTACAACCATTATTGGGGCCACATTTAGGACAGGTGCGGGGCGAAGCCCCGCCTCACTAGAGGGAGTCAATTCATATCGTACCCGGAGCGTAGCACGGGTTACACAATAGTCAAGATTAATAAAAATAATACGAAAATAAAGTTTATTATTTTTTTAATTCTTGAATTTTTGTACGGTCGTTTTTGTATTGACTCGCTTTAGATTTCAATTCTTGCTTGAATTTTTGGTTTTAGATTCTAACAATAGTGTAACTTTTTACTTCTGAACAGAATCACCATTTGCAGGAAAGACAAAACGTCGGGTTTAAAGGTTAGTACCTACGATCAATTTTATTTTTTATAATTTTCATTCAAAGGGTAATCTTATTCTTTTAATTGATAGAATGAAACTATAATTAGGGAAAAAAATGATTCTAGAAGCTGTAAAACGGACATTGGAATTGAACATTTCTTTTTACATTTTATTAATGCAATTGATTCTGATGCGTGATTGATTTATGTTTTTGATTTTTTCTATGAAATCGTGGATTTGTGATTGATTTTTAATCTTATATATTTTAGGCAACATAATATTTTTCGAGATAATTATTTTAGGAAACAAAAAATCTCTTTTCCATTAAAACAATTCTTGTGGGGTTAGAAAAATATTTTCCAACGTTTTTTTTCTGGGACACATCAAATAAATTTCCTTTAAAAAGTTTGGTGGGGCCAGAATCAATCAGAAATGAGAATCAACCAGAAGCTCCGGTGAATAAGAGCGCTCGAAAAAACTCTGTTATTATATAGAGAATTTGTGTTTTTTCCTTTTACTCAGGAAGGGAAAATAGATCGACAAGAAAAACAGAACTATCACAAAGCAGTGGTAAGTCGGAGAGTTACAAAAACAAGCTAACTAGTAGCCAAGATCAGTCAAATTTCTGATAGTCATGTCATGTCATGTCGGCAGGATTTATTTACGTCTCTTCTCATCTTAGAATTACTTTTCTGAACAACAGTTTCGACAATATCTTAGACTAGGAATACGTGGAAACTAAGTATCCTCAAGTTACACGGTCATGGGTAAATCTGCTGGGTCGCACAGAAAGGGGTTCAAATGTGAATTTGGTCTTCAATTCCATGGGTCCAACTGTGAACGTGATTTGTACGTTAGACATGATTTGTAGGTATCCTCAAGTCAAGCAGTGACCATATCAGGGTCGTATAGAATAAGTGTTGTGTGCCCTTGCTGCCTTCACTTCCCTGGGCGCAGTCCCCAAATTGCAAAACCTGCACTTGGTAACTTTTAACAATCAAAGACAAAATGACTTCTACTAGTGTTAAATTTAGTAGCAAATGATATAAGAAAAGAAAATGAAAAAATGCCCTATCCTTTGTTGATAACGCCCAAATGTGAATTAGTGATTTTCTTCCACAATTATATATATACCGAAAGTTTCTTGATTATTTTTTGGAGCCGTGAAATTGTCCAGATAATACTCACAGGGGTAAAGGTCATACAAGTTTGCAAAATGCACAGTTCAACATGTCCAGTGTATCCCCAAATGTGAACGAGTTGCATCGATGCAGGGGTGAACTTCCAAGTTCATAACCACGTTATGTCCAGTTTTTCTTTTGAATAGTCAGTGGTCTCCCCATGAGATTGGAACAAGTAGCAGCCGTGGTTGAAATGACAGTCTCTCTTATCCCAAACTTCTCTAACGTATAGAAGAATGTAAGGAGGATTCGATATTTTCTTGACAGGGAACCGGTAGTAGAGTAGTAAATGGTGGTGACAACTTTAGTAGCGAGCCGTATACTATAGTTTTCACTGAGGAGCCCCGTGAACGTGTTGCCTACTTGATGGAGTCTGGTGACGTAAGGGAAAAGGTGATCACCACCACCTCATAAACATGTGTTTATATATGAGTAAGTCTAGACACAGATATGTTGAAAATCGGACTGAGTTGAGGAGAGAGATAGTCTGAAAATCGGCGATCAACTCAGAGGATTTTTCGATCAAGTTCTTCAGATCTCTTTCTTCATTCAATTCAGGTGTTGCTTAGGTGATAATCTTTATTTCTTCAATAGTTTATGTTGCAAATGTTTTCTGGTGATTAGGTGTTTCGTTCATGGATTTAAATCCAAAACCTAACACAGATATGACTGGAAATCATGGTTCTGATTTTGTTAAGGGTGTTCCTTCAGTTAATTTGCCTGACGATCTTTTTGATGAGGGTTTGAATCCCTGGAAGTTTTCTTTGATTGGTAGATTAGAATTGCAGAAGGTTAAATTTGTAGATGCGGTCGCTATTTTGAAAGATCAATGGAAATTAATTGGTAGCTGTAAACTTATTCCTTTGGGTAAAGGTTTCTTCACCATTAAACTTGATAATGAAGTAGATCGTAAATACATTAAATCAGGTGTATGGGAAGTGCAGAATCAAATTCTACGAGTTAGAAATTGGGTATCAAATTTCCGTCCTACTTATCAAAGAACTTCTAAAGCTGCAGTTTGGATTAGATTACCGGGGTTAGGTCTGGAATTTTGGAAGGAAAAAATACTATTTAAAATATGTAGTGAACTTGGATCTCCATTAAAGATTGATGCTGCAACTGAAAGATGTGAAGTGGGCTACTATGAAAATGTGCTTGTAGAGGTGGATTTTGCTGAACATATTCCTAACAAAGTATGGATTAATACAAAGTTTGGTGGTTTTTTTCAAGATATTCTAATACCAGATTGTCCAAAATTTTGTCCTTCTTGTAAAATTGTAGGACATTTGCTCTCTGAGTGTAGAGTGAATAGAGGTAAAGAACATTGTGCTAGTCCAAAGCAAAAATCATCATCAGTTTTTGATATCTGTGATAGAACTGAAGTTGAAACTGATAAAGCTGTTGTTCAAGAAGTCTGCAATATGCAAACTGAATTAGATTCAGTGGTTAGTGTTATTACTCCCACTCCAAGCCTTGTAAGTAACTCTGATCTTATTCCTTTAAATGGTGGAAAATTTGATGCTTTAGTTCAAGACAATGAGGTTGAAGTTAATGAATCTTTAAGTCAGCCAGCAGATACTTCTGATTTGGAGAATAGTGACATCAAGTTTGTTGACTCAGTCTCAGGCAATGTTACATCACAACAAGTCCCATTCACTAATTGGTCTTCAGTTGCTACTAATTATAATTCTACTAAAGGTAAGCAACTTGACACTACAACCCCAGCTAAAGTTATTTCTTCTGCTTCTTCAAATAAGGTTGATATTGTTGTTGCAAAAAAAGTGAGTAGTAATGTCAAGAATACAAACAAGTATAATTTTAGAAAGAATGTTGGTAAGGGGGGGCCTAAAAACCCTGAATCACCTCCATGAAAATTATTTTTTGGAATTTGAGGGGTCTTAGGAGAGCCAGTGCCCAGCAAAAACTTAGAAATTTAGTTAAGCAATTTTCCCCTTCTTTAGTTTGGGTAGCAGAACCTCATGTATTTTGTACAACTTCTTTTTGTAGTAAATTAAATTTGCCTGGAATGCAATCAATGGCAATCCATAATTCAGTTAATCATCATAAGGGGAGTATCTGGTTATTCTGGAGTAGTTCTATTGCTGTTCCATCTGTTATTTCAATGTCTAATCAAATGATCACTATTGAGGTTGGTGATTTTCTGGTATCTGGTGTTCATGCTAGTATTAACATGGTGCAAAGAAGATATTTATGGTCAGAAATGCAGCTGATTAGTGATCTTAAAAGGCCTTGGTTAGTGCTGGGTGATTTCAATATAATTTTAGCTAGTCATGAAAAATTGGGTGGGAGAATTCCTTCTAGGAGAGCAATGATGGACTTCAATGAGTGTGTGGATCAATGTCAACTTATTCAGGCTCCTAAGACTGGTTTGGATTTCTCTTGGTCCAATTGTCAACATGGTGATAGAAGGATTTTATGTGATCTTGACAGAGATTTTCTCAATATTGAATGGTTAAATAAATTTCAAGACTGGGGATACAAAGTTGGTTTGAGGGTTGTTTCTGATCACTCACCTTTATTTGGTGGGTGTATAAATATTCCTAAACCAAAAAATATACCTTGGAGATTTCAAAAGATGTGGTTAGAGCATGAAGGTTTTTTACTGGTTGTTGCTCAAATTTGGGAAAATCCTGTGACTGGTAATCCAGCTTTCATTTTTATGCAAAAGCAAAAGAAATTGAAACAGATTTTACAAGAATGGAACTGGACTGTGTTTGGTAATATTCAACAAAAGGTTAAAGAAGCAGAAGAAAGAGTAAAAAGTAAGATGATTATTTCAGACAGAGAGCCTCATAACACTCAGCTTTTAAATGAATTGGTGAATGCTGAGAATGAATATAATTCCAGAGAAGTTCAATTAAACACTATGTTGAAACAAAAATCAAGAATTAAATGGATTAAGGAAGGGTCTGCCAATAATCAATTCTTTCATGTTAACATCAAGGTTAGGCACTCTCATAACCTTATAACTGAGCTGGAGGATGAAAATGGGAATATTATTGTTGATCAGGAGCAGATAGCCAATTTTCTGGTTAAGTATTTTGAGCAGAAATTTCAACATCAGGATACTGTGATTAATACTACTTTGCTGGAAGTTATTCCTACTATCATTACAAATGAAGACCAAATTTTCCTTGATGCTTTACCTACTGCTGAAGAAATTAAACAGGTTGTCTTTGGTGTGGATGCAGATAGTGCCCCTGGTCCTGATGGATTTTCAGGAGTCTTCTATAAAAAATGTTGGAGCATTATTCAACATGATTTTATCAGTTTTGTTCAGTTTTGCTGGGAGAGGAAATTTATACCAAAGGGATTGAACTCAAATTTCTTAGTGCTATTACCAAAAGTACAAGGTGCAAAAAAGCCTAATCAGTTCAGACCTATTGGTTTAAGCAATGTGTGCTTCAAAATCTTCACCAAAATAATTGCTTCTAGAATGAGTTTGTTACTTGCCAAGTTAATATCACCTCAACAAGTTGCTTATGTCAAAGGAAGGAGTATTCATGAGCATATTCTCCTTTCCTTAGAGCTAGTAAATGAAATGAAGGCCAAAAGAAGGGGAGGTAATGTTGGTTTAAAACTAGATATTTCTCAGGCATATGATACAGTAAATTGGAATTTCCTATTCCTGGTTTTGCAACAATTTGGTCTATCTTATGATTGGTGCCATTGGTTACATGTTTTATTTGCTTCTGCAAGAATCTCTATCATGGTCAATGGGGGTCCTAGAGGCTTTTTCTCAATGTGTAGAGGCTTAAAGCAGGGTGATCCCTTGTCTCCAATTCTTTTCATTTTAATGGAAGAAGTGTTAAGCAGAGGAATTACTCAATTAGATTTATTTGGTAAACTGCAGCCAATGGTGACTAGGAAAAGGGTTCACCCTACACATTTAATGTTTGCTGATGATGTGCTGATATTCACTAATGGTTCTAAAAGGAGTCTAGATAATATTCTAAAAATTTTACAACAGTATCAAGACAGTTCTGGTCAAACAATAAACAAAGGCAAGAGCAAGTGCTTTATTGATGGCTGCACTCCTCAAAGAAAGCAACAAATTTCAAATTTTCTGCACATGGAATGTTCAACCTTTCCAGATAAATACTTGGGAATTATTTTAAAGCCTGGTAGAGTTAAGTCTTCTATGTTGTGGCCAATAGTGGAAATGATGCAGAACACTTTAGCAAGGTGGAAAGATAAGCTATTAGCTTTTCATGACATATTGATTTTACTTAAATCAGTTCTTGCTAGTTATCCTCTTTATTCTATGTCAGTTTATAAATGGCCAATGTCTATTATTAAGGAGTGTGAATCTATTATGAGGAACTTCCTTTGGTCTGGTGATGGTGAGACTATAAAGTATACTACCTTGGCTTGGCATAAAGTTTGTACACCTATTGAGGAAGGAGGTTTGGGAATTAAAAGGCTTGCAGTGATTAACAAAGCTCTTTTAATGAAGATCATGTTTAGAATGCATACTTCAGATGCTGAGTGGGCTTGTTTCTTTGCTGCAAAATATAAAGATAAAATGGGTCAATGGAGCAATAAATGGAAATATTCCTCAGTTTGGTCTGGCTTGAAATGGGCTTGGAAGCAACTAAGAACTATTATTTCTTGGCACATAGGCACTGGTGCTAATATTTCTGTCTGGTTTGATATTTGGTGTGGTAATCAGCCTTTAATTGAAATCATTGGGTATACTGATTATGTGAAGGCTAATCTACTTATGAAGGTTCAAGACTTACTTCTTCAACATAACTGGAACATTCCTGTTGAAATTCAAAATGACATTCCAGTTACCTTACCTTCTGTTAGTGGTGGTTTAGATTCTGTTGCTTTGATTGGTGATGCAGCAGGTAAATTTTCCACTTCTTCCATTGTCAATCTAATAATACATAGAGAACCTAATATATCATGGCCTTTAAAAATCTGGAATTCTTATTTGCATCCTCACATATCTAGTAATGTGTGGAAAATTATGCATGGCATTTATGTGGATGATGTTAAAAGGGTTAAGCAGGGTTACTCTATTGCTTCAAGATGCTGCATTTGCATGACTCATCAAGATAGCATGGAACATATTTTATGGAGTTGTGACTTTAGTGTTAATATCTGGAATTGGCTTGGTTCTGTATTCAACCATCAAAATCCAGCTGCTTTTGAGGATATCTTCATTATGGCTAAGCATAAGAGTTCACTTCTCAGGGAGGTTTGGATAACAGATGCTTTATCAATCATAAGAGAGCTTTGGTTTCTGAAAAATAAGGTTATGTTTGAAAGCTTTAAGCCCAATACAATTCAATTCAAAAGCAGGATTATTACATTAGTTTTTGAGGGCAGTTACAGAATGAAGGGCACAAATTGGAATCATGCATATGATAAGAAAGTCCTTGACTTCTTTGGCATCCACAGCAGAGGACTCTCTTATACCAACTAGCTTATTGTCTTTGTTTAGCTCCTTTTGGAGTTGTATTTTTTAGTTCTGTGCTTTTTCTTTGTTGGTTCTTTTGTTTTTCTGCTCTTTTGTAAACCTTTTTAGCTCTTCTTGTTAATAAAAGTTATGATTTAGCAAAAAAAAAAAAAAAAAAAGTCTAGACACACCACGGAAAATCACCGTAAATTATCCCGCGGCCAGGTGTCATGCAAGGTGGACAACTCACGTGGCATTCATTTTCTATTTATCTCTCTCTCGAAAGAACTGTATGTAGATGGAAAATGGTGAACCAAGCTATTCTATTTTGTTTTGTATAGAAAAATGGCGACTTTTTTTTTTAATCAAATCTGCACTAGATCCAAATGCTTAAAGTTATAGTGAGGATACAAGATGGAAATGAAGAAGATGGTGTGAACTTTGTGATCTTGGGCGATTTTTTGTGCAGAAAAAATACCAACTAAAAAACAAATTGGGATCTGAAGTAAAAATTGGGTTCTGGTTGTCATATGCAATCAAATCAAAATTGGCTATTCTCAAATCAAAAAACTAAAATATAGAACTTTAATCAAAACCCAGTTGTTAGATTGTGGAATAAATTTGGATTTTGTTTTGATTTGTATGACTTGAAATCGGGGTTTGAGATATTACAAGAAACCCTAGTTCTATCTATACTAAGTTCTTCAACATCTTAAATTGATATATGGGTTTTTTCCCCTTTGAAAACCATATTTGTTCTCATGCTGAATTGACAGAGATAGGATAAACATCATGAACTTTCAATTCATCCTTCTGGTTTAAAAAAATAATAATTATACATAATCATCTTGAAAAATATCATGATTGTTATTGCTTGAAGAAGATGCTTTTTGGATTTGAACCAGATGATGATCCTCAACTAATTATCAGTGATATTATTGTAGTTGTAGCAGAGTTGAATCACTAAAAGAGAGAGGAGAAGATTTGACTTTAATTTGCTACGCTGGCACACCAGCTGTCTCCCCACATCAGCTCGGTGCAGATCACGGGACATGGGTTCGGTGTGTCTAGCATTTTCGCTTACCATAAAAGATAAACAAAATAATCTATAAATGGTCACCGAACCAAATGCAATGTTCACTCCTACTTTCAAGTACTTCTGTGAAAAAGAAGAAAAAGTTGGCCGAGGAAAAAAATATTTTCCGATATAAGCGAAAGGATGTTTCGCCATTTTCTTGGCTCTTGTGTCCATAACAGGTTTAGTTTTAATGCTTGTCTTATCTCTTTGTTTGTTTTTTCCTTATTTTTTTCGTTTTCAGCGTTTTATTCCATGAGTTAACAACTGTAATGGTTAACAATATCAGTAGCTCGGGATGATTTATATATGTTACATTAAACTGACGGGGAAAATTATTAGTATTTGTACTGTAGGTGCATTTTCGGCAACATTTGCCGTTAAAAACAATTTTCCATACACAGTATGGCCAGGCACATTGTCTAGGGGTGGTGGATCCCAATTGTCTAAAACTGGGTTTGAACTTGCATTCGGGGCATCATCATCCGTAGATGTTCCAGCTGGATGGTCAGGACGATTTTGGGCCAGAACTGGTTGCTCCACTGATTCCTCTGGAAGGCTCACCTGTGCCACTACAGATTGTGCTTCGGGTGAAGTTGAATACTATGGTGCTGGAGCTATTCCACCAGCAACCCTACTTGAATTCACTCTAAATGGTGATGGTGGTAAAGATTTTTACGATGTTAGCAATGTTGATGGTTTCAACTTGCCAACCTCTATCACTCCACAAGGTGGTTGTACTTCGACTGAATGCCGAATTAATATAAACTCTGTTTTCCCACCAGAATTAAGAGTTAAGGATGCTGGTGGCAGTGTAGTTTCTTGTAAGAGTTCTTTCTTAGCATTACAACAACCTCAATATTGTTGTACCGGTTACTTCAATACCGCTGAGACTTGTCCTCCAACGAATTATTCAAAGATCTTTAAAGATGCTTGTCCTCAAGCTTATAGTTATGCATTTGATGATAAAAGTATCACATTTACTTGTTACGCTGGTGGTAATTACGACATTATATTCTACCCCTAAATAGAAATCTAGGGTGATTTGTTCTACTCTATATGAATGAATGAATAAGTGAAGACTTGTTTGTAAAAGGCAAGTCTTTTCATCTCTATTGTTTTTTTTATCGACCTATGTTTTAGTTTTTCTTTATTATGGGTCACTAGATCCTTAAGTGCGTGTTTCTAAATAAATTGTAATGGTATCGTTATCCATTACAAAGTGGATACCATATTTCTTAAATAAAAAGTTTTGGATGTTGTTCAATTTGATCCACAAGTAAATTTATCATATGTTACCGCTATATATCACATTTTCTTTTTCATTCAATTTTCAAAGTTGCTATATTGTACAGTGAAAAGACGAAGGTACCCAAATACATAAGTCCTCTTACCGAAAGTGATTGTGTATAGACAAAGTCGAGACAATACAACAAATCGGTATTCAAACTTTGTGTGATCGTCTATTGATACGAGATCGAGACAATACAATAATCAAAATGTGATTACTTAACCAAACTCTATAGGATCACTATCCAGTAAAGCGAAGTTAACATTTTTGTATTTTACTTCTAATTATAATAAACAATTATAATTGCGGAAATAGAAAAGTAAAAGATACAACAAGATTTTGTTAACGAGGAAACCGCAAATGCAGAAAAACCCTGGGACCTAGTCCAAAATTTAATACTCTCATAACTAAGTCGCTATACAAAATCTAAACCAACTTCGTATAGTTGAGACCAAGCAACTAACCCTAGTTCACTTAGTTTCTTTAGTATCCCCGTGCTTCCGACATTCAATAAGTGCACGCACAAGAACAATTCCTTTGGATCGTATTCCAAATAGTAAAGGAACAACAAATCTGTTTGGTAACAACTCTCTTGATTCTTTCCAGATAAAGATATCTCAAGTCATATGAAAAGGATCTTCCATTTAAACTAACAAACTCCCTTTCCTGGTGTTGATGGTGGTTTTTAGACAAAGGGTAAAATCGTAAAACCCCGAATAACCTAAATGTCACCGATGACACATTTATTAGAACATTTAATGCATGTAGTCAGTAATTAATAGGGGGTATTTTTTCAAATTCGGATTACAACGAACAAAACCCTAATTCCCCTCCGTGCCAATGGAAAATTGTTTCAGCCACACCTATCCCAAGATAGCTGAGCCATGCCAAACGCACTATGCCTTGTCCCTAGCTATGCTAGTCACACCAACCGCGCCAAAGCATGCCAACCATGCTAGCCGCACCTTTGTGCCAATGGAAAATCATGACAGCCACACCAAACGCGCCAAAGCATGCCAACCATGCTAGCCGCACCTCTGTAACAATGGAAAATCATGCCAGCCACACCTATCCCAAGCTAGTTGCGCCATGCCAAACGCACTCTACCTTGGCCCTAGATATGCTAGTCACACCAACCGCGCCAAATCATGCCAACCATGCTAGCCGCACCTTTGTGCCAATGACAAATCATGCCAGCCACACCAAACGCGCCAAAGCATGCTAGATGCACCTCTGTTACAATGGCAAATCATGCCAGCCACACCTATCCCAAGCTAGCCGCGCCATGCCAAACACACTCTGCCTTGGCCCTAGCTATGCTAGGCATACCAAACGATCCAAAGCATGCCAACCATGCTAGCCTCATGTGACGGACCGGAAACATTATGATTTCGACGCGTCTCCCCGCAGGCCGCAACTCCCCCGGTACGCCACTCTGATGACGAAGCTATGATCCGTGCCTCATCGCCAGGAAAATTCACGTCCATTTTCCCTTGGAAGAATGCTCGTAGAGCATGCTGTAGCTAACTTAGCTTCCACACCTTTCCAACTTACCCTTGTTCTGCAAAAGGGTTTAGGGCCATAAGGCCAATGCCAATACACTTCGCATGCATCTTTGGATTTGCCTCACCGTAGGTAATTCATCACTGAATTTCCTAGCTAGATGAGAAACCATCATACCGTCGGGTCTTGTCCAGACTTAATGCATAAGTCGTGGACTTATTCATAGGCCACACCAAGCCCTTGCCCTTTCCTACGTTACTTCGCTTACCAACTCTTTATAACTTGATAGGAAGTATGAGCATACACTTACTGCAATGAAACTTATCCTCAAAAAGTCTAGCCACAATCATCTCTTGCGTCGAGCTACCGAGCTTAGATGATATGAGGGGCCATCGTGCTGGACCAGCAATGCTGCAACTCATTGCGGATGCCTACGTATCCTTCCCTACTCTAAAGAAATAAAGCACATACCGTAGTTCATCCTCAAAGGGACAAGCAACTTATTCCAACTCATTTTCTAGGCTGTGGCCAAGCAATAGTGGTAATGGCCTAGTCCGTATAGGTCGTTCCGTCAAGATGCACAATCATTATGCATCATCGGGTCCGCGGCATGGCATAGTAATGCCTTCGCATTACATGCCCCAATGAAAAGGCTACGTAACTATAAATGAGTATTAGGCATCATTTATACTCTTCCGTCTAAGCTATGAAGCTTACTTGGTGCATAGTTCGCATATGCACCTTCAACCAACTACCCTTCCCTATATATGTATTAATGGAATTTCTACAAGTATGGAAAGAAGACCAAAATTCTTTCATCAACTCCCCGCCATGATTGGGTTTCACTTCTCATCGAAATGATTGTGTACTTCTTCGCAGTGATTGCGTTCCAGCGCAAAGATTGTGTTACACCGTTCATCTGTTCATCACAATCATTACGTGCAATGATTGTGCTTGTGCAACATTCGTTCGGCTAGCCCTCTTTGGCCTGATGCACAATGATTGTGCACCACTCGGCGCAATGATTGTGCTGCAAGCTCAAGGCCACCACCCAACTGGCCTTATACATCATGATGATGCAACATTGGACTTTTGCCAATATACCCTCGCGATATGCCTTACTTGGCACCAAACATTGTCCCTTTGTCAAACATATATCACTATGCAAAGAATCTTTGGATGAAGCTTCATCTCAGGCCATGGAGCCCTTTGAAATTCTTTAAAGGGTGAATAGTGTAACACCTCGTATAATTTCAGCATGGTGCATGCTGAAAGATGCACCATGGCCTGAGATGAAGCTTCATCCAAATCTTCTTTGCATAGTGAGATATGTTTGACAAAGGGCCAATGTTTGGTGCCAAGTAAGGAATATCGCGAGGGCATATTGGAAAAAGTCCAATGTTGCATCATCATGATGCATAAGTCCAGTTGGGTGGTGGCATTGAGCTTGCAGTGCAATCATTTCACCGAGTGGTGCACAATCATTGTGCATCAGGCCAGAGAGGGCTGGCCGAACGAATGTTGCGCAAACGCAATCATTGCACGCAATGATTGCGATGAACAAATGAACGGTGTAACGCAATGATTGCGAAGTAGTGCACAATCATTGCGATGAGTAGTGAAACCCAATCATGGCGGGGAGTTGATGAAAGAATTTTGGTCTTCTTTCCATACTTGTAGAAATTCCATTAAGACATATATAGGGAAGGGTAGTTGTTTGAAGGTGCATATGCGGACTATGCACTAAGTAAGCTTCATAGCTTATCCGGAAGAGTATAAATGATGCATAATACTCATTTATAGTTTCGTAGCCTTTTCATTGGGGAATGTGATGCGAAGGAATTACTATGCCATGTCGCGGACCCTATGATGCATAATGACTGTGCATCTTGACGGAACGGCCTATACGGACTAGGCCATTACCACTATTGCTTGGCCACGACCTAGCAAACGAGTTGGAATAAGTTTCTTGTCCCTTCGAGGATGAACCACGGTCTGTGCTTGATTCCTTTAGAGTAGGGAAGGATACGTAGGCAGCCGCAATGAGTTGCAGCATTGCCGGTCCAGCACGATGGCCCCTCATATCATCTAAGATCGGTAGCTCGACGCAAGAGATGATTGTGGCCAGACTTTATGAGGCTAAGTTGCATTCCAGTAAGTGGATTCTCATACTTCCTATCAAGTTATAAAGAGTTGGTAAGAGAAGTAACGTAGGAAAGGGTAAGGGCTTGGTGCAACCTATGCATAAGTCCACGGATTATGCCTTAAGTCTGGACAAGACCCGACGGTATGACGGTTGCTCAGATAGCTAGGAAATTCAGTGATGAATTACCTACGGTGAGGCAAATCCAAAGATTCATGTGAAGTGCATTGGCATTGGACTTATGGCCCTAAACCCTTTTACAGAACAAGGGTAAGTTGGAAAGGTTTGGAAGGTGTGGAAGCTAAGTTAGCTGCAGCATGCTCCACGAGCATGCTTGCAAGGGCAAATGGACGTGCATTTGCCTGGGGATGAGGCCCGGATCATAACTTCGTCATAAGAGTGGCGCACCGGGGGAGTTGCGGCATGCGGGGCGACACGTCGAAGGCGTAATTTTTCAGGTCTGTCACACCGCACCTCTGTGCCAATGGAAAATCATGTCATCCACACCTAGCCCATGCTAGTCGCGCCATACCAAACACACTTTGCCTTGGCCCTAGATACGCTAGTCACACCACGCTATTCTAAACACCATTACCTTGGCCCTAGCCGCACCATGCCAAAGTAGCGCCCGCGCCTAAACTTGCAAACCGTGCAACCAAGGCCAAATTGGACACGCATGCGATTGGCACATGCCAACATACTCGCCGACATCTTTTTCTTACCTAGCCTTGGCCCTAATGGCCGAGCGTGCCATTATCATATGCCAAACACGCTCACTGGCAGTGTTTCTTACCAGGACGTGTCCCTAATGGCCGAGCGTGCCATTGGCATATGCCAACGCGCTCACTGGTATCTTTCATCACCTAGTCGTGGCCATAATAGCCGAGCGTGCCATTGGCACATGCCAAACGCGCTCACTGGCAGCTTTTCTTACCAAGCCGTGGACATAATGGACGAGCATGCCATTGGAACATGCCAACGCACTCACTGGTAGCTTTCATTACCTAGTCATGGCCCTAATTTCCGTGCGTGCCATTGGAAAATGCAAAAAACGCACGCAGGTAGCCTAACTTGCAAGCCGTGCAACCTAGGAAAACTTGGCCGTACATGCCATTGGCACATGCCAAAACCCTCCCTGGTAGCTTAACTTGCAAGCCGCGCAACCTAGGCCAACTTGGTCGTACGTGCCATTGGCACATGCCAAAACCCTCGCTGGTAGCCTAATTTGCAAGCCATGCAACCTACCACCAAGGCATTCCTCACATGCCACACGCGTCACTAGCAGATCTGGCATTGCCACTTTCACTCAACGTGCAACCTACCACCAAGGCATCCCGCACATGCCACACGCGCCACTAGCAGCTCTGGCATTGCCACTTGCACTCAACGTGCAACCTACGACCAAGACATTCCACACATGCCATTGGCACATGCCACACGCGCCATTAGCAGCTCCGGCATTGCCACTTGCACTCAACGTGAAACCTACCACCAAGGCATTCCGCACATGGCACACTCACCACTAGCAGCTCTGGAATTGCCACTTGCACTCAAGGTGCAAACTGCAACAAAGGCATTCCGCACATGCCATTCGCACATGACACACACGCCACTAGTAGCGCCACTTGCACTCAAGGTGCAACCAACACTCGAGACATCAACACAAACTGGGGGATGCTTTCCAGGGTCTTGGTTTGGCGGTCACAGCATGCATCGTACACTACGCTCACATTAAGAAAGCGTGAATAGGAATAAAGCGGTCAAATAAATGAGGAAATAATGGTGAAAACGTTTTCACCTATAAACACCATACGGTTACCACCTCCTCCCATTATTTCACCATTTACTCTTTTCCTTCATGAGGCCAGGGTACGTTTGAATCTCGACTTGTATAAATAGGTCTTACCTATTTCCACCAGACAACAAGTCTCGGTCAGGAGAAAAACATAACACTCTCAGAAAAGGCAACTTTGCAAGCTCTCTAAAAAGCTTTCATCTCTTGCAATCTTCCGAAGATTTCACTTTCTGATACAAGTCGATACACTACTCTCCCAGAATTATTCTGGTCTCAACACCTTTCTTTGCTTCCCTCCCCAAATCAACCTTTATCCTCCACTTTGTGACCGAAGCAAGTCTGGAACAGCCATTTCTTGGTTTAGGATGGACTTGTACAGATTGATCTCTCAAATTTAAAAAGTGCTCACGTGTTTCACATTTGTTTAGGGTTTAAACCATTTCCTCACTTACCTACCGAATTTTCCAAAATCGGCAGAAAAGATTTTTACCCATAAAAAATTGGCGACCACAGTGGGAGGATTGATCTTTCGGTTACATAACATCTTTCAGAAATCGATCTCATACTTCGATCCAGACATCATGATGGTAGAAGCAAGCAATCTGTTTCGGAATCTACAACTCAACTACTAGACAACCCGGTTACCAGTCGTGAAGATTATACGAGAAAACTGGGGACTCGCTGAAGATGCTACCAGCGATTGGGGACTTTCTGGCAATGCTACCAGCAAAGACGCCTTTTACATGGAAAGGGGAGTGTTCGCAGCAAAGAAAAAAAAAACTATAAAATGAGTAAGTTTAGATCAGACAAGATATACGATCTGTCTTTTGGTTCTTAATAAAACCGTCATACTATTGCGTCTTGTGCCGATTGCTAGCGCACACTTTCATAAAAGAAATATTCCTTTCACAAAGCATAATCATAGTTATATTATCAAAACCATTCATCCCAGAAATAATATAATATCCTCAAAAGCTACCAGCTATCTATCAAAACCGGTCGAACTTTAAACCAGACATCCGGTATGTCTTTCAAAAAAAAAGAACCTAAATGAAAGTTTAACAAAAAAACATTCAAGGAACATCATCCAACAGAGGTCTGCTCTTCTTGGAGAAAGTCAACTTTGCATATTCAAGAGTTGTTCTCTTCATAGTCAACATCTTGGAAAGCTTTTCGAGTTCTACCTCATGTCGTGTGATCTTCTATGCATAAAGGCTTTAGAATGTTGCATCTTTCCACTTCTGGATCTCAACAAGGCCTTCGAAAAACCACGAAGTGTTGAATTCCTTTTCTACACACACGTCGCGATGGTGCTCCCAGTAGGTAATGATGTCTTCAGAAATGGTGTGGCCAGTCACTTCACGCATGTCCTCGATGGAAGATAAAGCCTCTTCCACACGCTTAACCAACGCAAATCGACTAGTAATCTTCTTAGTTGTGGACATATGTCCATGCTTCTCCTAGATTCTGGTGTACAACGCCTCATACTTAGCCAGCACGCTGAAACCGCAAACCAGCACATGACCTGGATAAGGAACCAAGTACGGGGGATCGAAAATGACGCCTGCAACTGGCCTCACAACTTGCAAAGGTTTTTTTTCCATGTCTACGACAGCAAACATCAGGGAATCATCTACCATTTGAACCACATCTGTGCCCAGCGATTGGCCAACTCCCATCTCCAAGTCACTGGCAGCGGTCGCTGTCACTAAAGGCAGGTTTACGAGTGGCTCCGCCCCAGAATTGTCTTCCGAACCGGATTCCTCTTGCAAACTTGAGTTAGACATTTTTAAAAAACAAAAAGCGGAAGAAGAAAGAAAAAGAAGCGCGAAACTCACCGAACCACTTCCCGAAAAAGAACCAGTGCTGTTGTCAGAAGAATCACTCTCACTTGTCGAACTTTATTCTTTCTTTGGCTCATCACCATTAATAAGGCTCAGTACTGCCGGAATTATTCGAAGGAATTGTCGTCTCCTGGCAACGTGCAAGAGCAGCGAAATAATTAACACTACCGAAGCCCTAGTAGAAACAAGACACATGTTTTCAGCAGAAATTCACATGTTTTGAAACAAACCAACGAGAAGGCGACACATACCTGGTTGTTGGAATAATTAAAAGAAATGAGAGCTGCATGAGGACTTTTCGAAACCGTCTGGAACCCGCCATCACGATTCTTCGTTCTCTGTTTCTTTGCCTGGGGACTTTCCGATCTGCCAGGAAACTTTCGCTTGAGATCTCTCAACATTGGATACTTCTTCAAAACTGCTGGGGAAGGTTTACAACGAATATTCCCCACCACATTATTTACAAAATCGTGGATCATGGGGAACTCATCGTACCATAACTCATTATAACCAAAAGTCTTCGAAGTTACTCTTCCCTTTTGAAAGAAGGGGAGGCGGATACATGTCTCAAGGGCACTGGAATTGAGGGAGGAACATAATGAATCCTTAGGAACTACCAGATGGTAAGCAAGAGGCACCCCTTGATCGAAACCCATGTGACGAGCGGCACTGTTAATATTGTAAGCATCTATTCGGAAAGACCCCATGAAGAAAGACGACATATAACCGGACATGCAACTTTGAATAAACAATTTTTCACCAACACTCAAGATGCCGTCAGAAGACAAAGTCATGTTGGGAGCAGGGTAAAAGGTGTCAATTTGAGCTACAGACCTATGGAACGGCTCGCTTGGGCAAAAACTGATTTCATGCGACTTATCGAGAAGACTAACCAAGCTCGTACCAATCCTTGGACGCCTGTTCACCCATCGAAGAATTCAGGAGCCTCCCCAACTCGCGAGAGTTGAAGGAAATGGTTTCAGAGCGTACTTCTTAAAGTGCTCCCATAACCACGCTTACAGAAAAACGACGTTCACATATGAATCTACTTTCATGAAACCATTCGAAACTCGCATGTTCGCAACTAGGTGATCTAGATGCACATACAGGGAACCAAGGAATAGCTTTCCAATGGGAAGAACTTCACCTTTTGCCAACTTCACATCAATCACTAGCAACTCTGGTCTTATTTCTTTCTTGACAGAACCGTCATCAAAAATGTCTCTAGACAACCAGAGAGCCAAAAATGCTGCAACGTGAAGATCACTGCTTTTCTGTTTAGGTTCCAGATCGTCCGGAAACCATTGATATATCCACCAGCCGTAAAAGCACCTTTCATCCTCTTTCCGGACAGAATCCTTCGACTTCGCAGTGGATTCCTTTCGGGTGAAATCTTCCAACTTATCGGAAAGGTCATCCCGCATCTTCTCCTCATCTTCAAACAATTGGATGTTAAGATTCCCGGTTACCGGAAGATTCAGCAAGAGAGACACACTCTCCAAGGAGAAAGTTATTTCAACCCATCTACATATGATCGTATGGGTGTCCGAACACCATCTAGATATGAAAGCAACCAAGCCCGGGATGTCCTTCCTAATCTGGAGACTTACTGAAGCTCTGACAACATAAATAATATGCGCTCGAGTCAAGTTGGTATTTATGTGCTCCTTACTCACCATGAACTCAACCCATCTATCAAAAGAACGCAATGGGATTTGGCACATCCTGAAATCAATGTTGGAATAAGAATATACCCCTTTATGAATACAAAACCGTATGGTGTTCTCTGGGCGAACCGAACGTGTCTTCTTTTCATCTTCACCACTGGTTAACAAAATTGGCACGAAATCTGGATGATTCTTCCGAGCATGGGCGAGGGGTTTGGCAAATAATTCATCATCCATGTTTGGTTTGGAATTATCAACATCCTTTGATGAAGCGAAACTTTGCTCAGGTAACATCTTGTCGTATTTCTTCATAACAATTTGGTAATAAGATATTTGCACAAAAAAAAATGGGGAAAGACGAAATTATATCCCTAACACATAAACCGCACCCAACAAAAGGAAAGCCTGGAAAACAAAAAAAAAAGGCTATTCTCTACAGGTTCAAAACTGCACGCGCAGTATTTTCTTCAGGTCCGAAATTCATATATGTAATATTTACTATGGGTTCGAAGTCATATGAAGCACAGATACAGTATTATTCTTCGGGATTCATATATAGTATTTATTTTCGGGTTCAAAATTATACATATAGTATTTTATACGGGCTCAAATCGTCTTCAGTATCCTTTTTCGGGTTCAAAATTATATACGCAGTATTTTCTACGGGATCAAATGAGTCTATAGTATCCTTCTTCGGGTTCAAAATTATATATTCATCATTTTTATACGGGTTCAAATCATATATGCAGTATTTTCCTTGGGTGCATATATACAATATTTTCTACAAGAAGCACGCTAAGAAATCGTATGCGCAATATTGTTGCAAGGATTATAAAAGAAAAACGCATACTGTTAGGGTTTGCACCTAGATGAAAAGGGAAACAAGAGAAGTATTGGAAGACATACCTGGAAGCCGGTTTTTCTTTGTGACTCAGCCGCTAGTGTTAAAGGATGAAAGAACAAAGTGCAATAGGATAGAAAGGGATTTTATATATGGGCGTGAAGATTCCAAAATAGGGAAGGATTCCCCTTTACCAAAAATCGTGCTTATAATGATCGGACCCACAAGGGCGCCCAACTTCCCAATGTCGCCCAAGTTGCACCGGTCCCACCAATTGCGCCAACTTCCTAATGACCGCCCAAGTCGCGCTAGCTAGCACACCAGCTTCCCCACCTTGCGCCGGTCCCACTAGCTAGCACGCTCAGTTTCCCAACTCGCGTCAACTTCTCAATGCCGCCCAGCTTCCTGTCTCTCAATGATGCTGAGTTACCAATTATTCCAGCCTCCCGATTTGTGCAAAACATCCAGAGGACAGGATTCCAAATCCTACCTATAAAAAAAAAAAAAAAAGGTCAGACAAGCCTCCTCAATTCTCTTTACGATTTACTGTTGATAGTTTGTCACCATCTTATGCTTACCTCACAACAAAGCTCTTGTTCCGAGCTAAGCAGGGGACTTAATGTTGATGGTGGTTTGTAGACAAAGTTTAAAATCATAAAACCCCAAATAACCTAAATGTCATCGATGACACATTTATTAGAACATTTGATGCATGTAGTCAGTAATTAATAGGGGGTATTTTTTC
Source organism: Papaver bracteatum (assembly GCA_023529315.1). Taxonomy (NCBI): domain Eukaryota; kingdom Viridiplantae; phylum Streptophyta; class Magnoliopsida; order Ranunculales; family Papaveraceae; genus Papaver; species Papaver bracteatum. Next base: position 240,198 of record JAJJWX010001377.1, read on the forward strand.
AAATTAGGGTTACAACGAAAAAAAAACTTAATTCCCCTACGTCCCAATGGAAAATCGTGCCAGCCACACCTAGTCCAAGCTAGTTGCGCCATGCCAAACGTACTTTGCCTTGGCACTAGCTATGCTAGTCACACTAACCGCGCCAAAGCATGCCAACCATGCTAGCCGCACCTTTGTGCCAATGGATAATCATGCCAACCACACCAAACGCGCCAAAGCATGCCAACCATGCTAGCCGCACCTCTGTGCCAATGGAAAATCGTGCCAGCCACATCTAGCCCAAGCTAGCTGCGCCATGCCAAACTAACTCTGCCTTGGCCCTAGTGATGCGTGTCATATGATTCAAAAATAAATTCACTTCCTCACTCAAATAAATATGAATATAGTATTCGATAAGAAAGAATTAGTATCCACAGAGAGACGATTGTTGGTATGCCATTTTCAGATTCTTAAGTAACCAAAATAACCCAAAGTGTTTTTTGTTTTAATCAAGTAATGAGACTAAATAAAGCAAAGCAAATAGTTTGAATAATCAATAAAGAGAAGATATTGGTCATGGGATAGTATCATTCAAAAACATGTATTTTCATCAATGATTAGAATTGGTAATTTAATCTCGCAATTATCAAAATTCCTAGGATATCTTGATCGCAAGAGTATCCCGTTTATTTCCTGATTTTATCACAAACAACATTAAAAGATGCTATTGTGAATTCTACTTAAAAAGCAACCTAAAGTGTAAAAGCACAATTAGGTTTAACTCCCCAAGAGCAATAAGTTCTATGAAATAAGACTATTCAATGCAAACAAATGTGTAAAAGCACTAATTCGTTTTAACAAAGGTTATGATTCATATGCGATTAAAGAGGTGTAACACTACAAGATTTAACCACAAGATGCTACTAAAAATCAGGGATGAACAACTTTTATGTATTGAAAACCCTAATATAGCTATAGAGATGAAAACAAATCCAATTGATTCCGGACTCAACCAAACTAGCATTCAAATCATATGATAATAATAATAATGAATCATAAACGATAGAATTGAGACAAAACTAATTCATAGAATAAAATAATCATGCTTGAAGAAATCAACTTTATCCCATAACCAATAATTGTATTTAGTTACACATATTCATGGAGTTCATCATCATAATATTATTCAAAGAAAGAAGATGAAACATAAAATAAAGCAAACCCTAGAAGTTGTTCTCTGCAAAAAGCTCCAAGAATAGAATAAAACGTTATCCCAAAAATTGTGTAGAAAACTTCCTTTTTATAGATTTTTCTCCTTCCAAAATTAGGTCCAAATCTTCAAAGTCCATTAGTTGGAAATTTACCCGGCCCACGAGTGAGAGACACCCGTATAGAAAATATGTCCCAAAAGCGCTCGCCGGAAAACTGGTTTTTTGGTCGGAAATTGGCCGGAATCCGACGCCGGAAAGTCGCCACTGGTAACCTGAGATTCCCCTCCGTCGATGGAATATTCCGTCAGTCCACCTTCAAGGTTTACCGTTGACCTAATGGTCATCATTAGTCAACTCGTTGTGTCACACCGGGTTGATACGAGTCAGTGATGAGTCAACTCGGTGTCAACTAAGTCAGTTGACATGAGTTAGTCCAGGCCAAAGCTGTTGCACCTTCAACAACACCAGTGACAAATTCTGAACATCCAAACCATTTGCAACCTTCATAGCACAGCCACAGTCCTATTCATTCATTCTACTACCAGTACTCAACTAGTTCACCTTCTCATAACATTGAAACACAAATCCACCACTGCAATTCATTATGACCTACTCCAGATAACCAACTCATCACCACATTGTCACAGACTCACAGCCCATGCCTGCTATTCCATTCAAACAAAGACCAGCATACTTGTGCCACCAGTTCCATCTTTAATTCAGCTTTCCCCATATTCAACTCCATCTCAATCCTTCTCAGGTCACAGCCAATTCCACTTCATATTCAACTCCATATTCAATGACAGCTCCTCCCTGAAACTCATACATCTCATTTCTATGCCTGCAATATTGAACTGAGAACCATCTCCTTCTTTCCCTGCAACTGCTCATTTAACTCCAGTCTATACTCCTCTTGAACCCCTGCAATGCCTCTTGCAGTTTCTGCAAATCCAACTCAGTAGTACCATCTCCATCATTTGCTTAGCAACTTCTCATTCTATCCAACCATCTCAGTTGCAGCTCAAACCCATATGCAACAACATCTCTTCATCTCAATACCACCATCAAAACCCAGCTGAAACCTCCATATAATTCTTCAATAGCCAACTGTCTCACAGTATCCTTGAATCTGAGACACACCCATGTTTCATTCATATCAAAATCAAAAATCATCCACCATTCTCGACCAAATCCAAATCTCATAAATTCAAAAGCAGATTTGAACTATTATTTTCATCTTCATCAAACCCCAGTTCGAGTTCCTGCTTTAACAACCCATCTTTTATTTCTCCTCAATTTCTCAAATCACCAGCCACCATTCATCAGATGTGGCATTAATTCAAAAACCCTAACTCCTCTCCATCTGATTCAAGCGCAAAATCAAAATAAACCCATTCATTTACACCATATAAATACCCTTTCAATTTTGACAGTACAACTATGATTCTTCTTCATCTTGTGTTCTTGACCAACACAAACCAGATCTGCTCTCAATTTAAGACTACAAATGATTGAGAAGAATATTTCTCAATTTTAGGTTTAGGTAATGATTTGGGAAGGATTTAGCCACCCCAATTGTTGGGATAAGGGTCACCTAGTTCATCCATGGCATGTCAGTTTCGCAGAACTGACTGCATAATATTTCTTGCTCAACTGTTAGTTTTGGGAAACCGACAGTTCTTTAATCCCTCTTTCTTGCACAACCTAGACGACTCCAAGCATAACTCTACTCGCCTGTGAATTGGGTTTTTTTCTCCAAATTAATGATTTTCCACTAGTTGCAGCCGCCTCTTGCATCTCAAATCCACTTCTTCTCTTCAATATCTTAACATCATTAAAGTTGTCATGCTTTTCAGACAGAAATTGCATCACCAAAGCGGACATACTTTTCAGACAGAGATGAAGAAATAAAAGAAAATAATGAGACACAATCCGTCTCCAACGACATTGAATATGAGATGAGACTTTCACGCTGTTTATTCTCCTTTTGTTCCAAATGACTCCAAAGTACCTAAATACTCAAAAACAAAACATAAGATACATAATTTACAAGAAAACTAGCAGAGAAAGCATAAACAATAGATAAATAATAAGGTATTTTAGACACATATCACCTAGCTATGCTAGTTACACCAACTGCGCTAAATCATGCCAACCATGCTAGCCGCACCTTTGTGCCAATGACAAATCATGCCAGCCACACCAAATGCGCCAAAGCATGCCAACCATGCTAGACGCACCTATGTGCCAATGGCAAATCATGTCAGCCACACGTAGCCCAAGCTAGATGCACCATGCCAAACACACTCTTCCTTGGCCCTAGCTATGCTAGTCACACCAAATGCGCCAAAGCATGCCAACCATGCTAGCCGCACCTCTGTGCCAATGGCAAATCATGCCAGCCACACCTAGCCTAATCTAGCTACGCCATGCCAAACACACTTTTTCTTGGCCCTAGAAACGCTAGTCACACCACTCCAAGCCAAACACTCTTACCTTGGACCTAGCCGCGCCATGCCAAAGTAGCGCCCGCTCCTAGACTTGCAAACCGTGCAAACCTAGGCCAAATTGGCCACGCATGCCATTGGCACATGCCAACACGCTCGCTGGCAGATTTTTCTTACCAAGTCGTGGACCTAATGGCCGAGAGTGCCATTGACACATGCCAACGCGCTCACTGGTAGCTTTCATCACCTAGTCATGGCCCTAATGGCCGAGCGTGCCATTGGCACATGCCAAACACGTTCACTGGCAGCTTTTCTTACCAAGCCGTGGCACTAATGGCCGAGCGTGCCATTGGCACATGCCAACGCGCTCACTGTTAGATTTCATTACCTAGCCGTGGACCTAATGTCCGTGCGTGCCATTGGAACATGCCAAACACGCACGCTGGTCGCCTAAATTGCAAGCCGTGCAACCTATTCCAACTTGGCCATACGTTCCATTGGCACATGCCAAAACTCTCTCTGGTAGCCTAACTTGCATGCCGCGCAACCTAGGATAACTTGACCGTACGTGCCATTGGCACATGCCAAAACCCTCGCTGGTAGCCTAATTTGCAAGACGTGCAACCTACCACCAAGGCATTCCACACATGCCACACGCGCCACTAGCAGCTCTGGCATTGCCACTTGCACTCAACGTGCAACCTACCACTAAGGCATCCCGCACATCCCATTGGCACATGCCACACGCGCCACTAGCAGCTCTGGAATTTCCACTTGCACTCAACGTGCAACCTACCACCAAGGCATTCCGCACATGCCACACGCGCCACTAGCAGCACTGGCATTTCCACTTGCACTCAACGTGCAACCTACCACCAAGGCATTCCGTACATGCCATTGGCACATACCACACGCGCCACTAGCAGATCTGGCATTTCCACTTGCACTCAAGGTGCAACCCACAACAAAGGCATTCCGCACATGCCTCACGCGCTACTAGCAGCGCCACTTGCACTCAAGGTGCAATCAACACTCGAGACATCAACACAAACTGGGGGATGCTTTCGAGGGTCTTGGTTTGGCGTTCAGAGCATGCAGCGTACACTACGCTCACATTAAGAAAGCGTGAATAGGAATAAAGTGGTCAAATAAATGAGGAAATAATGGTGAAAACGTTTTCACACATAAACACCATACGGTTAACACCTCCTCCCATTATTTCACCCTTTTCTATTTTCCTTAATGAGGCTAGGGTACGTTTCAATCTCGACTTGTATAAATAGGTCTTACCTATTTCCACCATACAACAAGTCTTGGTCAGGAGAAAAACACAACACTCTCAGAAAAGGAAACTTTGCAAGCTCTCCAAAAAGCTTTCATCTCTTGCAAGCTTCCAAAGCTTTCACTTTATGATACAAGTCGAGACACTACTCTCCCAGAATTATTCTGGTCTCAACACCTTTCTTTGCTTCCCTCCCCAAATCTACCCTTCTCCTCCACTTTGTGACCGAAGCAAGTCTGGAACGGCCATTTCTTGGTTTAGGATGGACTTTTACAGATTGATCTCTCGAATCTAGAAAGTGCTCACGTGCAGCACATTTGTTTATGGTTTAAACCAGTTTCTCACTCACTTACCGAATTTACCAAAATTGGCAGAAACGATTTTTACCCATAAACACCTGGTTAGATCAATCCAATATCTATTGCCTAAGTAATAAGATTCGGATTTGTAACAATTAAAATAGATTTCAAGATAACTATTAGATGTTATCGGTCTCACGCAACTAATCAATCGAATAAATATGATTTTAGTTGGATCCCAGCCGATCAAGGTTTGTGCTACTGTTGATGGTGGTTTTTTAGTTTAGGGTCAAAACTGTAAAATCCTGAATTTAATGCGGTGTTACCCTGCAAGGGGTAAAACCAGTTAAAAAGTGATGAGTGAAAAAAAAAACTCTTCGCTCGTTTGAAGAAATCCAATATGAGTATATACATGAAATTCACCCAGAATGGTGCGTGCAACAACAATCCCAAATATTATGTGAATTCTATTTTATACCAACATTATTAATTAATATATAATTTTCCTGATATTTTACTATGCTATGTTCTCATCCGAACTCTCATTATTGACATGACATGACGATGAAGTGTTCACTCTCAACATAGTAGCATGAATCTCCTGAAGTGTCAGTATTGATATTTGCATGAAAATACCCACACGGGCTACATCACTCTCTGACAAAGAGATCAATGCGTTCACACACTTTTAAATTAAAGTTAGCATGATCGAATGCATATTTAATTTTAAAGAAAGACTGTTAATGTCGGTCTCAGAAATGATCACGGCCACACAATTTGGCCGCGCGATTTAACAAGCTAAGACTATTCCTAGTAGAGCTAGGCAATCACCGTAGTAATCACTACACCATTTTAAGGATATAGCAACATACAATAGTTGTTGCTAAACGGGGTCGCAACGGGACTTCGCTGTTGCTAAACACGGTGTCGCAATTTTTAGCAACGGCATAAGCTGATGTTGCTAATATGTTGCTAATTACAGGAATACCACTACCCGGAACTAGATACTGTTGGTTCTGGTTCTACTGTATTGGTTCTGGTTCTATTTTAGCAACAAAGCCCTGATGTTGCTAATCTTTTGCAACCTCAAAAAAAAAAGGTCAAGTCCCATTCTGCTGACCTAGTCAAAATTCATTACCCCAAATTCCCCCCCTGTAATTACCCAGTTCCCCATATTCAACATCCAAACAAATATACAAACTACGATGGCAATACAAAACAGATACAAATGTAGTTGAGAATCACCACCAGATAATTTTAATATAAAATAAAGGATTCTTCAGTTGATACAAATGTACACAAGTAACTTATGTATGTTGTGACTGACATGAAATATTCTATCTATGTTGATGTTCATAAATGGATGGGTAACCTAGTTTGTGTCAACTGACAGAGGCAATGAAAAACAGGGAAAGAAAGACTAATAAATGAGGAAGATTGAACTCCACCAGAAGTATCACGAGACTCCACTTGCTTAACCAATTTCCTCTTCAAATCATAGGTAGATTAACAGCACCAACTCAATCTATCCATCTCTTTTCTGTAAAAACCCAAAACACAAGAAGAAGAATAAGTGGGAGAGGGGGAGAAGATGATAAAAAACAAACCTCAAATTTTGGTTTTACCTAGAAAAGAGATAGAGTATAGTAAAAGTAAGACTGCTCAAAATGAATAAGCAACAAAACTACTGAGTTTTAGCATAAAAAATTCTAACATATATTGGTTAAGGAAAGGAAAAATTAGCAATTACCTACAAAATTCTTGAGGAATTAAGTAAAACCCCCTCCTCTTTAGACTGAATATCATTGCACAACGAAACAAAAAAAAAATCAAGATATAAGAGATTTAGTCCATAGATTATTAAATGTTTATGAAAATGTCAATCAAAAACTAACCTCAAAGATGTAGTAACAAAACAAGAATCCTCATCTTTGTATAGAATCATCATCAAGAATCTGAAATTACATTATAGAAAACAAAACAAGAAACCATTAACCCAATTGTTTAAAAGAATACTGAAAGAATAGGGTAATCTGGTCGCGGCAGACTACCAGTGGTAGTAGAAATCTAGAAATCAAAATCTAGGGTACAGTTTTCCATGCCATACCATGGGTTTCTTTCCAGTAGTAACCAACCTGTGAAGTGAAACCCAAGACAAGATCAAACCAAAAATTAGTTTCAGTAAAACAAACAAAGAACAAAAAACTTATACGAAACCCATAAAACCAGAACGAACTCGGTTGAATAATAAAGTAAATGAAAACATTATCTATGAAAACTAACATGAGCAGAGCAGCAGCAGCAGGATGCCATTGCAAAACTGAACGACAAACTAACCTCGCACTTAATCAGTCGCTTGATCAGGTACACCCTGAAATATACCACAACACAACCCAAAAGAAAGGATATTAAGTATGTAAGAAATACAATGCAATCATAAAAAAATAGGAAAACAACATATTAGTCTAAACTATGAAGGCTTCTACTTAATTCAGTTACATATAATCAAGAGAGACATATAACTATGAAGCTGAAGTATAAAAATAGAATAATGGTAAAATTTATAGCCATAATAATATTCAATTATGGATCGAGTACCTAAGGAAAACATAGTTTGCATGTCTAAGTTCAAAGTTGGTTGGGAAGAATGATATAGTAACTTCGTACTAAGATGAGAATCTCCTTTCTTTTGTTTAACTTGTTAATTATTACAAGGGAGGTCAGTATTGGTTGAAAAACAGCACATATGTGTTCTCTTAATACCCCATAAATCCTAACAGAGGCTTCCAATTCTGATCATAAAAACCACTCCCGGAGACTCCAAATTTCTTAGTGACAAATGTAAACAGCAGGATATCTTGCAGATTTGCAAAAGATGCATACCATTTAAGGGTGCAGGAAGAACATCAGGGAAATCAAAGAAGCTCAATTCCTCTGGCTTGCTAGGCATTGCAAAACTCATAGTGTCTCTTCCACTGCAGTCGATCACTGGTATGCTCCAACTTCAGACAAACAAAACCAAAAATAAACAAACAAACAAAAAAAACAGTAAAGCCTAAGAAAATAAACTCAAAAATTATGTATAATCCGGTTTCATACCAGTCTCCATCATCATTCTTCCTAGTGAGGGGCCATGTTAAGAAAGTAAGAAACCCACCGAGAACATCTATTGCTTCAAGGAGTACGGATTTGTGCCCTGCATCTGCCAGGTATTTTGCGGTTGATAAACCAGCCAAGCCTACAGGTAAGTGAGCAGTGTGTTACAATTACAAAATATATGTCTGTCATACTCTAATTTGATGTTTCAATTGCGAGAATGTCACCACCTAATACTTGTTGTGATAATGTAACCTACTGAATACTATTAAGGGTTACATAAATTGAATAATCCAACTTACCAAATATATGCTTTCTTGTGGCCAGACCACCAGAAAGGCAGTGACACACAGCAAATGTAAAACACAACCAAATAGAGGGAGAAAGAATAAGTTGTGAGGAAGCTTTTGTAACTACATCAACAGATGAAACAAGAGTGGACAACCACCACCTGAAATAAACACACCGCATAGCTGATTATGTTCCCATACAGGAAAGGCATTACAATAATCCATATTTAACTAGTGAAGTCATGGGGCACCTAATTATGTATAAGTGATCACTTATACAAGATGCCCCATGACTTCACTAGTTTCAAGTTTAATGACCAAACTAAATAACAAGGTGGTATTCCTTATTTTTCTTTCTCGTCAATTCCAAATCATGCCATAATCATGTCCAAGAACATAATCACAGATAATAGCAGTAGACTTAACACAGTTAGTCAAGGATATGCATGCATTAATGTTATAGAAAGAAGACTATAGGGAAATAGTACTCCAGTATTGGACCAGCCACACTACCTTTCATTTTGGCTTTCCCTCCGTTACCATTGAAATCTCTTCAAGAAATGATGCAAGCTCGTTAAACATGATGTAACAGACCTCCAGATGTGAACGACCAAGAGCCATGATACGCAAAATCAGTTGATTTACTAGATTCAGGCACAGGGAGAACTTAATTTAACTGCATGATATTACTGATAAGAACTACTCATGAACTTGGCTTTCTAAATCAAGTTATTTAGTTTTCATTTGTAAGCTTTATCCGAGCAAGTTCATGAAATCCTTCGCATGCACTTACTATATGTGCTTCGCATGCACTTCTCTGCAATCAGGTGGACAAGAGCAGGCGAACATATCATATATTAGCCACTGATCTAATTTGTTTTCACTATCTTGTGACTGATTAGATCTCCCACCCAATTCTATGGGTGTAACAAAAGCAAGCCGCTGGACTACCTCTATCCTGTCAAAAAAAAATCAGATGGAAGGACTGAGAACCAAAAGTTGAAAGTAAATGGGGACTGCTTACTTGGCTTCCTGGACTGAACTGGGACAAAGTGCAGCAAGGTATTTCACGAGCTTGCTAAGACAACGAGACCATCTATTTTTATCGGGACTCCAGAAGGGATTGAAGAGTCACATCAGCAGGGACTGCATCAGACTCCCGTCTCAAGTCATATGGTAGGCCAGCATCCCAGTAGCAGCTTTGAAAAATGTCCTCCTGAAAACAAAGTGAAAACTCATAAGTTTTAAACGAAACGTTTTGTATAGGTGCAATGGTTAATGTGTTCATTACTATTATCATGGACCCTAATATAATTTTGACATATGGGCGCAAACATAGAGGCGGAAACCACACACCACTAAATTTAATGACCCGATCCTGGACCACTGTTTATTACAAAATAGTCGAATAGAAAATCTTCAGTTCCTAGTCAAAAACTAGTAACAATGGACATCACCAACTCTATGTTAAGTTTTTTTCCCAACAACGGAATGATCCAAGAAAGAATTACATATTAAAATGTACTGATGATGCAAATAGAAATAGTCATACCAGAAAACCTCGAAAAGTTGTCTGTATAAGCATGGCAGCCCATTCCTCTTACTCATTCACTTTATTTTGATTTACATCCTGTACTTGGAGTGAGATATCAGCAGAGCTAATATTATCTGAATCAATATGAACAACGTCATCTCCTACTTTTGGATCTGTATCTTGGGAAAACTCTTCCTTGAGTATATTATTATCAATCTGGATGGATTGTCATCTACGATGCCAAAACCGACTACCAGGTGAAGCCTTCTGTAATTATTAGAAAAGAAGACATAAATGCTTGAGAAACAAAGAAATGCAGACAAAGAAAGCGGTATGCATGCATGCAATATAAAACAAGGCCTCTTTGGGTTGCAGAACGATTATACTCACAACTGATTAAAAGCCACATAGGTCAAATGTGAGAAAAGTCTAGCCAGGTAGTAACGAAATATAACTTAGAAAATGCAAAATTATCTGCATAAAATCTAGTAGAACTCCTCGATATACAAGCATATATTATGCAATTTACAACCAACTAGAACATCGTACTCTCCTTTATGTCGTAATTCTCTATCTACCCTCGTTAGTTGAATTTTTTTCTCCAACGGTCTGCACTAGGTTTGTTCTATAAAACAGTAGCTAAAGTTACTATGTAATACAAGCAAAGAACACATAAATTATAAATGATATGAAAGATAAAGGTACACACTTACCTATCTGCTGGAAGACTAGTGACATGCAAACTCACAGGAGGTAATGGTTGTGCCACAGTCACCCAAAAGCTGTATTGGCGCACACAGACTAGCTTCTTGCGTTTCCCCGTTTATATCTGTGCAGCAAACAATAAATAAGTTCTTGAAAACCCTACGTAACAAGTAATTCTCAGCCAGCCTTTCCCGTGTTCTAGCAGATAATGATGTACAAAAGTTGTGTATATGTGGTGTAAACTTGCACATCATGCTATCAAATCCAGGTTTTAAATTCATACTTAGCATGTCTGTGTAAGAATACAATCAACATATAATAACTAGAAAATAAAGCAAACAAGTACTAAGACAAGTAATGAGCATGTGTAACTGTCTTTGAAATTCAGCTTCAGGTATATCCATAAAATTGTTTCGTGCAGGTATGTATCAATGCTGGATACATGTTTAACCAGTCTGTTTCTGACAGGCAACCATTCAAGTCAAAACAACAACAATAAGAACGAAGAAAAAATCTTACCTTTTTCTATAAAATAATATATAAGCTTCAGAAAGAAGGACGTTTTCAAGTGAAACCTCCCGAACGACGGAATCGCTAGCATAATACCATGTAGAACCTCCATTATCTTCTTTTCTCCCTCTGCTTTTGTCAACTCTAACATATGCAACATAATGGCCTTCCCCGAGCGCTTTCCCGACGTGCTCGACAATTCCAAATAGAATATATTCGTACTCATCCTCCCCAACAATCCTATAAAGACAGTTTGTCAAGAACTGATTAAGGAGATCACATCTATTAAGAACTACAATCTGTAACACCGGTGCAAGAATGTTCCGACAATCAGGTCCTTTTATGTCCCCTCCTTACCTGCAATTCGAATCCAACACGCGCCCATATTTCCTAATACTACCAGGACTCAACACATTCGTACATCCATAAAATCCAACTGCAACACAACATTTTTCAGTCCCTTCTTTGTTTCTACCAAAACAACTCCACAAAAAACCCAAAATAGTGAGGTTCAAACCCTATCTGTGGTGCTACCACTAGAGAACATGCACCAAAATCAGCAAACTAAAACACTGGGGATAAACTTGATATACCTGATTCAAAACAACTTTAGCCATACTAGCCGATTCTTTCCACACAACTGATTGTGAAAGCGAATTTATGAGTTTGTTTATTTCCCTGCAAAATCACACAAATGAATCCAAAAATCAATAACCAAAATCAGATCTTTAACTTCAAAAATCAATGCAATAGAAAAATAAATATTATTATACATGGGTGTGTGTAAGACGACATTGTAAAAATATCCTCCCTTTATGTACAGACTGGAAAAACGAAGCAAAACCCACCAAAAATTACTAACATATATGATGAAATTAGACATCTTTATAGGTTCAGATGATAAACTAAAGTGCATCTAGGGTTTTACAAAAAGTGCATCTGAGAGCAAGAATGTTTTACAAATTCAATACTCTAGGTCTTAAGTTCATCATCAGCAGAACAATCATTGTCATTAGAATACCAGCTTCCAACTGCAGTATAATAAGAGAAATCTATTAACAAACACAAAAACAATGCAGCTGACTGATAAATAGTAAGAATTTCAATACATTTCCAAGAAAATTACGTTAGACAGTAAACTGAGAAAACCCTAATTGCAGACAGTTTGAGATTGGGTATAAAACAGAGATGAAAAGAACAAAAGCTTATCTTGATTTCTTAGTTCCATAGTCGGTGAGAACCATTCAAAATCGAAAAAAATTGAAACCCAAATTTCAGAGACAACCAAGTTAACTTAAAATTGAACCTAAATCATAAAACTAGAGAAAAAAGATGATATTACCTGATTATTAGATCGACGCTTTCAAATCTCACAGATGACCTAAAATCTCAGATCGATGCTTCCAACTGCAGTATAAATTCCAACTGAAATCTGTTAGCAAACCTAAACCTAAAAACCAAGATAGATATACAAAGAACAAACAGATTAAGAGAACAAAGATTATTTACCTAGTAGGATTTCAGGAGAAAAGAAGTTCTTCAGAGCGATGAATGAAAGAGAGTGAAAAAAAATTTGTGGCTGAGAAATGAGATAGAAAAATGGGATAAGGAAAGATAAGCCCGACCACTAGAATACTTTGAAGGGCGGAAATAAAAACAGGAAGACTTGACTAAACTTTGACTTGGGCGTAAAAACAAGTCAAAGTGTTTCCGCCCACATGCGCTCTTCGCATGCATGAGCATCTAGGGGTTGCTATTCGCAACCGAAATTTTTCTGTTGCGATATTAGCAACAACCTATTTATGTTGCGACAGATTAGCAACATAATTTAGCAACGGAAATTTCGCAACGACGCTTGTGTTGTTGCTACTCTGGGTTGCTAAATCCTAAAAATGGTGTAGTGAATCACCGGCGGTCCCACTAGTCCTCTAGTTGATCGAATCCCATGTTGTCTATTCACAAGCGCCTCAAACTCCGACCCAAACATGGGCGTTTGCGCTGTGAAAAAATAAAGCTCGAACGAGCTAAAATCGTAAAAAAATACAGTCTCAAAAGCCATGATATCCGTCCAACTTTGCCATCCTAGTTGGACGGCATAGATCACGTTCCAAACGATCAGATAAGTGCTAACACGTTCACCACCGACCCAATTTTATCCCTTACCAATCGACCTTGTTCATGGGAAGTTAATAGCGCACAAAATCGTTTAATTGAATTAGGATGATCGCGCAGCCTTGAAAACCCTAAGTTGAATAAGCGGTGTTATACAACTTCCGCTAATCAATCGTATCCGTCCAACTTCACCAGCCTAGTTGGACGGCTTAGATTGTGTTTCAAGAGATCAAAGATATGTCAACATGCTCACCATCAAACCAACTCAACAGGTGGCTCCAAAACGCATCAAATCATCGTCCCAAACATGGGTATTTGCGCTGCTTTCAAAAGCCTAAAATTGTTTTGCGGCAACACATTACTACTGCAAATTGATCTCGACCACTCATCTTCGCCAGCTAATTTGAGTGGCTCAGATTTAATCTTAAATGGCCCCGAAGATGTCAACGCGATCACTGTCGTCCCACCTTCACACGTGACCGACCGACCTACCCGAGCTTACGATCGAATCCTCGAATCTCTCGCCCAAAGAGGGTTGGCCGTGTAGCCCCCTAAATCCTAGAGTCGCGTCAATGGAAGTTTGAAACTGCCGAAGCCTAGTTGGATGGCATAGATCTATTTTTATAAAATAAGAATATCAACATTGTGAAGACCGACCATCCTCCTTCCACCTAAGGCGATCGACCAAGAAATGACTTGACCGTAAGGTCTTCAAACGATCACCCAGAGGTGGTCGATCATGTTGCCTCCTTTAAGACACCAATCCGCGACTTATGAAATCAGGCTATAAAACAATGATGCTTCATACGCATCGATTAGTTTGAGCTGCTTAAATGTGATGCTTCACATGCATCGAATACATACAATATTTTATATTGTCCTCATAAACAACTTAGTTGTTTCACCTAATAACACCATGGTATTCTCCGCGACGGGTCCCATGACTTGACCCACCTATTCGAGACATCAAACATGTCACAAACTGGGGGATACTTACTGGGGTATTGGTATGACGGTTTATAGCGTGCGACTTGCTACACGTCCATTATGAGAGTGTGTCAGGAAAGACGGATGGTTATCAGTAATGAGAGTAATGGGAGAATGTGTGATCAGTCATCCCTCATAATAGTGACACGATGATCACTACCTTCTGCACAAAACCCACTTGTCCGCTAATTCACTTCCTCCACTTCCTAAGAGATCAGGGTGCGCTCAATGACTTGTATAAAATAGGTTTTCAACCTATAAAAAACGGACATAACAAAAGTGTTAAAAACACAAGTAGCTAGAAACTATTTTCTGATATGCAAGTCACAAACAACCACACCTTCATAATTTAGCACTCTGATCTCAAACACCTTCTATGATTTCCTCCCTAAGATCAACCCTTCTCCTTCACCTTGTGACCGAATTGAATCTGGAACAGATATTTCTTGGTTTAGGCCAGAGTCTTACAGATTGATTTCTCGAACCTAAAAGCATTCCCGTGCAGTGCATTTGTTTAGGGTTTGAACTCATTTCTCAATAAACACACACAAATTACCAAAAATAGCAGAATCAGTTTTTACTCACAAACAATTGGGGACCACGGTGGGAGATTAATCTCTCGGTTGCAAGATCAATTTTCAAACTCATTTTCAATTTTCTCGAATTTAAGAAGTTGGATCTTAGGTCTAAACACATTCGTTAATACCAACTTTATTTCAATTACAAATACCAACTTCCAATATGCGATACATCCTCATCAGCGAAGCTTTCCCGAAGTCATGATTCAAGCTTCTGGTTCATTATATACAAATTTAATAATTTAGAGATATTATTTAAACTATTACCTGCAGTTCCTTTTCTTCTTAATGTTAAATGGATTTTCTATTCTTGTTGTTGTTACACTTGTCACTACATCCTCTAAGCCTTTTTTGTTGCTAGGTTAATATTTGTAACTTGATCGTTTTATTTTTAGAAATCACAGTTCAAAGATAACACGGAAGTTTATTACTTTACAGTTTTTATTTTGCATTTAGCATGCAGCTGAAGTTGCTGATGGGAAATATAAGACCAGTCAAGTGGGGAAGCAGGCTTCTTTTTCTATGTGGACATTCGAAAGAGTTATCCGAAGTCATAACTGGTTTGTACTTGAGCTACGTTTATTCTTCCATATATTTGTCTCATAATATTTACATTCTTATTGGTTTTATGCTTATACCTGGAATATTTGTAGTTCGGTCAATTGACCTAGATACCTTCAATTGTTGCATCATGAAGACTTCAGGAAAAGAACCGGCAATTCACCAAATTTACTTAGTCCATGTCTAGTGTTAATTCACATTTCTCTTAGTCGAACAAAATAATCAAGATCGCGAAGAAAACCGGGAAGAAGGAAGGAGGATATTATATGGGAGAGAAGTGCAAAGAAATCAACAAGCAATTGAAGAAGAGATTGAGAGTCATAATATGGCACAATCACGCATAGCTAGCGAAATAGAACGAATAATAAGGAGCATGGAAGATGAAGAACAAGAGTTCCAAGAGGCTATACACCAGAACAATCATGATAACAGAGAGAGGAGACGTGAACATTACCGCAAAAATGATAACATTAATGAAGAAACTGATAGAATACAACGGAGGGTTCAAAGTCAAGAGAGAGAAGTGATGAGGAATGAACAAGTTCGCAGAGGAGAAAATGAGAGACGCAATCATGTGCGAACACACAAAAGGGATGAAAGAGAAAATCGCAGAGGAATACGAGAAGAGAATGATGAAGAGGAAGTACAAGATTCCGCAAGACAAAATAGACATGAACGTAAAAGAAGAGAGGCATGGATAAAGAGACCAATGGACCAACAGTCAAATATGAATGAACAAATTCTAAGAGAATTGGCAGAGATGGGAGGAATTCTCAACAATAGAAGAGAATGAGGCAGAAGACAATTGTACGAAGCAATAGAAGAAGCTGCGAAAACACCATTTACACAAGAAGTATAGTTGAGGGGAATACCACCAAAGTGTAATCTGCCTTCATTAACTAGCATCTTTGATGGAACAACTTGCGCAGTCCAACATAACAAGGCTTACGTGAGATGCATGTTACAATGGGAAAACCATGCATCAAGCTTGACAGGAGAAGCATTAAAGTGGTTTGAAGGGATGCCAACGAATACCATAGCATCTTTCAATCACTTACAAACATTATTCTTAGGAGCTTACATAAGTAACAACTTATCGCGTCCGGGCATTGAAGATGTATTTGGATTGAAACAAAGATTCTGCGAAAGTTTGCATTTAACTATGAGGTGGAAGATAATGTGTAGCAATATGGCTGGCCGTGTGGACAAAAGATATCTTATTTTTTCATTTATTAATGCAATGTTCGCAACAAATTTACTGTATGTTCAAATTTTTAGAATTAAGAATACTATCACCATGAATGAGTTGAGAGAATACCAAGAGGAGTACATTGCTCTTGTGGAAAAGAAAAATGATATGGAGTCATACCCAATCGCGAACACTAGTTCAAAGTTAGTGAATTCAATCTTACTTCCCAAGTTAGCGAATGCAGTGGAGAGCACTTAGCATGAGCAACATGGAAAGGTGATGGTTGAAAGTCAACAGAAGTTGGTATCAATGGGAATTCATGATCAAGAAGAACTTGAGAGAGAAAGAAGGTTCTATAGTCGAAGCGGAAACAACAAGATTCAAAGACTCGACTATCCCCAAGAAACTTATGGAGGTCAGAAGAACAATTATCAGAGGGGACAGGGAAATAATAGGGTAGTATGGGAATAAATAATAATGCCTCCTCTAAATGCTAGTGTGGAAAGATATGGGAAGCTTTAGTCTTGATGGAAAACATCCCAACACCTTGGAGCATGGGGAAAGAGCCACCGACGACCAATCGAAGTCATGAGCTCTGCTCATATAACCACTTCCAGGGACACACGATAAATGATTGCAGAAATGTTAAGAGAATTATCCTTAAAATGATAGACCAAGGCAAACTGAACTACTTTCTGATAAGGAAACAACCACAACCTTTACCATTACCACCACCACCAGAAGATCGCAGAGCAAACGCAACAAAGGGAAGGGAAACGTTTGTAATTGAAGTTGGGGCGAAAGCGAATAACCTATTTTGTCATTCTATTGTGCATTCGTACAAAACAGTGGAAGACTTTCATGATAATGTTCTAAGCAGGTTTTTCGCAAGAGATGTTGATGGAAGAGTAATTATGAACATTGTGAAGGTCTCGCCGCTAAAAGAATGGCAAAAGCAATATATTTCCTTTACATCATAAGATATTCCTGAAGGTGGAGAAATACATGATAATCCCATGGTAGTAAAGCTAGAGATTAACCCAAAACCTAGTGAGGATGAAGATGATGAAGTTGAGGATTCGTGGGCGATTAACAGAATCTTGATTGATAATGGAAGTTCTGTAGATAATCTATTTTATCATACTTACAATACTATGGGAGGAAAAGACGAGGATTTGATACCTTCGACTTACAAGATCTATGGCTTTAATGGTAATGCGAACAAACCTAAGGGAGAGATTACTATGCGAATTCCTTTGAAGGGGTTATCTTCCGAAATTCTATTATGTGTTGTTGATGTGGTAATTGATGTGGAGAAATGTAAAGAAAGAGCACCTAAGAAGAACAATTGGAAACACAATATCAGAGAAAAGCAAAGAAGCGAAAGACTGATGGTAGACGCAGTAGAACGTGGATAAGATGAGAACCAACGAGTACTTCACAAAGGAGATATGGTGCTACGTCTACAACCAACTTATCAAAGGGACGACCAAGATGATTATGCGAACAGGTGGGAAGGCCCTTACACTGTAACAAATGTACTCGGATAAGGAAACTATGAACTAGAAGGAGTGCAAACTGCAGTGTATAACGAGAAAAATCTGCGAAATTATGGTATTAGTGGTAATGACAGCACAGAGCAAGAAAAGAGCGATCTGCGAAACAAGATCATCAATAGTGTGCGAGAACTCAATGAGACACAAAAACAAGGTAACAAAGGTAAGAAACTTAAAATATGAAATGAGAATGAAATTGATGAACTTGAGAAGAAAAGATGTATTTGCAAAGTATCTTTATTGATTAAAGAAAACAAAAATAAGAAATTACAGAAATGAGAATGAAAACATGCGACATTTTCGCAGAATTTATGATTTTTACAAAATAATGAAGACATGCGATAATTTCACAGAAATTATGATTTACACAAAAGAAAAATAAAGATCAAAAGACAGAGGCACCCAACTATGGGCCTATGGCGTACACCCTAGTTCGCGAATAAAATTTCGCAAGAAGCAAATATAAGACCTAAAGTGCGTTATAGAAGGGGAGAACCTATAGCATGGCTAAGGGGAAGGCTACACTTCCACCGAAACCTGGGTCATGGAGATTTGGGATCAATAAAGCCCATCAGATCCAAAAGGAAACTATTTATTGGTCACTTTTAATAAGATGGTTTTGGTTATAGAATCAGTTGGATGCTAAAAACCAAGAAATTAATATCAACTAGGATATAATCACAACCTAATAAGATAACATTCTTTAAGGTAAAAGAATTATACTATTAATCAAGTTCCACTTGAAATATACAACACTCGGTGGGTGCCAAAAAGTGCGCTAAGATTTTTTATCAATATGAATATGAATATGTTTGGAGCAGTGATAACCAACCGAACATTTGCACCACAATGTGCACTTCGGGGATCCAATGATCCTGGGAGCACTTCTCAACATTGGGATTAGGAGTGGGTCTCACTCCCCTCTCACAAAATACTCCTCGGTACCTTTTGGGGTGATGATTTTCGGTACGTCAATCATTTTCCATATGAGAACGTTGATGTCATTTGAGCTAATTAATCATAAAAAAAGAAGATTTATAGATGGCTGAGCTCGACATATAAGCACGTGGCTTTTAATATTCATAGCTTAGATTATGTTACGTTTCAATAACCTGGTTTAATTGGGGGCCAACCGTTTTAAATGGGGGCCAACAAATTTTATTTGCACCCCAAAATTATCAGGGGCCTATTAATCCGATTATGAAAATACAATTTTACCCTTACCTAAAACTAAACATTAAAAATCAGTTAACCTTAATTAGAAACCTTAATTAACTCTTAATACTAATCAACATAATTAACTCTTCTTCTTCATCTTCCCCTCCTCTTCGTTCTCTTCTCTACCACCACCATTAACGACTATTTTGAAGAATTTTTTTTCTTCTTCAACCGATTCATCGCGTAACCATTGCCAACAAATCGAAACCAAAGAAAGATATGGCTCCAATTAGATTTTTGTTGTGTTTTGATTGTGAAATTTAGTTTGGTAACTGAAAATCAGCGGTTTCAGAGTAAGGGTCGGCAGTCTGTAAATAGAAATCCCTAACGACTTTTGATATGCATATGGATTGTATGAAAAATCGTTAGGGTACTAGGATGAAGATGACGACCCTAATTCTGCTACTTCAACGTTTTTTGCCCTAGAATAGAGTCGTTACTGTATTAGGTTGAATATGACGACCCTGTTTTGACGACCCTTTGTTATTGGTTAACGACTCTACACAAAAACTTGCCTTTTTATACAGAGAGTTTGGATTCGAGAGTCGTCTGGGTATTAAACGAATCAACTAACGACTATGGGTGAACATTATAAACAGTCGTCATGGTTTAACACACCACCTTGACGATTTTTCATCACCATTAAAAGTTGCAGGTTTGAGTCGTCCACTTGAGTGTCAGCATACTGACGACTCTTTAGAGTCGTTGGTGTATACAACAACCAACTATAACGACCCTCACTCTGAGTAGTTCCATAGTGACCATGAATCGATCACTTGGAGCACCATTCAGACAATTTGAAGAGTATATCAAGTTTACTTGATTGTTTTAATGGAGGAAGCCATGAAAAATGGTGGAAAATGAAGATCCTACTGCTCATTTCTAAAAACCCTAGTTTTTCTTCTCAAAACTCCTCTTCTTCTTCTCAAAACATAAAACCCAAAAAACAAAAAACAAAAAATCCCAAAAATTAAATCCAAAAATCTGATTTTTATGTAAACACAATTATCATACTAATTAACTTCATTAATCAACTTCATTAACTCTTAATACTAATCACTCAAGGCTATTTTAGGCATTTAGAAAGTTTTTTTATAAGGGGTGACCCAAATTACTATTGGGAGACCTATTTTGTCTTCTAGTACATGACCCCATTTAACGTGGGAGGCCCAGTTAAACCTGGAAAAGAAACTCACAGGAAAAAATATCCTAAAAAAAGATTGCGTGTAAAACAACTACTCTGCCTAAAAGTTGACTACACGGTGCCTAAAGATGAGCTAGACATACGAGCACGTGGCTTTTACACGGTGATCATATGCACTTGAATTATGGAGAAAAGAGAATTGCAAAAGATTTGACAACTCAATAAATAACAAGGTTGATAAAGGGGCGGCATGTTTTGGTAGAGGGGCGTCACCCTAATAAGACAAAAAGGTCATTACAAGTAATTTTCAAGTGTCCCTTATCAAATAAAATCTGGAAATGACTAATTAGCCCTTATTGTTGATAATCAAGATTAATGTTGATAATTAATTTTCACTTATCATATGATTCATAACTCTAAAATAGGTTATTAAAAAAAATTAGAGAAGAAAAAAGAAACTTTTATGATATTTGTGAAGGTCAATCTCAACCAATTGAAGAAATTAACCAACAAAGTGAAGAACCCAGCATTGAAAATGATTAGGCATACTTCTAAAGTGCGTAACAAATCAAATTTTTAAAATTTTCAGAAGAACATACGGTTGGAATTGAGCTCGTTACCAACAGTAACTATATATATTACGGTACGTAATGTATCAATTACCAATCAGATGCTTGGTTCAATTTTGGGAAAACCCAAAATTTCGGAAGAACATACGGTTGGAATGGAGCTCGTTACCAACAAGTAACTACATGTGGGGAAAACCCGAGAAAAAACCGATTACGGTTGGTATAGTTTGTTCCCTTACGAACCGTAGGGAACTTACGGTTGGTAACTAATGAATAGAAACCAACCGTAATCAAGCCTGGACATGAGTTGTAAGTTGCAGCATTCATAACATGCAATAGTAAGCAAATAAGAAAAGGAACTGAAGGTTAAAAGAAAAGCATACCATTTGAACTTTATCCCCATGTATTGCTGTTGCAGGAAAACCATTTATCGTCAGCCAATGATCATGCATCAGCTCCTATCTTTGTCTCCACAAAAACTAAAGTCCACGCTTGCTGCAGAATAATGAGTACACTTTGTCAAATAGAAGAAAGAAAAAATGAAGTTTTAAAGTTCTGAGACATCAAGAATTACTTTGTTTCAAGTCATCGGGTAGCTGATACATTCTAACTAATGAATAGAAACCAACCGTAACTAACATACGGTTGGTAACTAATGATTATAACTAACCGTAACTAACGTACGGTTGGTAACTAATGTATCGAAACCAATCAGTAACTAACCTACGGTTGGTAAGTCATCTTAACTTTTGAACCGTACATAACTATTTGATAAGTTGTTAACATTCATGATGATTTACGGTTGGTTAGTTTAATTGAGTTTCAAACCGTAACTCAATTACGGTTGATAAATATGATGCAAATAAAAACCGAATCGAACATTTTCTCAAAACTAAGAACTTACGGTTGGTATTTGAGTTTAAACCAACCGTAACATCAACCCAATCAACGATTACGGTTCGTATTTGAGTTATTACCAATAGTAACTAGCATAAACCCAGAAATTTCAATTTTAATTTTCATTCAAAACCTTAATTTTTGATACAAAATTAACTTAAATCCAACACGATAAACTAAACCCTAACTGGGTTTTTCTAAACATTTTTCAAATCGCCGATTAATCGAAGACGATGACATTTTTGGTTTTAATGGAGGTTAGGGTTGATGGAGGAGAAGAGAAGATGAAGAAGAAGATGAAAAAAAAAACTGATTTGATTATGGTTAATTGATTTGATTTTGGTTAATTAAAAAAAATTGATTTGATTTTAGTTAATTTAAGGTGAAAGGGTAATATAGTCAATCTACACCCCTATAGGACACCCCCTAACCAATAAGAGGGACATTGCTATCACACTTGACGCCCCTCTACCATTTCATGACGCCCCTTTACCAAGCTTGATAAATAAAGAGCAAATTGAAGCTATGGCTTGAATTAAAGTAGTAATGAATAGCTTTAAATAAGTGAAGGTAGAGGTGTAAAACGTGCCGTCCCGGCATAGCCCAGGCCACAAAATCACGTGTTGTGTGTTGTGTTGGGTTGTACCAGAGATTCAGAGGTGCTGTGCTGTGCTAAATGGCGTGCCGTGTTGTGTTGTGCTAAAAAAATAAATGTGTTGTGCCGTGCTAGCACACATATTTTATGTTTTCAAAATAAATATTTTTGAGATATTTTAGTTATTACATGTATTATTACAGAAATAAATGGCATAACAAAAATAAAATGTCAGAAATTGGCTAAAACAATGATTCTTTTGTGAATTATGCATCAAATGTGATGTATTGTGTAGTATTTTACGCATGACGTGGCGTGCTTTTTTCGCGTGCCGTGCTGTGTTGTGCCACGTGCTATGTCGTGCTGATGTGCCTATTTGTCTGGCACATCACAACACATTAAACAAACATGTTGTGCTCATGATGGGACGGCCACGTGATGTGCTCAAATTTTAATGTGTTATGCTATAAACGTGTTGGCCTGTCCCAATTTACACCTCTATCGGTAGGTATGAGGAGGACTGGACCATTTTTCATGTGAAATTTGGATGCAACCATCACAAAGCAAAGCAAAGGCAATATACCAAAACCTGGAGTCATGGCAAACGACTAGAAAGGAAAAGCAACCTGTAACAAAAGGGGCCAACACGGACGGTTAGCTACACATTCAACTTTAAAAAGGAAAATACAAAGATCGGAAAAGAGGCTTTTTAGGCTTACTGTATATGCATTAATAACAAGGATAAAAAATCTTTAAGGCAGTATTCATTTCTTTTTTTGGCTAAATGTTGTTGGTGTTTGCTCGGGAAGAGATAATTCCCTGGCCTTCAGTATTGTACTTTAACCATGCAAAATATCTATCCACTTTTCTAAGATGATGCCGAGGGGTGTTCATGGTTCGGTTTGGTTCGGTTTTAAGTCAAACCAAAACCGAAACCAATACTATCGGTTTTTAAAAATTGAAATCAAACCAATCCATTAACCAGTGGTTTTTGGTTCCAATGGTTCCAGTCAGTTTCGGTTTTTTCCAGTGGTTTTTGGTTAACCAATAATTATGTCAAACCAAAAAAAAAATTACACAAATTTACAGAAAAAAATAGTATTGGTTTACAAAAATTTACAGACAAAAAATAAATAAATAAAATATCAAGAGAAGTTAAGGATTACTCTAAATCTAGAGATCAAAAGAAGATTTAACTAGTGGTAGGGTATACAATGACATCTCTAATGAAAATTTAATCAATTTTTTTTCTTTCAATATTCGGTTAACCATTGGTTAATGGTTCGGTTTCTCTATCAAACCAAAACCGAAACCAATACTATCGGTTTTCATCTTTTCTAAACCAAAACCAACCATTAGTTAATGGTTTGGTTCGGTTTCTCCCTAATCGGTTTGGTTTGGTTCGGTTTCTCGGTAACCATGTTCAGCCCTAATGATGCCATATGAAAAGAAAAAAAAAAGGAGAAGAGTTACGGATTCTTTAGTGGTCGAAATTCTCATCTTCCGGTTTGAGTTTGAAATTTGTTAACACCAAATTCTTTACTTCTTTACTGATCAGGAGAAAAAAAAAAAAACATAACTGTTACGATGCATTGTATATCAACTACTATGCAGCACTCAGTGGTTTGGTTAGCCAACAAACAATCAATCAAATCTTTACAAAAGGAAAGCCAAATAATACTCTCTCCGTTCCGATTTACTTGACGTTGTAGAGAGTACTCATATTAATTCTTCTTAAAAATTTAAATGACCTAGTTTTTAGTTTCTAGATTCTAGGAAAAGTTATCAATCCCATAGTGATTTACTTGGGTTGTACTAAAATTTCTCCATCAATTTGGAACACAATAAAAAAGTAGAGTAGAATTAAATATTAGAGTACTGATTACAATAAAAATTAATGATATTGTGTGATTCCAAAACAAAGGTAACTCAGTAAGAATATGAGAAAAATACTAAAACTATCATCTAATTTGGAACACATAAAAAAAGGCAAATCAGTAAGAATATGAGAAAAATACTAAAACTATCATCTAATTTGGAACACACAAAAAACCTTAAAACATCAGGTAAAATGGAACGAAGAGAGTATATGTTTTCCCGTACACACATATATACTTTCCTTTACGCAGGTGATGCTCTTAGTGAAAGGAGATTCTTCGCATACTCTCTTTTTCCAATCAAGGATAAAGTGATATTTTCCTTATCCTTGGTAATAAAATCTATGATTTGTCTTCTTATTTATTATTTGCCTTTACTTAGTTGGTTGCCCATATAAGAATTTGTATGTTTTTTTATAGAGCGAGAGAGATAAAGAGAGTGATTTGGTCTGCTTGCTCTGTTTTTCCTCTGTTTATGGGATCATGAATGATTCTAAGGCTGAAACACCTTTTGCTAAAGCCGGGTTATTCAGTAGATTATCATTTTGGTGGTTAAATCCATTGATAAAGAAAGGAAAACACAAAAATCTTGAAGATGATGATATACCCATGTTAAGAAATTCGGACAGAGCAAGCACTTGTTACATGTTATTCATGCAGCAACAACAGCGACAACAGCAACCACAATCAATTTTCTGGGCAATTGTTCGTTGTTATTGGAAAGAGATCTTCGTGTCTGGTTTATTTGCATTACTCAAGATAATCATTCTATCTTCCGGTCCATTGTTTCTTAGTGCTTTCATTAAAGTTGCAGAAGGCAAAGAAGATTTTAAACATGAAGGATATGTTTTAGCTGGATTATTGTTCTTCTCAAAATTGTTAGAATCGTTGTCTCAACGCCAATGGTATTTTCGTAGTAGAATTACGGGTATCCGGATAAGATCATTACTCTCAGCAGCTATTTATAAGAAGCAATTCAGACTTTCTAGTTCTGCTAAAACAACGAATTCGGCAAGCGAGATAATTAGTTATGTAACCGTTGATGCATATAGAATCGGAGAGTTTTCTTACTGGTTTCATCATACATGGACACTAGCGCTCCAAGTTTGTCTAGGCTTAGCGATTCTTGTTCGTTCTGTGGGTCTTGCGACGCTTGCAGCTTTGGCTGTCATAATACTTACTGTGTTGGTGAACATTCCGGTGGCAAAACTTCAAACCAGGTATCAGAGAAAGCTTATGGGGGTGCAGGATAGGAGACTAAAGGCGATATCGGAAGCTTTGGTGAACATGAAAATCTTGAAGTTGTATGCTTGGGAGATTCATTTCAAAACTGTTATTGAAAAACTGAGAAATGATGAATACAAACGGTTGTCACCTATGCATTATCAGAAAGCGTTCAACGGTTTCCTCTTCTGGGTATCACCTGTCATGGTGGCCGGTGCCACCTTTTGGGTTTGTTATTTTCTCAAGGTTCCTCTGAATCCTAGTAACGTGTTCACGTTTATAGCAACGTTACGTATTGTGCAAGACCCTATTAGATTGTTTCCTGATCTTATTGGAGTTGTGATTCAAGCAAAAGTTTCATTTGAAAGGATCCAAAAGTTTCTTGCAGCACCGGAGTTGGAGAATGAGAAGGTCAGGCACAAGGGAAACGATGGAGAGCAACAACTCAAGCATTCCATATTTATCGAATCGGGTAATTTCTCATGGGAAGAGAGTCCTACTCTGAGAAACATAAATTTAGAGGTTAAACCTGGTGAGAAAGTGGCTATATGTGGAGAGGTTGGTGCAGGCAAATCAACACTTTTAGCAGCAATTCTTGGAGAGGTACCGAACATAAAAGGAACGGTAAGTTCTTTTTACAGGCAGACCCATTTCTTTCATTTTTCTTTTAATCAACAAGAAGTTCAAAACTTAGCGTTCAGATTTCTAAATTCAATCTGCAGATTCAAGTTTATGGAAAGACGGCCTATGTTTCTCAAACGGCATGGATACAGTCGGGAAGCATACAAGAAAATATTTTGTTTGGGTGCAGCTTGGATAAGAAAAGGTACCAAGAAGTATTGGAAAGATGTTCACTGCTAAAGGACCTAGAAATGCTACCATATGGTGATCTCACTGAAATAGGAGAACGAGGAATCAATCTGAGTGGTGGGCAGAAGCAACGGATTCAACTAGCTCGTGCGCTCTATCAGGATGCTGATGTATATCTCTTGGACGACCCATTCAGCGCAGTTGATGCTCATACTGCGACCAGCTTATTCAATGTGAGATCATAAATCTCTTTACCTGCATATTATTTTGCTCAGTATTTGTATCCTTTAGTTTGATGATTGATAAATTGGTTTCCACAGGAATACGTTATGGGAGCTCTTTCAGGAAAGACAGTGTTACTAGTGACTCACCAAGTTGATTTTCTTCCCGCAGTCGATTATGTTCTGGTCAGTTTGCAACTAAAATCCCATTAAACTGCTATCTAGTCGATTACGTCTTGCTTCTCTATATTACTGAAAGTTCGATGATCATTCTACCCTCTTATCTGCTTGATAGCTTATGTCAGACGGTGAAATCCAACATGCATCTCCATATCAGACGCTACTAGCTTCAAGTTCGGTATTTTATGACCTTGTCAATGCACATAAAGATACAGCCGGAAATGAAAGGCTCACTAAGGCCGATTCCTCGCAAAGAAATTTAATCTCTGCAAGGGATGGCGCAAAAATATATCGAGACAAAGAGATCAAAGAATCAGCAGGACATCAGTTGATAAGGAAAGAAGAACGAGAAACGGGAAACACTGGCTGGAAGCCGTACCTACAGTATCTGAATGGAAAGAAAGGCTTCTTTTACTTATGTTTATCAACTGTTCCGCAATTCTTTTTTTGCTTGCCAAATACTGCATAACTACTGGATGGCTTCTAACCTTCAGAACTCTCAGGTCAGCAAACTGCGACTAGTCCTAGTGTACTTTGCAATTGGATGCATCTCGATATTCTTTTTACTTGTCAGAATCTTTTCTGCGGTTGCTTTGAGTATGCATTCATCCAAGTCCTTATTCTCTCAATTACTGGATTCTCTTTTCCGTGCACCGATTTCTTTTTATGAGTCGACTCCACTGGGAAGACTACTAAGCCGGGTAAGTGCACTAACTATATTATTGCAGTAAAAGGATTGTAGATTTTGTTTGAGAATTGACTGAGGCTAATTAACATTTCTTCTATAGGTCTCCGCTGATCTAAGTACAGTAGACCTCGATCTCGGATTCATTTTCATACATGTTATCGTGGTTACAGCTAATTTGTACATTACTCTTGGAGTACTGACTGTCATCACCTGGCAAGTCGTGTTTGTTTGCATACCAATGGCATTCTCGGTGATATACTTGCAGGTGAAGTACAAATTTTTTCTTCCAACGTAATCTTGTAAGAAAATAATGGATGAGTTGAAAATGTATTCTGAATGAACAGGGATACTATTCGGCTTCAGCAAAAGAGTTCATGCGGATTAATGGAACAACCAAGTCTATGGTAGCAAATCATCTTGGGGAGTCCATTGCAGGAGCAATGACAATTAGAGCTTTTCAAAATGAAGAAAGATTCTTTCTTCGAAATCTCGAGCTCATTGACAAAAATGCTAGTCCTTTTTTCTACATATACTCCGCAAATGAATGGTTCATCCAACGTTTGGAAACATTATCAGTCATTGTTCTTTGTTCCTCCGCGCTACTACTGGTTTTGCTTCCTCAGGGAACTTTTAGTTCAGGTAAGCATATATAGAACGGAACTCTGCCAATCCTGTTCCTTTGGTTAATTTTACTAATGGATTTTTTGGTTACCAATCTTATGATATGCATGGCAGGGTTCATCGGAATGGCTTTGTCATATGGTCTCTCGCTGAACATGTCTCTTGTATTCTCAACTCAAAACCAGTGTGCATTAGCAAATAACATCATTTCAGTGGAAAGGCTAAGCCAGTACATGAACATTCCTAGTGAAGCTCTAGAAGTCGTACAAGGAAATCGGCCTGCACCAAGTTGGCCTGCTGTGGGTAGAGTTGAGTTCCACGATTTAAAGGTAAACTGCGCGAAGTTTGTAATTACCTTTGCAAGAGTCTTGTTTGAAGAAGATTAATATACTAAGATATTTGATGATCCAAGCAGATACGTTATAGGGACGATACTCCCCTTGTTCTTCAAGGGATTACCTGCACATTTGAAGGTGGACACAAGATTGGAATTGTTGGCAGAACTGGCAGCGGGAAAACAACTCTGATAAGTGCTTTGTTTCGAATAGTAGAACCATTTGGAGGAAAAATTGTCATAGACGGCATTGACATCTCAACGATTGGACTGCATGATTTGAGAATGCGGTTGGGGATTATACCTCAAGATCCTACTCTCTTTAAAGGAACTGTGAGATACAATTTAGATCCACTGTCTCAACATAGTGACCATGAAATTTGGGAGGTATGTTTTTAGATATCTCTGCGTGCTTTTTTATTAGTACCTGGAAGAATTGCACATTTTATGGATTAGCTACATTTCTAATTCTACTCATAATTCATAAATGTGTTAAGGTTCTGGAGAAATGTCAGCTTCGAGACACGGTACAAGAGAAAAAAGAGGGTTTATGTAGTCTAGGTATGCAATTGTCAGTACCAGCAGCAGCTCTCTCTTGACTCCACCCCATTGTCTTATACTCCTATTTAACTTTTTAATACATTGCAGTGGAGCAAGATGGTGGAAACTGGAGCATGGGACAGCGCCAATTATTTTGCTTGGGTCGTGCTCTTTTGAAGAGAAGTCAGATACTGGTGCTTGATGAAGCTACTGCTTCAATTGATAATGCAACAGATTCTATCCTTCAGAGAACCATACGCACTGAGTTTGAGAGTTGCACAGTCATCACAGTAGCTCATAGGATACCAACCGTGATGGACAGTACAATGGTGCTTGCAATCAGTGACGGTGAGTTTATATATACATACTCTTGGTATATAAGAAACCGTTATCAAGTCTAACACAAGTGGGCTGCTCTCTTTGCAGGGAAGATAGTAGAATACGATGAACCAACGAAACTGATGAACCAAGACGGATCGTTGTTTGGGGAGCTTGTAAAGGAATACTGGTCACACATCAACTCTGCACATTCATAAGAATGTGAACGATTTTACATTGGAGCACCTTGCTTATATACATATGACTTTGAGAAACATAAGAATGCAACCAGTTGCATTACACTAAGTCCAGCTAGAAACCAATAAAAGTAATCTAAATGCGCCTGATTTATGTTGGTTGCTATCCATCCGTGCTGACCACCTGCACTAGTTACCTTCTGAATGACTGATATAAGGAAGACACTGAGGAACTTGATCGTAGAAAAATTCTTGTAAACCGACAGCGGCAAATACAAGAGCAAGACCTGACAAGACATATTGCGGAATCAACCACCAGACAACCATAGGAACTGTTGCTTTTGGATAGTCAATTAGTCCAAACTCTTGAGCAATTTTAAGCCTTCTATCCTCCACTATAGCTGCTACAATCATTGTTATGGTAGAAATAAATATGCCAACCCCAATTCTCTGAAGTGTAGTTACGCCGTTAGAGTAACTGGAAGGAAGAAACGGTCGTACGATGCGGAAAACAACATGATAGATGTACTATAAAAGATCTGAGCTGAAGCTGAGGGTATCTGAAAGTCTGGTCCTATCGATCTGTCCATAGTGCTCCCTTTCTTAATAAAGAAGGTGTGCACTTGAGCATGCACTACTGGGTATATCAAACATATAATCCATACCGGAACCAACCGCAGTACAGCCTTTACATTTTCAACCTTAGTAATACTGGACGATGTCCCAGCTTTATCTGCATCTTTTTTCAGGGCTAGAGTTTTTATTCAGACATGATAACAGGATTTCATTCCAGACAAATGGATGAAATTCCAGATGCAAGACCCCAACCCAAATTATCTTGGACATAGTTTAAACTCAAGTGAGAAGTGCATGCTCCAACAGATTGTCCGAACATCCACCAATTAAAGAATGAACTGTTGGACTTGGATTCATTAGAATTTAGTTTGTCAAATTGGTCTGCACCGAAAGCTGGTACGCAGGTCTTGTATCCAGCACTCCCAATTCCAATTAGATACAGTGAACAGAAAAAGAAGATTACTTGGAACGTAGACGGAGAAGAGCACAAAAGGTTGTCTTCCACGGCATTATTAGAACAAGCAGTCAATTGTGAAGTACATAGCGTTAACAACCCAAGCCCCTGCCACATATAATAATTTCGAAAAATGTATTAGGACAAAGACAGGGCTCTTGCGGCCTCTCAACAACCACCTATCCTGCAGAAAATTAAGAGCAATAACGAGAGCTGAGTGTGAAATTTACCAACACATAGATGATCACAGAGAACAAGATGGCACGGAATTTTTAGTCGGTAGATCCCTTAGTAAAGATGTTCTGCTTGATGCCATAAATATTCTTAGAGCCACAATGAGGGTACTTCAAGTCCTGCTTTCCGGTCTAGCTTGGCTGTCAGTTTTCTCTTTGATTTTATTCACCCTCTTACTGAAGTTAGTACTGCGATTCTGAATGATGGCTTGACGAGAGATACTAATTCTTCAGTGGTTACTGCTTCCAAATGCAACAATAGTTTTGATCAGAGGCCACATAAAAGTCATAAAAGGCGGGTTTGCTCTCTTCTGGGAAGCAAGTCATAAAAGTCAGTAGGGAGTTTCATTATGTTGGTCAGCCTACTAAAAAAGCTGGAGCCGAGAATCAAGCTTCTGGTTCGTTATATACTAATTTAGAGATATTATTTAAACTATTGCCTGCAGTTCCTTTTCTTCTTAGTGTTAAATGGATTTGCTATTCTTGTTGTTGTTACACTTGTCACTACATCCTCTAAGCCTTTTCTGTTGCTAGGTTAATTTGTAACTTGATCATTTTATTTTTACAGTTGAAAGATAACACGGAAGTTATTACTTTACAGTTTTTATTTTGCATTTAGCATGCAGCTGAAGTTGCTGATGGGAAACTTTATATTACTGGAGGAAGTCGCAATGGACGATATCTTTATGATATTCAGGTATCAGACATGCTTCTTTTTCTAGGTGGACATTCAAAAGAGTTATCCAAAGTCGTAACTGGTTTGTACTTGAGGGAAATCTGTAACACTAGTTGGTTCTAGATTGATAATGTTTGGAGAAGACAGTAGAAGGCGTTTACCTTCCATATTTGTAAACAAATTCACATTAGTTTTGAACATGTTCCAACATAGTCATAGCAAAACAAAACACATAAATTAGAGTTAGTCTTGGATCATTGATCTAGTTCATTTTTGTCTTTGCATTTGTTATTTCCTTGTTTAGTTTGTATTTGATTTCCTGACATATTGGTGCTTGAAATACTCTTAAATTTCTGATTGCAGTACTACAGTTTTGTCATGTCATGTCGGCAGGATTTATTTACGTCTCTTCTCATCTTAGAATTACTTTTCTGAACAACAATTTCCACAATATCTTAGACTAGGAATACGTGGAAACTAAGTATCCTCAACTCAAGTCACACGCGCATGGGTAAATCTCCTGGGTCGCAGAGAAATGTAAATTTGGTCTTCACTTCCATGGGTCCAACTGTGAACGTGATTTGTCGAGAAATTCATGATGAAAATTAATGTGAATTTTCATTATTCCAACTGAGGTATCCTCAAGTCAAGCAAGGACCATATCAGGCTCGTCGTATAGGATAAGTGCTGTGTGCCCTTGCTGCCTTCACTTCCCTGGACGCAGTCCCCAAATTGCAAAACCTGCACTTAGTTACTTTTAACAATCAAAGACAAAATGACTTCTACTAGTGTTAAATTTAGTAGCAAATGATATAAGAAAATGAAAATGGAAAAATGGTAAAGGTCATACAAGTTTGCAGAATGCACAGTTCAACATGTCCAATGTATCCCCAAATGTGAACGACGATGCAGGGGTGAACTTCCCAGTTTTTCTTTTGAATAGTCAGTGGTCTCCCCATGAGATTAGCAGCTGTGGTTGAAATCACAGTCTCTCTAACGTAACGTATAGAAGAATGTAAGAATGACAGTCTCTCTAACGTAACGTATAGAAGAATGTAAGAATGACAGTCTCTCTAACGTCACTTAGTTATCCCAAACTTCTCTAACGTATAGAAGAATGTAAGGAGGATTCGATATTTTCTTGACAGGGAACCGATAGTACGTAGAGTAGTAAATGGTGGTCACAACTTTAGCAGCGAGCCGTGTACTATATTTTTCACTGAGGAGCCCCGTGAACGTGTTGCCTACTTGATGGAAAAGGTGATCCCCACCACCTCATAAACATGTGTTTATATATTCAAACCTCGGAGATATTTCATCCTTTTGTAGACTCTGCAGTGCACCAAGGAAAAATCTGAGGTCAACCGTCAACGAGTGACTAATTACCAACTTACCATAAAAGATTAAAAAAAAAAATCTATAAATGGTCACCGAACCAAATGCAATGTTCACTCAAAGTACTTCTGTGAAAAACGAGGAAACAAATATTTTTTCGATGGAAGCCAAAGGATGTTTCGCCATTTTCTTGGCTCTTGTGTCCATAACAGGTTTAGTTTTAATGCTTTGTCTTATCTCTTTGTTTGTTTTTTTCCTTTATATTTTTCGTTTTCAGCGTTCCATTCCATGAATTAACAACCGTAATGGTTAACAATATCAGTAGCTCATGTTGATTTATAGATGTTACATTAAACTGACGGGGAAAATTATTGGTATTTGTACTGTAGGTGCATTTTCGGCTACATTTACTGTTAAAAACAATTGTCCATACACGGTATGGCCGGGCACATTGATTCAGGGGTGGTGGATCCCAATTGTCTAAAACCGGGTTTGAACTTGCATCAGGGGCATCATCATCCGTAGATGCTCGGTGGATGGTCGGGACGATTTTGGGCGGGCGGATTTGCTCAATGATTCCTCTGGAAGGCTCACTTGTGCCACTGCAGATTGTGCTTCGGGTGCAGTTGAATGCAATGGTGCTGGAGCTATTCCACCAGCAACCTTACTTGAATTCACTCTAAACGGTGACGGTGGTAAAGATTTTTACGATGTTAGCAATGTTGATGGTTTCAACTTGCCAGTCTCTATCACTCCACAAGGTGGTTGTACTTGACCGAATGCGAAGTAATATAAACTCTGTTTGCCCACGAATTAAAGCGTTAAGGATCTTGGTGGAAGTGTAGTTGCTTGTAAGAGTGCTTGCTTAGCATTACAACAACCTCAATATTGTTTGTCTTAGGTTCCTTCAATCATGAGACTTGTCCTCCAACGAATTATTCAAAGATCTTTAAAGAAGCTTGTCCTCAAGCTTATAGTTATGCATATGATGATAAAAGTAGCACATTTACTTGTGTTGCATTTGGTGGTAATTTCGACATTACATTACCTTTGAATAGAAATCTAGGGTGATTTGTTCTACTCTATATGAATGAATGAATAAGAGAAGACTTGTTTGTAAAAGGCAAGTCTTTTCATCTCTTTTGTTTTTTTTATCGACCTATGTTTTAGTTTTTCTTTATTATGGGTCACTAGATCCCTGAGTGCGTGTTTCTAAATAAATTGTAATGGTATCGTTATCCATTACAAAGTGGATACTATATTTCTTAAATAAAAAGTTTCGGATGTTGTTCAATTTGATCCACTAGCTAGTAAATTTATCATATGTTCTTTGCTATATATCACATTTTCGCTTCCACGGTGGGGGGGCCAGTAAAACGAAAGATCGTTGATTGCATAAAGCGTTAAGATCGTTGATTGTCATTTCCGAATTTTTCGTAAAAACTCTAAATTTGATATTGTTGTTTTATACATCTTTTTTTTCTTCTTAAAATTTGTTTACAAGGCACGATTTTTGATATATTATATTAAAATTTTTTCAATTAAACCCTAAAAATAAAATACTAAATTTGATATTGTTGTTTGTACTCTAATATGGACTGTTTTTTCCATTTCTTTATCGAAATCAATTTAGTCTTAGAGCTAAAAAAAAACAAAAAAAAAACAATAATTCTCTTCTCCACCAAAACCAAAAACCTTGAGTGAAAATACGATCAATTCGGCTTAAAAAATTCGTTGATTGCAAGCGTTATACAACTTCTTCTTTTTTTGGAATATTATATTTTAAAATTTGCTTTCCAATTAAACCCAATGAGATAAAAAGTAAAATACATTTTTAGATATATTATATTAGTTTGATTTAATTTGGACTAAAAAGGAGAAGACAATTTTGTCTAAAAGAGACAACAATTTTGAAAAAGTAACCATAGACATCAAATTACACATTTGTATTAATATTCATTTTACAAAAAAAATGGTCATAAAAGTGACTCCTCCCTTCGAGCCCTTTGGGCTCTCCGGTCGGTCGACCCAAAAATGACGACTAATATGGACTGTTTTTTCCATTTCTTTATCGAAATCAATTTAGTCTTAGAACTAAAAAAAAACAATAATTCTCTTCTCCACCAAAACCAAAAACCTTGAGTGAAAATGGCACAGTCAATTCCAGGCTTAAACCCTGCAATAAAATCACTCTTAAGAAAACTACTTCTCTTATTTCACCCGGGAGAAGAATCCATCAACCTCAAGAACAGTTGTTGTCATATTTAGGCACCGAATTTGAGTCAACTTATGGTGGTGGGGGGATCTTCTCAGTTCTTGTCTCAAGTCCGTTGGTTCAATTGATTTCATTAAGGATAAGATTCTCAAATGGATGAAGATAATTATAAATTGGTTTTCGCCATTAATGGTGAGAGAGTTGAGTTACTGCATATCAATGATCATTCCACTACTTTACTTGAATTCATTCGTACACAGACTCGTTTCACTGGAACTAAGCTTAGCTGTGGAGAGGGTTAGTATTAATTTCTCTCAACTTCATTTTCATTGATTTAGATTGCCTGGCAATGGTTTTCTTTAGATTATTAAGATTGTCTGATAATAGTGATGCCCAACTGTTTAATTGAATCTTGTTTATAAGAAATCCAAACTGTTTTAAGTGTTCAAATTGATAATTGTTGTTAATATAATACTATGAATTTAGTTCAAATTGATATAACTTTTCAATTTTTTATAGTTTCCTATTATCCGATTTGTTTCCATTGCAGGTGGTTGTGGAACTTGTGTTGTTCTTTTGTCCAAGTATGATCCTGTACGTGAGAAGGTTGAGGATTTCACAGTGAGTTCATGCTTGACACTTCTTTCTAGTATAAATGGGTGTTCAATCACGACGACTGAAGGCCTTGGAAACATTACGGATGGGTTCCACCCCATTCACAAAAGAATCTCTGGATTTCATGCATCTCAGTGTGGGTTTTGTACTCCAGGCATGTGTGTGTCTCTCTTCTCAGCTCTTGTTAACGCTGAAAAAACACCAGCGCAAAATCTGCGTCCTGGATTTTCCAAGCTCACAGAGTCAGAAGCTGAGAAGGCTATTTCAGGTAACCTTTGTCGGTGCACGGGTTATCGTCCAATAGCTGATGCCTGCAAAAGTTTTGCTGCTGATGTTGACATGGAAGATCTGGGTTTGAATTCCTTTTGGAAGAAGGGAGATAGTGAAAGTGTAAAACTTTGTAATTTACCCTCGTATGACCCTGGCAGTGAGATTTGCACCTTCCCCGAGTTCTTAAAGATTGAAATTAAATCCAAGATCCTCAGGGATTTAAAGGGGCAATGTTGGTACAATCCTGCTAGCCTTCAGGAACTTGAGGATTTAATGGAATCCGTAGAATCTGAAAATGGCACTAGTGTTAAGCTAGTTGTTGGCAATACGAGTACAGGCTACTACAAGGAGGTTGATCGCTACAACAATTACATTAACCTTAGATATATTCCTGAACTGTCAACGATCACAAGTGATGACACTGGGATTGAAATTGGAGCAGCTGTTACGATCTCTGATGCTATCCAAGCTCTGGAAGAAGAAGCAAATAATGGGCCTAGCTCAACATGCAATCTTGTATTCAGCAAAATTTCTGACCATATGAAGAAGGTTGCGTCAGAGTTCATCCGCAATTCTGCGAGTTTGGGAGGGAATTTGGTCATGGCACAAAGGAAACAGTTTCCCTCAGATATTGCAACTATACTTCTCGCAGCAGGTTCATCCCTCATCATACTTAGTGGCTCCAAAAGAATGAAAGTTACGTTAGAGGAATTCTTAAGTAGTCCACCTTGTAATACCAAGACTGTAGTATTAAGTATCAGAATTCCAAGTTGGGCCTCAGCGAACATTTTTTCTTCCCAGAGTGGATCCGGATTGATGTTTGAGACATACCGAGCAGCACCACGCCCACTCGGGAATGCCTTGGCATACCTCAATGCTGCTTTCTTGGCCGAGGTTTCACTCTCTAAAGTATCTGGTTGTAGTGTCCTAGAAAGGCTTCAGTTGGCTTTTGGTGCTTATGGGACAAAGCATGCAATAAGAGTAAGAAATGTTGAAGAATTTTTAGTCGGTAGATCCCTTAGTAAAGATGTTCTGCTTGATGCCATAAATATTCTTAGAGCCTCAATAATACCTGATGAGGGTACTTCAAGTCCTGCTTTCCGGTCTAGCTTGGCTGTCAGTTTTCTCTTTGATTTTCTTCACCCTCTTACTGAAGTTAGTACTGCGATTCTGAATGATGGCTTGATGAGAGATACTAATTCTTCAGTGGTTACTGCTTCCAAATGCAACAATAGTTTTGATCAGCGGCCACATGTCAAAAAGGCGGGTTTGCTCTCTTCTGGGAAGCAAGTCATAACAGTCAGTAGGGAGTTTCATCCAGTTGGTCAGCCTACTAAAAAAGCTGGAGCCGAGAATCAAGCTTCTGGTTCGTTATATACAAATTTAGAGATGTTATTTAAACTATTGCCTGCAGTTCCTTTTCTTCTTAGTGTTAAATGGATTTGCAATTCTTGTTGTTGTTACACTTGTCACTACATCCTCTAAGCCTTTTCTGTTGCTAGGTTAATTTGTAACTTGATCGTTTTATTTTTAGAAATCACAGTTCAAAGATAACACGGAACTAAGTTTTTATTTAGTAGTTCCCACGAAATGTGACTCCAATATTAAATATGTAGGTGAGGCTGTATACGTGGATGACATTCCTTCTCCCAAGGATTGCCTTCATGGAGCAATGATATGTAGCAAAATGCCCTTGGCACGAATCAAGAATGTAAAGCTCAAGTCATTGCATTCACCAGATGGAGTTGTTAAGGTTATTTCTCTCGAAGACCTCCCTAAAGGAGGGGAAAATGTAGGGGGTAGGACAGGGTTTGATACTGATCCCCTATTTGCTGATCGACTTGCTGAATTTGCGGGCCAGATGCTTGGCTTTGTGGTATGTCATATTCTCTTGTTAGAATACAAGCTGAACTCTTTAAACATTACTGTTTTGCCATTTTCTTAGATATTCAATATGGTTGATGTAGGTTGCAGATACACAGAAACATGCAGATATGGCTGCGGATAGTGCAGTGGTCGAGTACGACACTGAAAATCTAGAACCACCCATTTTATCAGTAGAAGATGCTGTTGCTAGATCCAGCTTCTTTGAGGTACCACCTTTCCTTTCCCCAAAGCAGGTAGGAGATTTTTCAAAAGGAATGAGCGATGCAGATCACAGAATTATCTCCGCAGAGGTGCTTGTCAAAAACTTTATTGTTCAAAAGGCTAATTTCAGATCGAACTCAGTATGTTTGTTAAGTGTGACCATGTAATGGTATCTCAATTGATGCACAACTAATTATTATTTCAGATCAAACTTGGATCTCAGTATTTCTTTTATATGGAGACACAAACTGCCCTTGCGGTACCAGATGAAGATAACTGCATGGTTGTTTACAGCTCCACTCAGGCCCCAGAGAACACACAGATTGCAATTGCTAAATGCCTAGGTCTTCCAGAGCATAACGTCCGTGTGATAACGAGAAGAGTTGGAGGCGGGTTTGGTGGAAAGAACCTGAAATCGATGGCTGTAAGTACAGTTTTGTTTATTTAATTACTATGCAAACCTTGTTGAATCAAACTGAACGTACGAGTCTTTTCAAAATTTGGAAGTCATTGGGTTACATCCTGATTTGGAAACTGGACAAATAGTTCCTGCCGTTTGGAAGTCATTGGGTTATATCCTGATTTGGAAACTGAACAAATAGTTCCTGCCGAATGGTGTGTGGTCATTCAACCTAAAGTGGTAGATTTTTGAACATGCTAATATCCTTATACCACCTTTGTTGGGCGTCCTACCTTATCCTGCAGAATTATCTGTCTTACAATGAACCAAATATGATCTTATCTGCCATTATAAATTGCATTGTATTTTTTGGTTGTGCTAAGTTTGTCTAGACTCAAGAATTTCACTGTTGTTGAAGATCATATTTTTTCACATTGTGCATTCAAACCAGTAAAATCAAGCTCACAATCAAAGAACTTATGTATAGGTTGCAACAGCATGTGCAGTTGCTGCTCACAAACTACGACGTCCTGTCCGAGCTTATCTCAATCGCAAGATCGATATGATAATGGCAGGAGGAAGACACCCAATGAAAATCATTTACAGCGTGGGCTTCAAATCTGATGGAAAGATCACCGCTCTACATCTTGATATACTAATCAATGCGGGAGCATTTCTGGATGTAAGCCCAATCATTCCAGATAATATGGTGGGTTCACTGAAGAAGTATGACTGGGGAGCTTTATCTTTTGATATAAAAATTTGCAAGACAAATCTTTCTGCTAAGACAGCCATGAGAGCACCGGGACATGTGCAGGGATCCTTTATTTGTGAGGTTGTGGTTGAGCATGTAGCATCATTTCTTTCTTTGGAAGTCGATGCTGTCAGAAAAAGAAATATACACACATACGAGAGCCTCAAGTTATTTTATCAGGATAGCGCGGGCGAACCTCTAGAGTATACTATGCCCTTGATTTTAGATAGGTTAGCTATATCTTCAAGATTCCACCAAAGGGTAGAAGAAATAAAACAGTTTAACATCTGTAACAAGTGGATAAAAAGAGGAATCTCCCGGGTGCCCATATTTTATGAAGTGAAGGTGAGACCAACCCCAGGTAAAGTGAGCATTCTAAATGACGGATCGGTGGTGGTTGAAGTTGGAGGTATTGAGCTAGGTCAAGGACTTTGGACAAAGGTGAAACAGATGGCAGCATTTGGTCTGAGTCCCATAGAGTGTGATGGAAGTCAGGATTTATTGGAGAGGGTTCGGGTCATTCAGACTGATACCTTGAGCCTGGTACAAGGAGGATTTACTGCTGGGAGCACTACCTCAGAGTCAAGTTGTGAAGCAGTTCGCCTTTGCTGTGCTTCCTTGGTTGAAAGACTAATCGCACTCAAGGAAACGTTACCAGAGAAGATGGGTCCAGTTTCATGGGACACTTTGATAGTCCAGGTACCTTCCGATCTATAAGTTCCTAATAATATTGTCTGCTATACTATTTTCTCACCCCAACTCGTCTGTCTTTCAGGCGCATCTCCAATCTGTCAACTTATCTGCAAGTACTTACTATGTTCCTGATTTCAGTTCAATGCGTTATCTGAATTATGGTGCCGCAGTGAGTGAGGTGAGTTAATGGCATCAAGAATAATGTGCGCATAGTTACTACTTATTTTTC
Organism: Papaver bracteatum; assembly: GCA_023529315.1. Classification (NCBI taxonomy): domain Eukaryota; kingdom Viridiplantae; phylum Streptophyta; class Magnoliopsida; order Ranunculales; family Papaveraceae; genus Papaver; species Papaver bracteatum. Next base: position 280,505 of record JAJJWX010001377.1, read on the forward strand.
GATATAAATTATAATGAATGTTTGTTGTTATTCGTTAAATGTACAGGTGGAGATTGATCTTCTCACAGGAGCAACCAGTATCTTGCAAACAGATATTGTCTATGATTGTGGCCATAGCTTAAACCCTGCTGTTGATTTGGGACAGGTTTGCTCAACTGCAACTTATTTATTTCTCATCCAACTTCTAAGAGTTTTTCTTCTTTCGTTGAGTGCTTAAATGGGTTTCGCTTTTTAGATTGAGGGAGCTTTCGTTCAAGGAGTAGGGTTTTTTATGATGGAGGAGTACCTGACAAACTCTGAAGGATTGGTGGTGTCTGATGGAACATGGAACTACAAGATCCCAACTATTGACACTATCCCAAGACAGTTCAATGTTGAGATGTTGAACACTGGGCATCATAAGAAACGTGTTCTGTCCTCTAAAGGTTCCATATTTAACTCAAACCTTTAACCTTTAGATAGTAAATACGTACAATCAATTAGGCTGCCAAGAAAGTTGAAGTCTAAGATTATATCTAACAGAAATTGCAGTATTGTCAGAGATAATGAGATAATGAAAATGCAAATATGCAGAAATTCTATGTATGACTACATTGGGATTAGGAGTAGTATTACGAAAGATAATATCATATGACATCTGACTAAATTGATTAGGCTTAAATATCTTAAGTTAGGATGTGTGATATGTCTTCTCCGTTTGTGCGTCCATTAACTTTGGTTTTGGTTGAGCTGAACTTAGTGTTCTCATCTTTTCCAGCTTCTGGGGAGCCACCCGTACTTATGGCCGCTTCAGTTCACTGTGCAACGAGGGCTGCCATTAAAGAAGCAAGAAAACAGGTTCTCTCTTGGAGTGGGTCAGAATCAGGATTAGATGCATCATCTTATAGTTCGATATTTCAACTTGAAGTCCCAGCAACCATGCCTGTAGTGAAGGAGCTATGTGGGCTTGATAATGTCGAGAGGTACTTAAAAAGCTTGGTAACTTCTCATTAAAATGGAATACGAGACCAGAAAAAATCCTCATCAAAAGAAAAAAAAAAAAAAAACCTATTTGTACAGTTTCCAAGTGGGAGTTCTCCTCACCAAGAATTGCCCCAGTAGTCAGGATTATAAATTTCTCATGATCTTGACTGTGGTTAAGCCAAATGTTAATGCAACCATTGGAAAATATGAGTGGCATTCTATTCGGATAAATTATTTACTTATCAAATGTTTTAGCAGGTACCATCACAACTAGGGGCGGAGCCAAGAAGTTTGTTAAGGGGTGCAAAATTTGCTATGGGGTGCAAAATAATTTTTTAGGGGTGCAAAAATGAAAAATTAGGCTTGGATATTAAAAAAAATAATTGTTGGGCCTAAATTAGGCTTTGGAGCCAGTTTGACAGGCATCCCATTACAATGGTCTGGCTCCGCACAACTATCCATATGTGATCCATAGCCATCAAAATTCTTGCTTTTAGCTCTTATTTGTCACGGAAAGAAAAGAATATTTCTTTTGGACGTCACCTAGAATAGTGGAGTTGATGTTGATGTAATCGAAAAGATTTGATTCGAAATTGAATTTCCTCATTGTCCAAACTATGTAGGCCCATTTGTCATACTCTGTCACCATGAAATTGAATAGACCGACTGATAATATTATATGGAACCTGTTGTAGGGCATACAGAAAGAAAAATTTCAGGGCATATTAATGCCAAAATATGGTCATTAGATAGTGAATCCAAAAGTTTCTTAACCAAATATTTCTCCTAATGACAAAACTGCCATTTTAGTATTAGTGTTATTCCTAATGATTAATTATACTAATCACTTCGTTCTACTAATTTGGGGAAGAAAAAAAAGTTAGTTTTTTTTTTCTTTCTTTTTTTTGAGAAGGAGAAAAGGGAAGTGAGGAAAATACTTGATTTTTGAAGTATTTAAAATGAATGAGGAGAGAGAATCTTCATCTAAAAAAGCTAAGAAATTTCACATCAACTACAACAATGATCCGAAGGTGGCTGATTTTCTAGATTATGAGAATGATTTTACCCAAACTCAAACTCAAACTCATAATGATTATTTTTATGAGCCAAATCTAGAAGATGAATACATTGATGGGAACCCAATGCTAACAATACACAATTATACTTCTAGATTATGTTTAATTTCATTTTTGTCGGTTAATCATCAAAAAATTGATATTTTTTTTCATCAAGTTTGGCGAACCAGAGATAGGTTCGGCTTGAAATTATCAGTCGAACCTAACTGGTATACTACAGAAGATGAACAGTTCGTCTTACTCGAAATAAAATAGTTATTGGCCGAACTTATATTTTGTAACTTCCGGCCTACTTACTTGTTAAATGTTCGGCTAATACGAAATTTTCATTATAAGACGAACCTTCTCCTAAGAATTTTGAAAAAAAATTGAAGTTAAAGGTTCGGTTTTTACTCTAAATATAGTATCATCCGAACCATATATATTTCCAAGTTCGACTCATATTCAATCAATCATATTAGCCGAACATGTTTCTGATTTTACAAAAAACACTTAAGTTCATACACATTTAGAGGTCCGACTTTTTATTACGTATGTTTTCTATTGTGCATCCTTTCTTAGGATTAATCAACCAAAAAAAATGGAAATGACTATAAAAGTGTTAAGAAAGTGAAGTCTATTAATGGAAAATACCAAGGTCCAAATTTAACTCATTAAAATAAAGGAGATTGTATCTTCATCTTCAAGAGAATGAAAATACGAAGACAACTCTAAAAGAATGAGGTCATTCCGACATCGAACAAAGTAGTTATGACCAAAACAAGATCGAAAGAATTGAGTCTACAGAGTGTTCGGATGATAACTCTTCAACACGAGCCAGCCGAACCTGAAGTCTACAAATCAATATTTTTGAAGTGTTTACGGAGATATGTTCAGCTTCAAAGTGATCTAATCGGGTTAGCCAAACCTAACAACCACATGAAGTAAATTTCACTTCTTAGGTTCGACATGGAAAGGTTGGGAAGGTATTAGCCGAACCTGACACTGTATTAACCACCTGGGAAGTTCGGCCGTCCTTTAGAAATGAATTATCATCCAAACTGTTCATAAGCACTTTCAGAACAAAGAATAATGAACAGTTAGGCTCATAATTCATCTCGCTAATCAGCCGAACTTCGTTCTGTAACCACAAAAAGCTCTAGTTTTTTTCTGAATTAATCATATTCTATCAATCAAAAACAATAAAATAAGAAAGGGTTTATAGAAAATACATTCTGATCATAATTTTAAGAGTTGGTTCTTCATTCTTTTGAATTTATGCATCTGATCCTTCAACCTCTTTGTGCCCTTCAATTGGCGGATTAGGAGAAGATATAGAATGACTACCTACTACAGGTTTCTTTCTGCAAGTTATTTTTGTAGTTATGTTTGATCAACGATCAATTTTCACCAATCGACGATCAAATTTTTTGTCGATGGTTTCACGAGAGGGGATCGGGTAGAGAAGATGTTTAAGTTTAAAATTGATTTTGGTTTTTGGTTTTTAAATTAAGGATAAGAGAAATTTAATAATATAGATCATTTAAGGGTATATAGGTCATTTCATACACATTAGACACCCCTTATGAGAATTTAATAATAAGAACAAGACCTTCAGTTTTGTTCTTATTAAGAGTTATTTTATTTTGTCTAGGAAACTTCTTATGAGAATTTATTATAGCAATTATTGTGAGTACACATAGCTATTGCCAACGATTTTCATCTTGCAATATTTTTAGATTTATTTATTTGAATTCTAAAGTTTATTTGGAAGATGATTTTGCAGTATTAATCTTTATTGCTTTTATATATTGCAAAAAATATTATGGGATATGTGTGTTTGCGTCTGTGAACTATAATTATCCCATATATGTCAAAAGTTAAGCCTATTATGTCATTCAGCAAATATTGATGGAAGATAGGATGAACTTTTGATTGCAAAGATTAAGTCTATTATACGTCTTTATGCAAATATTGATGAAAAATAGAATGAATCTTTGAATATTCCACGGTATTGGGCTTTTCCCGATCCACTTCTATGTGAAAGTACTGTGCGTCTCCGTAAGTTCTCTTATGTTGAGCATTTCCGATTAAATTAATCATGGGTTCTCTTGTGGTTAATTAAATTGATTTTTTTTTTTGGTACAAGCTCATGTCTCATGTAATTTGTTAATGTCCAAGGAAATCCTTCTTTTCTTGCAAAAGTAAGGTCGCTCTTGTTGTTCTTTCAAGAATGACATTATATGGGGGAGAGTTCTTAATTGAACTTGTGCTTAATTGCCAAATCTTTGTGGGGACTGTGGTTGTGAAATATTATAGGAGTTATCTTGTATCTTTATAAAATCCTTGATGAATACACTAAGTTTCGACTATGTGAAATCATCGGAACAAAGTTGATATGTTCTATTTTAGTCATGAAGTATCTCTATGAGAATTTCATAATGATCCCACTAGTTTTCGTACCTTTGCCAATTTATATTGACAGAAAGGGGGAGAATTAATGCATAATTCATACTAAAAATACATATGGTTTACGGATCATTATGTAAGGTGGAGTGGTTTTCATTGTGAGATGAAGTATTGACTAAGGGGGAGTGATACATATCACCATAGTATTGTTGTCAATGTTGTTATACGATTAGACTTTGATGATATGTAATAATACTATGACATTGTATAATAATGATTGAGAGCTACTGTTCTCATTGTTATAGCTACGGATCTTCAACAACTATGATGCTGAGTTGAACATGTTCAGAATCACTTGAGTACTTGGAAGTGACGGAGATTTCGAGTAATATTGAAGAACCAAGGAAATCAAGCATTTGGATGAGAAGCTATAAAGTTTATTTATTTTGTAATCCATATGTATTGATAGTTTTGTCACTAAAATTGACAAATAGGGAGATTGTTAGAGCACTGCTCGGTCGAACTCGCAAGCGTTTCTATCCCAAGCTTGTTGTCAAGTTTAGTGGCCAAAACTATAAGTCTTTATTTCTAGTCTACTTATAACTAAGTCCCTGATTAGGATAGAAAGTGTAGTTGAGCATTAGACTTCACGGCGTTCATCGATTGAAGACGAAGAAATACTAAGGGGAGCTTGTGGAACTTCATCAACAAAAGGTATATGGAGACTTGAACTCATCTATCACTCAAAAGTCTATCTACTCTATCTCCTATTTGAGATAAAAGTCGTATAGATATATAGACTTCAATTATTATACACATTTGATATTTCGAGCCGAGTTTAACTCGCTCACATATTTCTCGAAATATGTGTTGGTAATCTTTCACTTTAACCAAGTTTATCTTATGTTCTTGACGAAAGTCAAAAGATAATCATGTGAAAATCGCATGGTAACATCTTACATGATTTGTGTGAGACAGTCATTTGATGTAGACTCAGAATATTTCATATTGATCATTCGATCACTTGAAAATTGCTTCGAAGCTAATAGTTTGTGTGAGACAGTTATTATCGTCTTCTAAGAATGTTTCAATGATTGAGATGGGAGTTTATAACAAATTACCATGATTTGATATAACACAATACGCATACTTGTATGCTAATTGTTGCAAGATATTCCAAGTTCGGGAACCAAAGTATGCATACCCGTACGCGTACTGGTTGGTTTATAATGTCCAGGAACTTAGTATGCATACGGTATGCATACTGAAGTGAGTTTCAAGTTCCGAAATTTAAATGAGGCTGGATGGTATGCGTACCCGTTCGCATACTGGCGAACCCAAACTTGGTCTGGCCACTTAGGTATGCATACCCGTTCGCATACTTGAGAAGGTTATGTTCTAAAATCGGTTTGTTCATGAACTAATATATTTATATAATAAGGAATGCAATATTTTGCAAACCGTGGTTACAATGTTCATGAATTGTTTCGAGTGAATCAAAATCGATTTTGCTTCAATTGTGTCTTGTATACTTCTATGAGAATATAAACAATTGAACAACTTTAGAACTAGTTTCATTTGAGTCATTTGAACTAGTTATGGTTAAGATGAATATGGTTGATATGAAAGTGTTCATATGGCTAACTTCGGTTAACTATTGTTGAGCCAACAAGGTGCACATGTTTAGGTACGGTTACTCATATCTAAATGAAGTCACTTTTCATTTGTGTGTAACAAGCTAAGTTCGATCTAACGGTTGAAATTAGCTTAATTTTAATCAGGTTTTCATTTAACGGTGAATATTGCAAACCCTGATTTGAAGAATATATAAAGGATAACTCTAACAACTGGGAAACCTAATCCCCACACCTCCTGTATGATACTAGTTGCGACTAGACTCAATTCTCCTTTAACTTTAGGTTTTCTCCAAAACCCTGTAGGTCAACGACTTAAAGACTTCATTGGTATTTTGAAGCCAGACCCAACTATTGTTTTTTGTAGTTGCATGTTCTGATCTCGTTGTTTTCTATCGTGATTGAGTACTATCTTCTCTAATATTTACTCGGGATTTATTCTCCGATAGGCAAGATAAAAAGTAGTCACAAACATCTTCGTCTCATCGTTTGTGATTCTACAATATCTTGTTTCGCTACCATACGATCAAGATTATCGTGAGGTGATTGATATTACTAGGTTGTTCTTCGGGAATATAAGTCTGGTATATCAATTAGTTCATGTTCACATTGATTCATCAAAAGACGGAACAAAAACTCTTATGTATTTCTGTGGGAAACAAATTTATCTATTCAATAGACTTTTATGTGTGAGACAAATTGGTTTATCAAGTCTTCGACATTGGGTTGTAGCTACTCTTAGTTTGGGTGAGATCAGCTAAGGGAATCAAGTGCGCAGAGTCTTGCTGGGATTCATAGGCGTAAGGAGCGCGAATTCACCTTGATCAGTTTTAAATTGGTTAGGGCTCAACTATATTCCAGTCCGAAGTTAACTTATAGTAAGCTAGTGTCTGTAGAGGTTCAATACAGTGTGGTGTTCAAATATGGACTAGGTCCCGGGGTTTTTATGCATTTGCAGTTTCCTTGTTAACAAAATTTTTGGTGTCTGTGTTATTTCTTTTCCGCATTATATTTGTTTATATAATTGAATTATTACAGGTTGTACATAAGTTCAATCAGTTTGAGAATCCGACCTTTGGTTTTTGATTAAATTGATTGACACTTGGATATTGGTTTTTGATACCATCCAAGTTATTTCTTATATTCAACCAGGCTAGCAAATTCCTATTTGTTTGATTGTAGATTGAATTGAGAAATGGAGATATAACTCTTGGATATACTTTTCTTAAGATTGAATCTGACAGTGTAGTTGATTCTCTTGAAAGTATATTGGTGTTAGTCCATATAGATTGCTAAGCGAAATATTTTATGTGGTTGTTAGACCTCCGTTTTTACTAAGTCAAGTCTTGGACTAGGTTAGAATTTTTAGTTGAGTATCAGACATCACCCTTAAATATTGAAGATCGACGAAGAAATTTGGAGAACTTCTGTATCAAGTATGTGAATACCGAACCATTTTTTACTCACTATCTTACCATTCTATCTATTGAGACTAACTCATATGACTTCTAGTAGGTTTTACAAAGAAGAAGTTTTGAGTCAAGCTTGTGTTGTGAAAATTTTCGAAATATGATTTAGCAAAAATATTCAACGTTCCTTAGCAATATTAGTTCTATGAAATAATTTGTGGATAGATTGAAAATTACCCATGCAAATGATTTTATCACTTGGTAATATTTCAAACACCATAAGTTTGAATTATTGAATTTACTGATATTTCTACCTAGAGTAGGTTGGCGAACCAGTACGCAAACCATACATATATGAGTTTCAAAAATACAGGAAGGTTGGCGAACTAATTCGCAAACCGTAAGAGTCCAGTTGGATACAGTTCACGAACCGTGGTGAACTGAATTTCAAAGGTTGTATATGTTGGGTGCAATAATCAAAAATAGGGAAAAATCAAATAAACAAAAGTTATTGATTCTTAGCTCCTTTATAATGAAAGTGACTGATTTGACGAAATGGATGAGCTCCCCATATCTCCGCAATAGCAATAAGGAAAAACTTTGGAAAAACAGAGTGAGTCACGTGTTCAACATGTTGTCGTGCCCGGCTACACTCAAGAGTGATGCTATATCCCTTACAGGATGGATATCTCCAGGATAAACACCCTATTACACCTACTACTAGCATATGTAGTAGATGCTCAACTTGAGCTTGGTAGCTCCGAAAAGCCCTTAAGGAAAATCGCAAACGTCTAAGAAAATAATATAAAAATATTTTCCCTTTGGAGTCTCTCTAAAATATAGAGAAACCCGTTTTCCATAGATTCTACTGCTGCAATCAATAGGAGATCCCCCAATTTTAACTGTTGGAGAAAAAACTCTGACTTGTAGAGTACGATGAATATTATACATCAAGGAGAGGATATGAATGGTGGTGATACGTACATATTTCACATATATTTAGGGACAATTCCATGCTAGTAATTGCTATCTTTCTGGTGAATTATTGTATATTACGCTTGTTTTCTTGTATTTATCTTTCATTAGGTGGATCATCCAAAAAGAAGTGGAAATATCTACAAAGGTGAAGTTTATATTTGAAGAAGGGCCAAAGACCATGTGAAACTCATTCAAATTGAGTATTTCTAGTCATCATTTTGAAGAGGACAAGAAGACGAAGTCAACGACAAAAGAACGGAGTCATTCTGAGTTCGTATGAAGAAGTTGTGAGTAAAACAAGTTGGAAGCATAAAAGGGAAAACTGGTCATTTTCCAGTGCAACTACTATCGGCACCTCATCGATTGTTAAGGGGTAGTCAATTTTCAAGTGAGTTGCTAAAGGCAATTGCGTATTTTATAAGGGGGATGCCAGATTCAAAACTTGTTAAAGGCACCCATGTCTTTTTATCAGGGCACCTCATCTTCATCCTTTTTATTTAATTCAACACCTTCACGAGAGAACCAGGTGCAAAGCTTCAACATCGATTGTTGGTGATCGAACAAGAGAATTCGATGTTGGAGAATTCTGTTGGAGAATTGACACTAAAACAGGGTGAAGAGAAGAATGTTGTATTAGGGCTCAAGGCTCTAATGAAAGATTCTTTTCGACAATTATTCTACCCTTTCCCAATTGAATTGGCGAGTAAAAACATGTCAATGAATATTGTCGTCAGGATACTTGAAGCCCCACAACAGTGTTTGATTCAAAGATTGTACGACCTTGGATGCGAAATTGAGGTAACAATCTTGTTAGTTAATTGTTTTCTTGTTTTAAGAAAAGCCTATTTTTATTTGATATATATATTGCTTTTTCTTAAAAGAAATTGTTGGTACAATTGATGTGTTTATTCCATTATGAATGTATGGATGTGTGTGTTATTCAATTATTTTCGGTTAAGTAAAAATTTTGTTATCTTACTTTGTTGTGTGATATCAATAGTTTAGGCTTACAAAATTTGGTGCAATTGCGGTGCTTTAATGTCTATGTTAATTCAATTGCTTCCAGTTAAGTAAAACAATTGTTATTTTGCTTTATTATGTAGTATCAATTGTTTAGGCTTAAATTTCGGTGCAATAATGAACTTTGGTTTATATATGTTGTTTCTATTGTATCCGATTGAGGTGAATAATTATGCAAGTTGATTTATTGGTTTGTATGAATTATTTATGGCTTAACGAATGAATTTGTTGACGGGACGAGTTGTTTAGTCCAATTCGATTTCAGATAAGCTAAGCTAAGTTAATTCTGATCTTACTTAGACTTATCAAAGTGGAGGTTTCGGTTATTCAAGTCTAGCCGAAATCCTAAACAAGGAAATGCTAGTTAACTAACCTAGTATTTGGCTTGTTTGAAATCTAAAAGGTCTAAGTTATATGGATAATTATAACTTGATGAGAAAAATGAAGTCTATCTTTGTTTTGGTCTTATCAAATGAAGCGGTTGTATTTATACAATCGATTTAGAAAAGGGACTAACTTGTTTAGTTTTTTTTTGGTTTGCTAAACTAGTTGGGAAAATTGCTTCGGGAAATTATTTCCATGATAACATACCAAAACGTAATTACTTTGTAGTTTAGGTTTTGATATTGGTTATCAAAAATGGTGTGTAAAATCCTCGTTCTTGACTCAACAGGTTGCAAGTCTATTTTTATATTTGTAAGATCCTTTTCGTGTTGTCCTTTATTTGTTCGCTTCTTTGTCATTTTTATGAAAAAAAGGGGGAGAAATATATGGAGTAAACAAGTGATGCTGGTATCAATTTATGGTTGATTGGTGTCACTAGGGAAGAGGACAATGGTGCTTGAACATTTATCTAACGAATGAGGAAAAGCATAGACTAAGGGGGAGTAAGATATCATATGAATAGGATAACAAAGATGTGCGGATTGAAAATCTACCTAGCTCACCTTTAGGTGGAGTATAAGCTTTGTTATTATAGTGAAACTGCTGCATTTTTGAGGATTGAATGAATGCAGGTTATGTGCTGTGGATTCGGGAATCAGGCGTATGTGTAATGTAATTTGTTTATCTATATGATTGTAAGAGTTTTGTCACTAAAATGGACAAAGGGGGAGATTGTTAGAGAATTACTCGGTTGAACCCACCAAGCGTTGGTATGTCAAGTTTGGTTGTCATATTTTAGTGAAGCAAAAATCATTTAAGAGTCGCTTGATTTAAATGTACTAGAGTCAACTCCATATAGGTTAGCTTGAAAGTATTAGGGTAAGATATTACAAGTATTGCGAAGACTTGAAGAAGTGCGGAGCTACAACGACAACATAATCCTTCCACTTGAGGTTAGTGATATTTGACTTGAACTGTTTCATTCCCTAACGTATCTTTCAAGTCCTGCATATTGAAAACATAAAACTGCGAAGCATGAACACTCTAGATAGACATAGTATTAAGGAATACAATATGAAGTTTCTTGCTTAACCATTAAACTTTTTATATAAGACATCGACATAATCGTATGAATGCTATTGTGATTATGTATGGGTATGAGGTGAGGATTTCATCCTAGGGAACAATGTTTAAATGTGTTCTAAGGAAGTAAGTTCATGATATATGTTGTGAACTGAAAAGGAAATCGCCAGGCGTTATTGGGGATGTTCTTCATTGCATATCTTATGAACGACTAATATGTGTGATAATATAACCGCTCACGACTTGTTTGTGTTCTTGGTAGAACTATTCACATGAGGCATGACTTATGTATTGGTATGACTTTTATTAGTAAAACCGATCTTAAGTAATCACTTGGGGTATGATCGGGTTGTGTATGTCTGAACTTATTACTGGGAAGAGGGGAACCGATCCTAGTAAGAGGTGCAGTGCATCACAAGGGGAACCGATACTTGTATGAGGTGCATCAAGGTTTATGAAAGAAAGGGGAACCGATCCTATGAACATGTGCAACTAGTTTTTGGGAAGGGGGAACCGATCCTATAGACATGTGCAGTGCATACAAGTTAGATACCAAATATATGTGGGGAGCCGATCCAAGTACCTAGTCAGCCATATCTTTGGTAAGCTAGTGTAACTATGCACAGTACTCACATGGAGGTAGAACCGAAACTTGTTTTGGTAGAACCGTAAACCCATGAGTTGTGCTTGAGTGAAACTTGATCAATCACATAGTTCTTGAAAGTCAGATGAACCAATTCTAAACTTGTTTGGAAGTGTGGTAAATCGGTTTCAAGTGAGCAAGCATGGAAATGACTTACAAGAGTAAGATGTCGACACTCTTTGAACATGGTGCATTAATGCTTATTCTATTTTGTTCAAAGATATTCCTTAAAGGCTAAGAAGGAAGTAAATCCCAAGATCGAATTAAATAAGTTAAAAATCTTTTTAATTAAGGGTTTTTAATTATATATGGAAAATAAGAATTAGTAATGTGCATTTGCTAATTAAAGATTTTCCAAGGAGATTTCGATCATTATTTTTGGACAGTGCATTCACACGAATTATGAAAACCGAATTTCGTGGAGTAATGAAAAATATCTTGAGAATATTTTCGGTTTTGGAAATTCCTTGGTGTCCAAACTTCCTTGTCTATAAATACTTTGAGTTTGCATTTTTAGCAAACTAATCTTGCGTAAACTAGACTTACTCTTTTGTCTTTGTTACTGGTGAAGCCGCCTATCAGAGAGGAGCGTAATCTAATTAGGTGAAATCTCTTACGGATGCTCAATTTAAAGTCTTCTTTGGGATTGAGAATCTCTAGCGTGATCCGTTGGTGGGAAACTAGATATTGCGGTTTATCTTTAGTTTTCGTATTGATTAGATTGACTAACGGTGGTTGAATCTTGATTGCACCTAGTTTGTTTATGCTTGAGAATCTTCTCTTTTGATATAAGATTCACTCAAACTAGTTCAAGGTTTCGACAGGGATCTTTAGACTGTTGTTAGATCTAAAGACGATCTTCTGATAATCCATTATTAACAGACTCCGTTCTGTGTGTGATTGATCACAAGAGTGTAGATGGGGAAAAACGATTTGATGATTTTTACGGAATTGAAGATTCGACCGTGTGAAGACTCCCTGAACCGAGTGAAATGTTGAACCACACACAAATGCACTGCAAGAAGGGAGTGATTTAAGTTCGAGAGATCATTTTGTAAGACCCCTGCCTAAACCAAGAACAATGGCCATTCCAGAGTCAATTCGGTCACAAGATAGGATGGGTTGATTTGTATGAGGGAAGCTGAGAAATGCGTGAGATCAATGGTGATCTGAGATTATAGGCGTATTGTGAATTCAGCGTGAAAATGCTCTGAATGATTGAATTTTGCTCAATTGAGAGTGATTTCTTTGAGTTCATGTAGACGAAAGATTGTCTGTATGAACTTTGATGAGAAATTTCTAGACAAATGCTCGAATCTTCTAATGTTGTTTTTTCAATCAGGATTCAGAGACATTTTACAATGCCGGAGTTGAAAACACCAAGATCCCATGAAGTGTGACATTTGCTGGAATCAGAGAGTGGGGAAGTGGTAAATCGTGTTAAACCAATTACTCGTTATGCAGAGACTTGGTTACTTTCCACCCACTACTTTGCTGACTCTTCCAACTGATTACAGGACTTGCTCACATTCTCATCGTGGGTGAACACACGTGCCATAGACCACCAGACCAAAACCCTAGTTAATATCCCCCCATGTGACACGATTGAAATCTCGTGATTGTGGAGTCAGTTGCTGACTTTATGGGACGATGAGTACATGTAGTGCTGAGTTGAACATGATTAGCAAATGTTATGAAACTCATAAATTTAACGTGTCTGCTGAGACAAGGTATCATTATAACCTAAGATGAGCAAACTGTGTTGCTGAATTGTTGAATATTGATAGTTGAACCAATATTCTTTGATCTGAACAAATATTGCTAGTCTGAGCGAATATTGCTAATTTCAATAAACATTGCCGGTTTGAGCGAATATTGCTAGTTTGAGCAAATATTGCTTTTTGATGAATCGTTGGTAGCAAGACCAAATTAATTTAAGTTACTGACTGCTGGGTCGAGAAAAATAAATAAAGTGTTGATTATGGAATCAACATAAAATTATCAGAGTGTTTGAATCTGCTCAGAATCACGCTTCTGCAGAGCTTTGGATTCAAAACCCTAATTTTTCCGAAATGACGATTTATTGCAAATCAACGCGGGACCGGCTACATGGGATGACGGGTTCACCATATAACGCTCAGATGCTCGAATGAGCAAAACTACCTAAGCCTCTTGAGGACCAATTGGTGAAATAATGATTAAATGTTGGTTTAATCACTGAAATAATACTCGTGTGAGCGACAAATAATAAAACCTGGTATTATGGAAATATGAAGAACCGACCAAGAGGTCATGAGACCGGCTCTTGGTGGGCGTGGGATCAGTGGATGGTCGTTTGAGAAAACTTCCAATTGTTTGGAAAGAGTTTGAACCTAAAATGAGCAATTGAGCAAATTAGGTTAAAATCATTAAAACATGCGGGACTAGCTACTTGCAAGCCTCGGGGTCACACTTGGTCGGTCAAGGGGATGTGCCCGTGTCACCATAACGTCCGCGTTTCAGTCCTAAGAATTTTGATATTTTCTGGTACACGTTTGAGCAACATTTGGAGAAAATATGCAAAATCCATGGTTTTGCTGAAACTGGGAAAAATACATGAAATGATGACAATAATAAATAAAATAGGGAATTACAAGGTGTGGGACTGGTCACGGCTAGGGCATGGCCGGCCGGTTGACAAGCACGGTCCCACATGCTTTCTCAGTTTTATGTAATTTTATGTATTTTCTCTGATTTGAGGGAAATTCCATGAAACTGAAGAGTTTTGATGAAATTAAGGAACTTCCATAAGATGAGAGATAAAATAAAATAAAATAAGAAATGGGAGTGTGGGACTAGCCAAAGCATGGTCGTCCGGCCATGGGTGCGGGTCCCAATACACTCTTCCTAATTTTATATAATTTTCATGATTTTAGGGAATTTTCATAAAATCAAAGAGATTTGCTAAAATCAAGGTATTTTGTTGAAATCAGGGAGTTTTCATGAAATCATGAAACAAAACACCAAATAATAATAAAACAATGGGCGTGTGGGACCGGTTAGGGCATGACCGGCCTGTTAGAGCCCGGTCCCACAAGTTTTTCCTAATTTTTTAATATTTTCTATGATTTTAGAGAAAATACATGAAATTAGGTAATTTTAGGGAAAATTCATGAAATCAAGGAATTTTCATAATTTAAGAGAAATAATAAAATAATGGGGACATGAGGTGTGGGACCGGCCATGGTCAAGATGACCGGACGGCCGGCGATCCCATGACACCTTTCCCTAATTTTATTATTTTTTGATAAAATCATGTGATTTAGATAAAAATACATGAAATTAGGTAATTTTCATGATTTTAGAGAAAATTCATAAAATCAAGAAATTTTCATAATTTGAGAGGAATAATAAAATAATAGGGACTTGAAGTGTGGGACCGGCCACGTCCAAGGCATGACCGGCCGGTCGGCGGTCCCATGACACCTTTCCCTAATTTTATTATTTTTTGATAAAATCATGTGATTTAGATAAAAATACATGAAATTAGGTAATTTTCAAGATTTTAGAGAAAATTCATAAAATCAAGGAATTTTCATAATTTGAGAGGAATAATAAAATAATGGGGACGTGAGGTGCGAGACCAGCCAAGGCATGACTGGCCGGCCGGCGGTCCCATGACACCTTTCCCTAGTTTTATTATCTTTTGATGAAATCATGTGATTTAGATAATTTCTTTGAAAAATATGAGATTTGCTCGAACGAGAGAATTTTCGTGAGATCAGGGAAAAATAGTAAAATATGATAAAACACAAAATTGGGCGCGAGACTGGTCACGGCATGACTGATCGGCTGGTGAGCTCAGTCCCCTGACGCTTTTGCTAATATTTTATTACTATTATTTTTCCTTCCTATTTTGCATAGGTTCCTCGTTCATTCATATTTTTTGAAATGCTCGTTCGTGCATTCAAAATGCTGGTATGTGCATTATTTGCGAATTACACTTTCACCATTTTTGTCAAGGCTTATTCGATGCTCAGATGCCTGTTTCGTTGAATATTTATCACTAACCCGTGGCATTCTGCTGGGAAGAACCACAAATTTAAATGACAAAGAATCGTAGAATATTGCTGGATATTCATACGATTAAAGATGGCTCGTAGAATATTGCTGGATATTCAGACGATGGTTCGTAGAATATTGTTGGATATCCAGACGATTTCAGACAATTAATTGATGGCTCCATACTAGAAGGGCTTCCTGTCTAGGAGCATTAATCATCTGTGGGTTGAGTATGAACTTGATGGAGTGTAATATTCCTCTTGCATAGTTGGGGAAAACCTGGTTGCATCCCGCAGACGTTGTCGCTCTATACTAGCAGGCATGCTGTCTAGGAGCTGCCCAATCTTTCGATTCTATACAATTAATATGAGATGTGTTGTGGTCTCAGCTTGGAGACTACACATCTACATCTTCTCTGAGAGACTTTCTCCATCATAGGTGGCATGAGCTTTCATGCCTAGAGACATGAGTCTTAATTCTCATCCGATTACCGGATCCGGAGTAATTACTGAAATTGCTCAGTATTCATAAGATGTGCCGTGGTCTCAGCTAGGAGACTACACATTCACATGTACTCTAAGAGATAGGCTTCTCAGTCAGAGATTTTATGGCATGAGATTTCATGCTTTAACAAGAGACATGAGCCTCAATACTCATCCGGTTGCCGAATTTAGAGTATAGTTTTACAATTCTACCCTTTATCGAAAATCCACCATCTATAAAGAGATTCAAGTGATTGTGTGCAGGTGTTTAGTGAAGATCTAAGAAGATTTGAAGACAAAGAAGATATTGAAGATTTCTTACTTGGTGTTTTTATAATCTTTGGTGTGCACAATACTTGTTTGGGAAAAAGAGGATCCAATTAATAATCGGGTTATCCTTGTGGTAGATTGGATTGATTAATTGCGGAAGATCGGCATCAACACATATCACTTGATTGAAGAGTGTTGTTGGCTTAATCTTAGTGATTACCTTTGGGTGATTGAACATAAGATAGATCTTGGAACCTGGCAAAGGAGTTTATGTTAAGATAAATAATGGAACCTTTGCGCAACTCATATCACTTGGTTGAAGAGAGTTGATACCAAACAGATTTGTTATTCCTTTACTGTTTGGAATACGAACCAAAGGAATTGGTCCAAGTACTTGACTTGTTTACAGGTTGGAGGCGAGGGAATACAGACGGAACTAGGTGAACTATAGGTTTAGTTGCTTGGTCTCAACTATACGAAGTTGTCTTATTTTGTATAGCGGCTTAATCCTGGGAGTATTCAATTTTGGACTAGGTCCCGGGGGTTTTCTGCATTTGCGGTTTCCTCGTTAACAAAATATTGCTGTGTCATTTACTTTATATTTCCGCATTATGATTGTTTTATTATAATTAAAGTAAATTGCACAAACGTTAATTCCTATTTACTTGATACATGAATCCTATTGAGTTTGGTTAAGTCCGAACCTTTGTATCAAGTAAACACACTTTGTAGTTGTATTATCTCGATCTCATATCCATAGACGATCACACAAAGTGTGAACCGATTTGTTGTATTGTCTCGACTCAGTTTATAGACAATCACTTCCGGGGAAAGGACTTATAGGAGGGAAAAGTTATAGCTTGATGTATATTTGGGGTACCCTCGTCTTTTCAGCTGTTATCGAAGATGGCAAAGGAGTATACAAACCGAGAGCAGAGCTTGAAAGGGAGTGAAAAGAAATTTAAAGAAAATCCAGAAGAAAATATTTTTCACGGAGAATCCAGGGAGTTTGAAAACTCACGGAGGGAGAGATGTCCGTGAATAGATTGGCAAGAAACACAAAATCCCTGGACTTTGAAATTTCACGGAGATACCACTGTTCGTGAATAGAATGGAAAGAAACACAAAATCCCGGGAATTTGAAATTTCACGGAGATACTACTGTCCGTGAAACTTACGGGAGGAAACCAAAAATCCAGGGGAAATTATTTTTGTGGAAATTAAGTGTTTGGCCCTCCCCTCACTCTTTCTTACTCTTATGGCCTTGGGCTTAAAGCCTATTTAAAAATTCTTTAACTTATTTTATTGAAATGACCCTTAAAAAAGAAGGACGGTCATATGAATAAAGATGTTAAATGATGTTAAAATTTGGCATAAACTCTATTCTTTAAGGGAATAATTGTCAAATCAACTTCAATATAACATATCTCACAAACCATACATAGTTGTATTTTCTCGATCTGGTATCCATAAATGATCACACAAAGTGTGAACCGATTTGTTGTATTGTCTCGACTCAGTCTATAGACAATCACTTTCGGGGAAAGGACTTATATGAAGGAAAATTTATAGCTTGAGGTATATTTGGGGTACCCTCGCCTTTTCAGCTGTTATCGAAGATGGCAGAGGAGTATACAAACCGAGAGCAGAGCATGACAGGGAGTGAAAATAAAGTTAAAGAAAATCTAGAAGAAAATATTTTTCACGAAGAATCCAGGGAGTTTGAAAACTCACGGGGGGAGAGATGTCCGTGAATAGGATGGCAAGAAACACAAATCATGGGACTTTGAAATTTCATGGAGATACTACTGTCCGTGAATCTTACGGGAGGAAACCAAAAATCTAGGGGAAATTATTTTTGTGGAAATTAAGTGTTTGGCCCTCCCATCACTCTTTCTTACTCTTATGGCCTTGGGCTTAAAGCCTATTTAAAAAAAATTAACTTATTTTATTGAAATGACCCTTAGAAAGGAAGGACGGTCATATGAATAAAGATGTTAAATGATGTTAAAATTTGACATAAACTCTATTCACAGAATTTTCTTAAAGTACAACTATTATGCAAAGTATTTTTTTTTAGTGTGCAGATATTATCAACAACTTTTGTTTTTGGTGTGCGGCTATTATCCACAATGTTTTTCTAGTGTGCAACTATTATCAACAATGTTAATTAACCTTTCATAATGGTTTATACTATAATATGTACGTTAAATAAGTTTATAAAACCGTTTTTAAGGATGAACAAACACATTGATATGAAGTTGTGTAGAAAATATCCACGAATAGAATCCTTGCAGGAAATATGCACAACTAGAATGTGTGCAGAAAATATTCACAATTATTTCAGGGCCAAGAGAATAATGTGAATAACTATTTATGTGACCCCAGGGCTAAAAGAGTAAGACCCATGTTTTCTAGGGTCATTATTTTTCACGGAGTCGTAATGTCTGAGATTTGATCGAGCATGAATGAAAATCGCAGGGAGAAATTTATTTTACGGTGAGATGACTGTCTGTAGATGGAGAAGCCATGGATATTAAGGTTGGACCTTTTGAAACTTGCGCAAGCCCAATGGTTGTGTTAGCACATCTTTATACGGAAGTTTATGGATGTGAGCTATTTGGCTCGTGTTTTGGCAAGTCTTGGCGACCATTCGACCGAGATTTGATACACGGGCGCAACTACAATTTGGGATACCTATATAAGAGATATTTTTAATCATATCTTTTAATTATTTTATCAAAGTTTTGGAGAGAAGAACACAAGGAAGAAAAGCTAGGGTTTAGAGCTATTTCCATCACCGTAACTATTTCATTACCATTTTATCATATGAAACTCATGGGTTTTGTTAGTACCATGTGTAGCTAAACTTCTTAGTGATTGAGGAT
The DNA here is from genome assembly GCA_023529315.1 of Papaver bracteatum. NCBI lineage: Eukaryota > Viridiplantae > Streptophyta > Magnoliopsida > Ranunculales > Papaveraceae > Papaver > Papaver bracteatum. The sequence continues at coordinate 299,764 of JAJJWX010001377.1, forward strand.
GAATTCTAAGTTCTAGATATGATTTGAGTTATTATATAAATCTATTTTGAAGTTCTTCACATGATTATTAATTATTTATACTAATTAGAATATATTTAATATTAATTGATAGATTATTTAGGTGGCCAACTGAATTAATTTGGTGATTCAATCAAATACTAGTATTGAGTTAGGAGATAAGTAATAGTCAAATAATTCATACAAAAGTAGAGAACACAAAACCATGCAGAGGGATTTTGTGCAGCAATTGTGTGTATAAACACCACTAGAAAGTGGACCTTGAGCTAAGAGTCTAACTACTAGGATCAATCTATAATTCCTAGATAAGACTTAAAAGAGTTTAAGAAGAAATGGGAACCGGTTCTCTTGACCGAGAACCTAGTTTTCTGTTGATGATAAATATGTGAAGATTTCCGAGCAACTGAAAATATTTACGCGCATGTGAAAGTGGGAATCCGGTGTAGGAGTTGTACATGAAGTTTGATGTATAATCAGTTCTGGAAAAGAGGTATTGGTCTACGTGGATCTTACAGAAGTTCAAACCAATCAACAACAGTATTTATCCTATTAAGTGACTTTTCGCCGCACCGTAGCAACATTACCTAGTTTCTCATGACAGAAATCATCTTAACGGACTTGGTGATTCATATCGAGTCCGAACTTGGAGGAGATTTAGGGCGACTATTCCTATATAAATAGATGTCGGGTACAAGACCAAGAGAACACTTTTTTAGATAGAAAAAATTACAGAAAAGGAAGAGAGAGAGAGATGAGAGTTTATATTTTACTAGGGTTTACCCAATTAGGGGAAAACCGAGTTATTTTCTTATTTTTCCATATATATATATATATATATTTATGGGTTTTAGTAAATTCACATGTACCTAGTTTTCACTGACTAGGAATGATTTCAAAGCATGCCAACCATGCTAGCCGCACCTATGTGCCAACGGAAAATCATGCCAGCCACACCGACCGCGCCAAAGCATGCCAACCATGCTAGCCTCACCTCTGTGCCAATGGAAAATCATGCCAGCCACACCGACCACGCCAAAGCATGCCAACCATGCTAGCCGCACCTCCGTGCAAATGGAAAATCATGCCATCCACACCTACCATGCCATGCCAAACACACCTCGCTATGACCCCATGCCGCACCACCATATTGGCCTTCACTACGCGGCTATTAAAACGAAGGCGTGCAACAATCAACGGTTTCCCTTCAATACCAGGAGAAAATCCTGGCCGTCTAAGCTTACCAAACGACCTTTTCCCCCAAAACCCTAGATTGGTCACGCACCTAGCCCAAGCTAGTCACGCCATGCACCTATGGCAAACCCGTGGCCCCACATGCCAAGCCAAAACCGCACTTAGCCCAAGCTAGTCAAGCAATGCGCCTATGGAAAACCCTTGGCCCCACATGCCAGGCCAAAACTGCACCTATCCCAAGCTAGTCACGCCATGCGCCAATGGAAAACCCTTGGTCCCACATGCCAAGCCAAACCAAACCTAGCCAAGCTAGCCGCGCCATGCCAAACACACCCTTCCTTGGCCCTAGATACGCTAGTCACACCATGCCAAGCCAAACGCCCTTGCCTTGGCCCTAGCCACGCCATACGTCCATGACAAACCCTTGGTCCCACATGCCAAGCCAAAACCTCACCTAGCCCAAGCTAGTCACGCCATGCGCCCATGGAAAACCCTTGGCCCGACATGCCAATCCAAAACCGCACCTAGCCCAAGCTAGTCACGCCATGCACCTATGGAAAACCCTTGGCCCCACATGCCAAGCCAAACCAAACCTAGCCAAGCTAGCCGCTCCATGCCAAACGCACTCTACCTTGGCCCTATCCATGCTAGTCACATCATGCCAATCCAAAATCCCTTGCCTTGGCCCTGGCCACGCCATACGCCCATGGCGAACCCTTGGCCCCATATGCCAAGCCAAACCAAACCTAGCCAAGCTAGCCCCTCCATGCCAAATGCACTTTTCCTTGGACCTTGCCATGCTAGTCACGTCATGCCAAGCCAAGCGCCAAACGCCCTAGCCATGCCATACGCCCATGGAAAACCCTTGGCCCGACATGCAAAGCCAAAATCGCACCTAGCCAAAGCTATCCACGCCTAAGGCGAACCCTTGGCCCCACATGCCAAGCCTAAACACACCCTAGACGCGCCACCCTGTTGGCCCTCACTACGCGGCTACCAAAATGAAGGCATGCAATAATCAAGGGTTTCCCTTCAATCCCAGAATCAAATCCTAGCCATCCAAGATTACCAGACGACACATGGTAACCTTTGGCCCGGAAACCTAAGTTTGGCCATGCCAAACCATGCCATGCCAACGGCATGCCAACCTAGTTGCGCCACCACATTGGCCCTCACTTGGCGGATCCCAAAACAAAGGCGTGCAACGATCAACGGTTGCCCCTTCTCTCAAGATGCAAAATCTCGACCGTCGAAGGTCACTAGGCTAGCAAGTTTCCCGAGCTTGACTTTCCAAGCCACAACAACATGCTACATGTTTTAAAAAAATATTCGAGACATCAACACAAACTGGGGGATGCTCATTAGGGTTTTGGTTTGGTGGTCTATAGCATGCGGCATACACAAATGCCCGTTTCAAGATAGTGTAATAAGAATAAGGCGGTTAGTAAATGCAAGCAGCAATGGTGAAACACTCTTTCATTATGGAACATCAATTCCATCAAATTTTATCAATACCAAGCGTTACCAACTCTTCCCATTTAACTCATCCGTTTTCTTTTCTTATGAGGCCAGAGTACGTTTCTTTTCGACTTGTATAAATAGGCTTACCTTTTTCCACCAGAGACACGAGTTTTTGGTCAGGGAAAATACCACACTCAAAAAGGAAACTTTTGTTAGATTTCTCAAAGCTTTCACCTTATGATACAAGTCAAGCACTACTCTTCCAGAATTATTCTAGTCTCAACACTCTCTTCGCTTCCCTCCCTAAGCCAACCCTTCTCCTCCACTTTGTGACCGAAGCAAGTCTGGAACGACCATTTCTTGGTTTAGGACAGACTTGTACAGATTGATCTCTCGTATCTAAAGTACTCCCTTGCAGTACATTGTTTAGGGTTTAAATTGTTTCTCACTTTCACACCTGTAATTACCGAAATTAGCAGAAACCATTTTCACCTATAAATAATTGGCGACCACAGCGGGAGGTTCGATCTTTCGGTTACAATGTCAATTTTTAACTAGCGATCTTATTCTTCGACCCAGACGTCAAGATGGTAGAGGAAGGCGATCCACTCCGACTCAGTTACTCGATGGCTCGATTATCAGTCACGACACGACAAGGGACGACTGGGGACTTCTCAGAGGCTAGAAGCAAAACGATCCTCCCAGGGATTAACGATGCAGTTATCAGACAACTCATCAACGACTCGGAAGAGTGGGGACTTCCCATGACCATGTTTCTCAAAAACAAAACTTGCTCCTGCACCCGAAAAGTTTATTCTCATCAGAAGACCTGAGAAACCGAGTAAGTCTTATCTAGACAAAAATACGTGGTTTACTTTTTCAAGTTCTGATAAAACCCGTAGTCATGTTTCATCCCATGTCATTTACCAACACACGGTTCCATGGTTTTCATGGGATGTCTGCATCACTTTCATTCATAGCCAAAGATAATTCAATTCTAAACACTTCATTAAAAAAAATAATCCAAAACCGTCAAGGTGGCATTAATCTATTAACCCGAGAAAATCAGAAAGTCAAAAACCAAAAACCAGGCATCTCATTTTCCTTTAAAAAAAAAAAAAAACTGAAGATAAGAGGTCCAAAAGACATGTATATATTCAAGGGAAGTTTTCCAACATCGGCTTGATCCTTTTGGCAAAGGCCTCCCTCGTGCTTTGGAGAGCCGCCCTCTTAAGTTTCAGCTTCCTGCACAACTTTTTGAATTTCGCTTCCTGCTTCTTCATCATGTCTGCGGAAGGACCTTCAACTGCTCCGGCCAACAACCTTTCAACATCAGAGACACCTTCAATGAACCAGAGAATGTTGAATTCGAAGCCCACGCACATGTCACGATGAAACTTCCATCTCAAGATTACATCCTTAGAAATTGTATGACCAGTCACGTTGCACATCTCATCAATCGAAGACAAAGCTTCCTCCATACGCTTGACCAACGCATGTCGACTAGTGATCTTTTTAGTCATGGAAATGTGACCGTAGCTTTCCCAAATCTTGGTGTACAATGTCGCATGTTTAACTGGCACGCTAAATCCACCAATCAACACATGACCTGGGAAAGGGGTCAGATACGGAGGATTGAAGGTGGCACCTGCAACTGAATCAACAACTGGAAGGATATCCCTAACTACAATTTCACCACCTGAAGTTCTCTTCTCCACCTGAGTCACGACAACGCCCTCGGGACGATGAATTTCCATGTCCAAATCGCTAGCTGGCACTGGGAAGTACGGTTACGTCTTTTGTCTGGTGGTCTTCCACTTCAAGATCATCCCCATGAACGGTTTCCTCCTAAAAATCAAAATTTAGTTTTACTGCAACAAAAAAGGGAAAGAATAAAAACATGGAGGGGACTCACCGATTCGGTTTCATACTGACTAGAGGAAGATTCAGCTCTGTTATTGGAAGAACTACTCCCGCCATCTCTGGACTCTGAGCTTTCATCCTTCTCGGATTCCCCTCTGTCATGGGTAGGCTCAGCATCGCTTCCTTCTGTCTCAAGAGGTGTTGTTTTCTAACTACGTGCAAGTTTAGCAAAGGCGTTCACACTGCTGAGACCCTGGGAAAGGCACAAGGACAGACACTCAAGAATGATACAGAGACATATGTAATTCGACTAAGTCAGGAAGAAAATTATACGTACTCGCATATTGGAGGAGATAAAAGTTAGGAGAGCCTCCAGACCCGACTGAAGACTACCAACACGATTCTTAGACCTTCGCTCCTTCACTTGGGGACTGTCCATATCCAGACCGACATATTTCCTTTTGATTAAAGAAGTATCCCTGAACAACGGATATTTTGCTAAAATCTCGATGGAAGGTCTACCACGAGTGTTATCCACTACGGCTTTCACAAATTCCTGGATGACGAGGAATTTACTCTGCCAGAATGCGTTATACTTGGAGGAAGTCGATGGATTTCATTTTGAAAGCAAGAAAGGGAGGCTTCTGCCCGGCGTAAGAACATTAGCATCAAGAACATATGATAATGGATCCTATGGAGCTGCCAGCTGATGAACGAGAGGGACCCCTTGGTCGAAACCCATATGCTGATATGCTCGCTCAATATTATAAGAGACTTCCTGACACGATCCTCGAAAGAAAGACGGCATATAGCCAGATGTGCATCTTCGCATGAATACAATCTCACCGATGCCCAGATTCCCTCTATCAGAAAGCAAACACATGTTTGGAGCAGAAGCAAAGGTACTAATCTGAGTTATGGACGCATGCACCGGAGCCCATGGACGAAAATTAACCGCATATGAGTTGTCAAGGAACCTAATCAATTTCAGACCAGTTTTTCGGCGCCTGTTCGACCAGCGTAGTATTCTGGAGCCACACCAAGACTCAGGAAGTATATCCAACGGTCTCGGGGCATACTTCTCGAAATGCTCCCACAACCATGCCTGGAGAAAGGCGGTATGAACATACGAATCCACTTTCATATGACCGTTCGAGGCGCTCATGTCCGAAACCAGCTGGTCTAGGTGTGCATACAGAGAACCAAGAAACAAACCATAGAGGGGGAGAACGACACCTTTTTCCAATTTTATGGAAAAATTGATAAGTCCATGTCTTATCTCTTTCTTGCCCGAGCCGTCATCAAAAATATCTCTAGATATCCAAAGAGCCAAGAACACTGCAGCATGAAGCGTATTGTTCTTCTGGTTCGACTCTAATGCACCAAGAAACCACTGGCACACCCACCAGTCATAGAAGCACTTCGTCTCATTTTATTTCCGAATGAACCCTTTTGATTTCGCAACTAGAGCGGCATGCATTTCTTCTTCATCAGCGAACAACTTAACATCAAGGTTTCCAACTACGGGAAGGTTCAGCAGTACATCCACACTCTCCAAGGAAATGGTCATTTCACCCCATCTACATATGGCCTTGTGGGTGTCCGGACACCATCTAGAAACAAAAGCAACCAAGCCTGGAATATCTTTCCTAATATGAAGCAATGCGGAAGCCGCAACAACATCAACGATCTGCACCTTGTTTAAGTTGGTTCTTACATGCTCCTGGCTTATCATGAACCGCATCCATTTCTCGAAGGGACGCAACGGACTCACAGAGATTTTAAAGTCAATGGGAGAAGCATGATATTCTCTCATCTGAAGGCAAAACCTTACTACATTTCCTGTCCGAACCAACCGGCCTTCTCCCTCGCTTTTCGAGCCGGTCAGAAGAATAGACACATAGTTGGGATGGTTCCTCCTAACCGTGGCCGATGTGTTGAAGAATTCATCATCTACGTTTGGTTTTGGATTGCAAACGTCTTTCGGTACAGCAGAACTCTCCTCAAGTGACATCATAACGAAGATTTTCTCAAACAACTATAATGGAACAATGCGAAGAGAAATTATTACAGAAAGCGCACGAAAATTATTTTCACCAAAGATGCAAGCCAGTTTGTTTCAAGGCCATACCCCATGGCATAAAATTCTTTTCCAATCGAGGAGGAGTAACCCGCCAGGGGAACCATACACACGGCCACGCCAAAACAAGGAGAAAACCCTAAAAAAATAGGTTTTCATGAGAAGACATGGCAATTACTATCACGTTCCTACCTTGCACAGTGAGTAGGGGAGGTCAACATTACTATGGTATTCATGCCTAAGTGTTACGACAAGCTAGGGAAAAAATACCTAAGATTCACGCCAATATTTCTACAAGGTCATGAAAAGGTACGCCTACAACTAGGGTTTACACCAGCACAAAAAAAAAACGAGTTAAAGAGAAGTGTTGGAAGGCATACCTGGGATTTTATCGTCCGCTCTGCTTTAGTGTTGTCACACGGCTGGGAGGAATAAATAGGCATGAAACAAAAAGAAAACCCGACCCTCCTTTTATATATACATGGTACGTGGGAGTTTGAACAAAGACAAGATTTCCTATTTTGAGCCAAGAAGGGAAAAGAGGAAACCGGTCCCGCAAAGACCAATTTCCATGCCCAAGACCGCTCATGCCATTGTCGCGGCCCCACCACGCCTATTCTTCCTTGCACGTTCCACCAGGCCATTGCCGCGACCCCCTGCCAAGCCATTCGTTCCATTGCCGCCGCCCCACCACGCCTAGCCGTCCGTGCACGCCTCACCTCACCAAGTCGCGCCCTGCCATGGCTGTACCAGGCCAAGCCATTCGTTCCATTGCTGCAGACCCACCACGCCTAGCCGCCCTTACATGTTCCACCATGCCATTGTCGTGCCCCCCACCTGCCAAGCCATTTGCTCCATTAACGCGGCCCCACTACGCCTGTCCGTATGAGTACGTCTCTTCTTGTCAAGGCCACACTATGCCAAGCTGTTTGCTCCACTGTCGCGACCCTATCATCAACGCGCGTTTACCTCACCAAGACCACGCCACATCTTGGCCCCCCGAGCCAAGCCGTCCACTCGCGTCGCCTTCCAAGACCGCGCCTCCTTTGCCTTGGAGATGTACGACCAAACCAAGCCGATAACTTTCATCTCACCGCTCCACGGTCTACATTCCCAGTACAACTTATGCAGGGCCGCCAACACGGGAAGCCATAACTCTGTTTACCACTCAAAAAGGTTAGTCGGATGCTCCTGACCATCTTTGCAATGATTTACACCTCGATTCCGTATTTGTCTATCCCCATCATATGCTTACCTCGCAACAAGGCACTTGTTCCGAGTTAAGCATGGGACTTAATGTTGATGGTGGTTTTTAGCTTAGGGTTAAAATTGTAAAACACTAAACCCTAACAGACATTTATGTCACAACATATAAGGTAACAAGCATTTACTAGGCACATTTACTAAAACCTTTAATGTGTCTCTAAATAATTACCGGGGTATCTTTTTCAAATTAGGGTTACGACAAGACAAACCCTAATTCCCACGTGTGCCAATGTAAAATCATGCCAGCCACACCGACCGCGCCAAAGCATGCCAACCATGCTATCCGCACCTCTGTGCCAATGGAAAATCATGCCAGCCACACCGACCGCGCCAAAGCATGCCAACCATGCTAGCCGCACATCTGTGCCAATGGAAAATCATGCCAGCCACACCGACCGCGCCAAATCATGCAAACCATGATAGACGCACCTCTGTGCCAATGGCAAATCATGCCATCCACATCGACCGCGCCAAAGCATGCCAACCATGCTAGCCGCACCTATGTGCCAATGGAAAATCATGCAAGCCACACCGACCGCACCAAAGCATGCCAACCATGCTAGCCGCACCTCTGTGCCAATGGAAAATCATGCCAGCCACACCGACCGCGCCAAAGCATGCCAACCATGCTAGGCGCACCTCTGTGCCAATAGAAAATCATGCCAGCTACACCGACCGCGCCAAAGCATGCCAACCATGCTATCCGCACCTCTGTGCCAATTGAAAATCATGCCAGCCACACCGACCGCGCCAAATCATGCCACACCATGCTAGCCGTACCTCCGTGCCAATGGAAAATCATGCCAGCCACACCTACCACGCCATGCCAAACGCACCTCTCCATGGCCCCATGACGCGCCACCATACTGGCCTTCACTACGCGGCTATTAAAACGAAGGTGTACAATAATCAACGGTTGCCCTTCAATCCCAAGAGCAAATCCTAGCCATCTAAGGTTACCAAACGACCTTTGCCCCCAAAACCCTAGCTTGGTCACGCACCTAGCCCAATCTAGTCACGCCATGCGCCTATGGCAAACCCTTGGCCCCACATGCCAAGCCTAAACCGCACCTAGCCCAAGCTAGTCACACCATGCGCCTAAGGCAAACCATTGGCCCACATGCCAGGCCAAAACCGCACCTAGCCTAAGCTAGTCACGCCATGCGCCTATGTCAAACCCTTGGCCCCACATGCCAAGCCAAACCAAACCTAGCCAAGCTATCCGCGCCATGCCAAACGCACTCTACCTTGGACCTATCTACGCTAGTCACACCATGTCAAGACAAACACCCTTGCCTTGGCCCTAGCCACGCCATACGTCCATGGAAAACCTTTGGCCCCACATGCCAAGACAAACCCTCACCTAGCCCAAGCTAGTAATGTCATGCGCCTATGGAAAACCCTTGGCCCCAAATGCCAAGCCAAAACCGTACCTAGCCCAAGCTAGCCACGCCATGCGCCTATGGAAAACCCTTGGCCCCACATGCCAAGCCAAACCAAACCTAGCCAAGCTAGCTGCGCCATGCCAAACACACTTTTACTTGGCCCTAGCCATGCTAGTCACATCATGCCAAGCCAAACGCCATTGCCTTGGCCCTGCCAACGCCATACGCCCATGGTAAACCCTTGGCCCCACATGCCAAGCCAAACCAAACCTAGCCAAGCTAGCCGCAACATGCCAAACACACTTTGCTTTGGCCCTAGCCATGCTAATCATGTCATGCCAAGCCAAGCGCCCTTGCCTTGGCCCTAGCCATGCCATACGCCCATGGCAAAAACCTTGGCCCCACATGCCAAGCCAAAATCGCACCTAGACAAAGCTAGCCATGCCCAAGGCGAACCCTTGGCCCCACATGCCAAGCCTAAACACACCCTAGCTGCGCCACCTTGTTGGACCTCACTAAGCGGCTACCAAAACGAAGGAATGCAATAATCAACGGTTTCCCTTCAATCCTAGGAGCAAATCCTAGCCATCCAAGGTTACCAGACGACACATGGTAACCTTTGGCCCGAAAACCTAAGTTTGGCCACGCCAAACCATGCCATTCCAATGGAATACCAACCTAGCCGCGCCACCACGTTGGCCCTTACTACGCGGCTACCAAAACAAAGGCGTGCAACAATCAACGGTTTCCCCTCCTTTCAAGATGCAAAATATCGACCGTCGAAGGTCACCAGGCTAGCAAGTTTCCCGAGATTGACTTGTCAAGCCACAAAAACATGCTACATGTTTTCCAAAAACATTCGAGACATCAACACAAACTGGGGGATGCTCATTAGGGTTTTGGTTTGGTGGTCTATAGCGTGCGGCATACACAGATGCCGATTTCAAGATAGTATAATAAGAATAAGGCGGTTAGTAAATGCAAGAATCAACATTGAAACACTCTTTCATTATGGAACATCAATTCCATCAAATTCCATCAATACCAGGCGTTACCACCTCTTCCCATTTAACTCATCCGTTTTATTTTCTTGTGAGGACAGAGTACGTTTCTTTTTAGACTTGTATAAATAGGTTTACCTATTTCCACCAAAGACACGAGTTTTTGGTCAGGGAACATACCACACTCAGAAAGGAAACTCTTGTTAACTTTCTCAAAGCTTTCACCTTCTGATTCAAGTTAAGCACTACTCTTCTAGAATTATTCTGGTCTCAACACTCTCTTCGTTTCCCTCCCTAAACTAACCTTTCTCCTCCACTTTGTGACCGAAGCAAGTCTGGAACGACAATTTCTTGGTTTAGGCCAGAATTGTATAGATTTATCTCTCGAATATAAAGTACTCCCTTTCAGTATGTTGTTTAGGGTTTAAATTGTTTCTCACTTTCACACCTGCAATTACCGAAATAAGCAGAAACCATTTTCACCTATAAACAACAACGTAATGCATTCAACTTGGTTGCACCTTGAGATATTATTCATGGTGGCTCAGATGGATATAATCTGGTAGTCGAGCACTTCCGTATCCGGTGACAACAAGAATTCCGGGGATAGCAGAGCTTATTCCTATTTTACGGTTGGTGATAATGGAAATTTTACAAGAAATAAACAAATACTTTTATTAAGTTTCTGTTCAGTGGCGGCGAATGTGTTTGGATTTTGGGAGGTCTCTTGAATTTCGAAGTTATTTTTAACTATTTTTTGCAAAGATTTTCAAAACGTTTATTGCCTTTAATTACATGATTAATTGGACTTAATTTTGGTGATGTTTTCTGACTGTTGCAATGTTTTTTATAGTAGCAATTAAAACCAAAAATATTGTCTCATTAATTCGCAATTTAATTATATGGCTATAAAAATCAGTTTTGTGAATAGAGAAAAATACAAGTTTGACACCATTGTTTTCTGGGAATCAAGAGACATGTTTTCCGATCAAGATTAGAAAGAGCGAAAGTAATCGATTTCTCATTATGTGCGTGAGAGATTGAAGAGAGTTTACCTCGGCTGTTTTATCCTGGGAGCGTCGTGACGAAGAAATAATTGCTTGCACAAAACTCAAGGCAGAGCCACGAAACGTATTAAAGAGAGCGACCTTGTCGTGGCTCAGTCGTCACCTTGTTTTGTGATTAACCTTTGTTTTGCAGGTGTGAAATTGGAAATTATTCTAATAGAGTGATTTCCTAATCATCTTTGCTTTATTATTATATTTTTATTTTACTTTCATCAAACAATCCCCCTTTGTGTTTTCCTTTTATTACAATCTTGCTGATCAAATAACATATAAATTACACAACTCTCTGTGGAAACGATCTCTTACTACCGTTATATTACTAGCTATGTCTCGGATTAAGATAAAATGTGTAGTTGACATTTAGACTTCACGACGTTCATCGATTGAAGATGAAGATCTACTAAGGGGATCTTGGAGGAACTTCATCAACAAAAGGTATGTGGAGACTTGACTCATCTATCACTCAAAAGTCTATTATATTTTATCTCCTATTGAGACTAAGCCATATAGCTATATAGTTACATTATACACATTTGATATTTCGATCTGAGTTTAACTTGCTTACATATTTCTCGAAATATTCGTTGATAAGCTTTCGCTTTAACCAAGTTCATCTTTTGTTCTTGACGAAAGTAAAAATATGATCACATGAAAATCTCCTTGTAACATCTTACACGATTTGTGTGAGACAATCATTTGATGTAGACTCGGAATGTTTCGTATTGATGATTCGATCACTTGGAAATTTCTTATAAGCTAATAGTTTGTATGAGACAACTATTCACTGCACCATATTGGCCAGATATCGCAACGGAAATGCAGTTGTTGCGAATTTTCAGTTGCGAATTTATGTTGCTAAATATTCGCAACATCCAGATACAGTTGCGAACTTCGCAACTGCTTCTACATAGTTGCTATTAGCAACTATTTTTTTCACGCATGCCGGTTACGCGTGTGGCAGCAAACACCTGTAAACACTTGAGTGGTATGTTTCCGCCCCATAACTGCTTTTTTATTTTGAACTGAAAATATTATTACACCCCAATATCATTCGACGGTTAGATGTTAATCAAAAATACCAAGGGTGGTGATTGAAATTCTTGTCTGTTTATTATCGGTACCACGCATATTCTCTTTCAGTTTTTCTTTGTCTCTTTTCCTTCTCCGATTCACTCTAGCCTGATACATTCTTCCTCTCTTTCTTTCTTATCGGTGGTGAGGAAATTCTTGAGCTGATACCACCGCTACCTTCTTCTTCTTCTTAAAACTTGAGCTCTTGTTTACTCTACAGCTGAAAACCTAGATCCAGTATTTCTAATCTTTATCTAGGGATTCAATTGTAGAGATGAGCAGGAGATTACTTTGATCGGTCTACAAAAGGATGCAAATTGGAAATACGTGTAACAAATCTCTTTCACTATATTTTATTTGATTTTGATGCTTAGGGTTTTCTTTGATGAAGAGTGATTTGATTTGATTTTCATGTTAGGGTCTTCTGTATATTTCATAAAATACGAGTTCAAACTTCTTTGAAAATGCCATTGAATCGATCAAATTTTATTGCCCTTTGCAATCATTCAAAATAGAGAAGAAAAAACAGAGAAGTTTCATCAAGTAATGTTGTTCACATCTCTCTACTTATATCTTTCTTTACTTTTATTTCTATGACTTGGTTTGGTGTTTCTGTATATGGGTTTCATTGTGTAAAGATATGGGTTTGTTGTAATAGTGATTTGTCTTGCTAATTTGAACTTATTCAGTTAATTTTAAACTTTAATTTCGTGTTTTCTGTAAAATACGTAAGTGCACATGAATTGTTTCATGATTTGTTAGACAGAAGGTTCCAATTATTGTTGTTCTTCACATGAAATATTGGAGTAATTCAGTGTTTATACCGGTATTGAATAGGATGGAGGTAGAGGTGGTGGTGAAACTGGTGCTGGAGCAGGTTTTGTATGGACTTAGGTCTCTATGAAATCTTGTTAGTTATCTTATGACTAGGTGATGAAGAGTAGTAGCTCTCAGAAAACTTCTACAGGTCAGTATGATACCCTAGCTTTTCTTTTTCATTGTGTCTTTTTGTGAAAGAGCAATGGTTTGTATTAGTTGATTGTTGAATCAGATTCTCAAATTTTGTATTATATATATTCGAGTCCGAGATAGCTGATGTTATTCTTGTGGTGAAAACCTCAATTGGAGGTACACGAATAATTAGGCGTCTTTGTGCCACACACTACTACTAATCAAGGTGAGTGGGGAGTGAAATAACTGAGCAGTGAAAACACATAAATATTGTGGAGGGAAAGTTTCTTACAATCTCATTGTCAGTTCCTGGTTTTACTTGGACTTGTTAGCAATTATCCTGCTCAGATGCTACGTTTTCAATAAGGCCAGCTTTCAGTAATCCCCGATTTCCGTGTGTACTCTTTGGGGAAGTCGGAGAGGCCGATCCGTGTCTCAACGAGTTTAAGCCGCGCTTTTCACCGTTAGTACCAGGCAATATTCTAGAATCTTTAAGTAATTGCAATCGGTCAATCTCATCATCTTCTTCTCTACTATCTATTCTAGTGACGAGACCTGATCCATGAATTCTCTAACTTCTCTTTCCTATTTGTTACTCTTTCCAGCACCCAGCTCTACCCGGAGACCCTGCAAACTTCAAGGTACTTAAAGTCTCGGAATACAAATCAGCATCAAGGTTAATCTATACAAACATGAGTCTTCACCTGACCCCCTAGAGAACTTTGAAGTACTTGAGTTAGCTTGCTAGTTTGTTGTCTTTACTTGTTCTCATTTTGTGGTTTAGATAGATCTAATGAATTCTTCTATCTGACAATAGATAGAATTTTGTTGTCTTTCACTGTATAGTTGGGGAATTTAAAGGTTAAGAGTGTAATTGTGTTTTACCTATTCAGATTTACTTCGGTGAATTTTGGGGTACCATCATTGTCATCTCCATCTCGAGATCTTATAGTTTCGTGGTCACATCTAATTCTTAAATGCGATTCAATATGAGGCTTGTAGATACAGACTGAAATGAATTACTTCGTTTTGAAATATTTTGTGCATCTTCTTATTAAAAAGAAATTTGTGGATGATGCAGTTGAATCCAACAAAAGATTTGAATGGTCGAGTGTGTCAGATCTGTCGAGATACTGTCGGGATTACGGAGAAAGGCGAAGTCTTTATTGATTGTGATGCGCGTGCATTTCTGGTTTGTTCACCTAATATAAAAGACTCAAAAGGTTAGATTTCTGATCTGATTGTTATTTCTTAGATGATTTTGATTTATTTTTATGTTAGAGTTTCTAGCGTTTTTGTTAGGCTTTGTAATTGTCAGGCTAATAAAGATTGTAAATGTCAGGGAGTCCAAGAGTTGAGAGAGATGATAAAGAGGATGATAGTGGTGCTGGTCAAGATGAAGTTGCAACTGCAGGTGGACTGATTGTCCTGAGATGCAGTAGCAAGTTGCAGAGACTGAGTTGTTGAGTGGAACAGGTAGCTTAGGATTATCTAGTCTTAGTGTATACGCATATAGATACTCGTTCTCATATAGATATTCTCTGGTATGCACTGATAATGTGTGGGTTCAAGTATCCAATTAGGCCTGGACAAATCTTCTTCTCCATGATCATATTAAATGATCTTGTTAGTGAACTCTTGAGGTATACCTTTTGTGCGGTCTGTATATACCACTACTTAATTCACATGTAATGCCTTGGATGGAAATGATGACACTGCAGTAGTGGGGTTTATGCAATAATAATGGATTTAGTCATTAGTTTGATTACTAGGTGCTAGGTAATACCACTTAGATTTGGGTTTGAGAGATTGCTAGATGAATTAAAGTTCTGGACGAATAGAGAAATTAGCTATTTATAATTTGATCGATACCACTGAAAAATGGGTGTAGTGGTGGTGTTCAGTTATGCCATGTCCTTTTGGGGATCTAATGTTTAATTGTATTCTCTTGGTAGCGACAAACTATGAAAATGCGTTGGTTTTTCAAATGTTCATAATGCATTCTGCGCTACGTCCCATTAATTTGGATTTTAGTACATTAGTATTGTCTTTATCACTTGAGTTCTATGTAGCAAAGTAAGGGTAGAAATCTGGTTTTAATTTGTTATCCCGTTGGTGTTGGTTATATTCATTGATGTTAACACCTTGAAGATCAGATGCCCTGAATAAATCTCTTCTTTGTTTATTAGTTATTGTTTTCCTTCGCTTTGGTTATAAGCATCCAAGAGAATGAGGTGATGATTAGGTAATTTCCCTATTGGTGTGATCGCCGTAATGATGACTTAAATGTATTAGCTCTAGCTGATCATTCTCTATGCTTTTTTTACTTCTATGGCGTCTTTGTTTTGGTATTCTTTAATTGTTGATTTTCAAGGCAAATGAGAAAATGTTATATGTAAATAGGTAATTTGCGTATGAATATTTCATTGATGTCAACACGTACCTTGGGGATCTGATGCCCTGGATCTCTTCTTTATTTGTTGTTTTCTCCCACGTTTGTTTGTTTCTTTTTGGTTTAGAGTTTGATAATGTAGAGTATGAGGTGATGATTAGGTGATTTCCCTATTGGTTTGATCGCTGATATGATGGCTTAAATGTATTGAGTGGAACTGGAGTTGTCTTTGAAATGCAGTTAGGAGATTAAGATTGAAAGTTTTGAGACTGTGGTGCTGAGAAGATGGTTACAGGTGGTGAACATAATGAATGGTTGCTGCAATGGTTAGTTTAAATTTAGAGATGCAGTCAAGGAGGAGATGTTGTTGGTGCTCTAATTGGTTCTGTCGAGGTAGTGGAGATGGTGCTGGTGCTGTTGTTCAGTGGATGTGAACTGAGATTGAATGGTTTACTATGTGAGTTGTCTCACTATATATATATATATATATCCATCTTTGCAGTCTGATGTTAATTCAAAGAACGAGCTGAAGTCGGATGCTGAGGAGGAATGCTGGAAACTTGGTCCAGTGGAGCTAGTTAAGGTACGCAGAGAGCCCTTGTGATGTTTTTCCTAATTTTCCTGTCTGAAATATATTGATGTAGTCTTGGAGATTATTGACAAAGAATACAAGAGTTGTTACAACATGGACATAGATTGTTCCAATACAAGTGTTGATTGTTGAGCAAAAAATTTACATATTACTTTTTTGATTGCAGGTATGCGAGAACCATCCTCAGGGAGTTAGATTTAAAGATACTAAGGATGCTCACAAGTGTATAGAGCTAATGAATGGAAGATGGTAAGTACTGCAACACTTTTCTGTCCAAAATTCTTTTTATCATCATAGTTGTTAGAGTTCGACACTAAACTAAGTTAGTCTTACTGAAATCAAGAGTAACTCTTATGTATACCATGTGCAGATGAAAATTGACATGTTACTTTTTTGCTTGCAGGTATGAGAGAACCATCCTCAAGGAGTTGTTCTGGTGATATTTAAAGATACATATCATGCTCACAAGTGTACAGAGATAATGAATGGAAGATGGTAAGTGCTGCAACACTTTTGCATCCAAAATTCTTTTTTATCGTTGTGGTTGTTAGAGTTCGACACTAAACTAAGTTAGCCTTATTGAAATCAAGAATAGTTGTGTACTTCTCTTCTTCTGTGATTTTTCTGTGATTATTTTAAATGTTGTTCGTATGTATGATTGAAAATATTAAATAAGCAATAATGCATGAGTATTTGCAGAATATGGTTGCTTTTCTTGTTTTTCTTAAAGAGTTATTTGCAGAATTTATTGATGGATTGAATCTCTGGGTCATGGGTAATTGCAGGATAAAATAGAATGGGGGGAAATTTTTGTGACCAGGTCAACAAAGACCTAACTTATTTATTTTTTTGTTGCAAAGTATTAGCAACGGTTAAAATCTGTTGATAATTTTGTACCAAGTCGGTCATGGTTGACTTAGTCCAATATTTTCGCAACTGCACTAAAATTCGCAACTGCTGAACTCTGTTGCCATTTTTTTACCGCGACTTTTTTGGGTCAGTCTCTATTGAATTTGTCAATATTTAGCAACTAAAAGTAAAAAATTAGCAACTGCATCAAAGCTGTTGCCGCCTTTTTTGCTGTTGCGACAACAGTTGCGAAATTAGATTAGCAACAGCTACATTTCCGTTGCTAAAATCCGCGTCGCCCCCGTTCGCAACAGCTGGATGCTGTTGTGACCCCAATTTGCAACAGCGGTATGCAGTTGCAAAACGCTCAAAATGGTGTAGTGATTGTCACCTTCAAAGAATGTTTCAATGATTGAAATGGGATTTTAGAAAAATTAATCATTGTCTGGATATAGCAAAGTATGCATACCCATATGCAAATTGTTGTAAGAATAATTTAGGCCCGGGAAACAAGTATGCATAACCGTATGCGAACGATTTTAACTGTTAAAGTCAGGGAGCCAAGTTTGCGTACCCGTTTGCAAACTTTTTCACCCGAGTTTTTTCAAGAACGAGTATGCGTACCCGTTTGCGAACTGTCAGAAAATATCAAAGTTCGGAACTTAAGTTTGCATACCCGTTTGCAAATTTATGTGGTTAAGTTCTAAAATAGCTTAAGTATGATTTCATACTCATGAACAAATACATTTATATATTAAGGAATGCAATCTTTGTAAACCGTGGCTAAATGTTTATGAACTGATTCTTTTGAATCAATCCGATTTTGCTTTAATTGTGTCTTGTATACTTCTATGAGAATATAAAAAATTAAACAACTCTATGAGTAACACAATTACATTCATTTGATTATCATTTGATCTAGAAGTGTTAAGATGAAGGTGGTTAATACAAAAGTGTTCATATTGGTAACTTCGGTTAACTGTTATTGAGCCAACTCAATATACACGTTTAAGTACGATTACCCATATCTAAATGAAGGTATATTTCATTTATGTGTAACAAGCTAAGACCATATAACATTGGAGAGATATTGTTTTGGTTTTTAGCAAACTTAGCTTTAATCTTAAATCGGGATTTCATCCAACAGTGAATATTGATTGTTTTGTTTCAAAGCTATCAAACCCTGATTTGTAGATATAAGGGAGAAATCTAGCAACTGGGAAACCTAATCCCCACACCTCCCGTGTGATACCAGTTGAGACTAGAGTCTATTCTCCTTTAACCTAGTTTTTTCCTAAAACCATTATAGGTTAACGAATTAAAGACTTCATTGGGATTCTGAAGCCAGACCCAACTATTTTCTCTATAGTTACATGTTTTGATCTTACTTGTTCTATCATTTTGAGTACTATATATCATGTCTGAGATTTTCTCGAGATTTACCTATGATAAGTAAGATATAAAAAATAATCATAAATCTCTTCGTCTCATTCTTTGTGATCCTACAATAACTTGTTCTACTACCATATGGTTAAGTTATTGTGAGGTGATTGATATTTCTAGGATGTTCTTCGGGAATATAAGACCGGATTATCAATTACTGTTCACCTTGATTTATAAAAAGATGGAACAAAAATTTCGTACGTATTTCTGTGGGAGACAGATTTATCTATCAGAATATACTTTTCTATGGGAGACATATTTGTTTATAAAGTCTTCGACTTTGGGTCGTAGAAACTCTTAGTTGTGGGTGAGATCAGCTAAGGGAATCAAGCGCGTAGATTTTCCTGGGATTCAGAGACGTAAGGAACATGACTGTACCTTGATCAGTGTGAGATTGGTTAGGGCTCAAATACATTCCAGTCCGAAGTTAACTTGTAGTAGGATAAAGTCTGTAAAGGCTTAATACAGTGTGGTGTTCAAATCTGGACTAGGTCCTGGGGTATTTTTTTTCTGTATTTGAGGTTTCCTGGTTAACAAAACTTATGGTGTCTGTGTTATTTCTTTTCCGCATTATATTTTCTATATAATTGAAATATCATAGGTTGTATGTATTTCAATCAATTGGTAAATCCAACCTTTGGTTGTTGATTGAAACTGATTGACACTTGAACATTGGTCTTTGGTACCGCTCAAGTTGTTTCTCATAATAATCAGGATCACGGATTCTATCTGTTTGATTTTGCTGATTACTCTGAGAAACAGAGATATAACTCTTGGATATATTTCCTTGATTGAGTCTGGTTGTCTAGTTGATTCTCTTGAATCATACTGGAGTTAGTCCATATATATTGCCTAACGAAGTATTGGGTGTGGTTGTTAGACCCCCTCTTTTTCATAATCTTATCAAGAGAGGTTGCTCAATTGAAGACCCTCAGTGCATCTTATGTATGCAAGTTCAAGAAGATGTCAACCATATTCTTCTCTACTTCAATTCTCAAGAGAAATTTGGAACTATTTTAGAGATAGTATGAACAGTTCATGGACTCATAAATTCTCCATTCAATAATAGTTGGAAGAGAGAACATACTTATCAGGTAAAATAATAACAAAAAAGGTATGTAATTTATTGCCTTATGCAGTCATCTGGTCCATTTGGAAGGAAATGAACTGGTTGGACTAGAAAGCCTACAATTAAAATAATTAACCGTAAGTATACGGTGTCTACTATGTACTATACGTCAAGCACGGATCGTTCCCACATGGACTCAAGCTTGGTTGATATGGATATGAAATTCTAAGTTCTGCTATACTAATGTAAACCGGATGATTGTCGAAACGACGAAATAGTTTTTTAATGAAAGTTTAAAATGTAAAATGCGACAACAAAAGAGAAAATTTTAAAAATGTTGATGGGAAGGGACTAGGGCAGTTGAATCCACCACCTAGAACACACAAGAATTCAATTAAGGAAATTGCTCTTTGCCCTTATAATGGATCAGCGATGAAGATACGCGTCTTTCGCCTTTCTAAATGGGTCTTAAATATGGATAATTCCATATCAACCAAAGCATTAATACCTAGTATTTTATGTCTTCTCACAACACATCTAATCACAGACTAAAGATATTATTTAAATACGAGTTGATGGGCAATATACAAGTGTTCTAACAACCTAGGATACATGATATACTAGGTGAAAGACATATATTGAATCTCAAAAATTAAACATATCCTAACTCAGGAAAGCACAACAAGAACAAAATCAGAACATGAATATCTAGTAATAGTCTAAGGGTTTCATCTCAACCCTAGCTAAAGAAATTAGAACATATTGAAAACATGAGATAAATGAGATTCAATTATAGATAAACATATTGATGCAACAAAAATCCAATTGATTTTTTTTTCAACTGATCTCTTTTAAAACCCAAAGAACAAAGGAAAATTAATTAGAGTAATTCCCCTATTTCTCACTGCCTCCCCAATTACAACAATAAAATCCCCTTTTGTACAATTTCTCTTCAACAAATACAATATAAAATTTAGGTATTTCATGTTCTCGAGACTCAACACTGCAGCATATTTACAAATACAAAATCATCTCACAACGTCTTCTGATTTTATCTCCATGCCTCTTCAAATCATGCTTCTAACGGTAACTTGATGTGAAATGGTAACAATTGAAGAGAAATTTATGGAAATAGGGTTAGATTAAGGTTGATAGAGATAAGATTGTTTGTAGTTTTAATTGACAGAGAAGGTAGTGTTATCGAGGTCGAGAAAGAAAGAGAATGATTTTTTAGTTCTGATGTGATTTTGGTAAAGTGATGAAAGGTTTCTTTGGGTGTAGCACTAAGACTAGGCTCAGGTAAAAGAGAGAATAAAAGTTTGACCTGGTATCTTTGTTTTCCAACCGTGAATGACTCATTTGGCATGACCATCTTTTACTTGTGAGCTTCAATGAAAATAATTTGTCTGCCACTTTAACCAAAGCCACATGCCTTCTTTTGAACTCCATTTCTCAAGTGAGCACCAAGTCTTCTCTGATCTTTCCCTTTGTATCAACCCAATGCTTTCTTGCTCACCATTTATTCAACCACCTACAATACAGTACAAATGAGAATATTATGAAAAAAATTACCATTTAACAGACATATGTGCAAAATAAAAGATTTGTCATAAGATGGAACATTTAAGCACTAGTGACACAATAAATACTTCTGAAATGATCTACAAATATGCATTATTAGACACTTATCAGGAACCGTTGGGTTATGGCACAGAAAATACACAGAGATGCTAAAACCATAATTAATGAAGTAAAGATATTCATCTACACTAGTGGAAAATAGCTGTTTCGCGACGGACGAAGAAAGTCATAGATCCGAGTTATATGACTTGCTTCGGAAGTCAAGAAAAGGGTCGTTGTTTGAGTGTTGTTTTGAACTATGACATGCCTCTGTGGGTCGTTGAAAATCTTATATCAACGACTGATTTTAACGGTAAATACCTCATGACCGACTTTCATCAGTCATTGATATAAATCTTAATATTAAAAAAAAAATAGATTCAGATCAGCTGACTGGCCTGACTGAATCTGAAATCAAACACAAATGAAAACCTAATTCAAATGAAACTAAAATTTGAATTCAAATAAAACTCAAATTAGAGTTCAAATGAAAACCAAATTCAAATGAAACTCAAATTTGAATTCAAATAAAACTCAAATTAGAGTTCAAATGAAAACCAAATTCAAATGAAACTCAAATGAGAATCAAATTAAAATGAGAACAAATTAAACTTGCACACCAACAATCATTCAATTTAACAATCATTGATTCATTGGTTTAAATTAAACAAAAAGATTAAAATCTGGAGTTCTAACCAGTGTAATCTTACAAGAAAAGTAACCGAGTTACATGACATGTATACAAAACGATGAACTAAAACAGCAAAATATAAACCCCGATGAAGAACTTGTTCCTACTTCATAATGGTGTACCTGAACGGCAAAATCCATCAGTTGATTAATGTAGGGAGGTCACAATATTAATATATTTACCATAAGACAGAAGCATGGAGATATACCAAAAAACTAGTGATAGAAATTTAGCACTTTCTGCATGTAGTTGCAGGATTTCCCACACTACACCCTTGTCAAGAATCTATGAAAACTAAGTCATAATTGTGGATGAGCAACAACACTTTTATTAATTCACTTTCAGGGAGATTTACAAGAAATATCAAAACTCAGAAGTACAACTTCTTTCTGGAGTTTCTCTCTCCTCAAAATTCTCCCAGCTCTCAAAAGTACATCATACTTTTCTGGATTTAGTCGGGCCATTTATATAGGAAAATACATAGTGGAAGACAGCTAAGATTTCCCCTTAATTCGTTTCTACTCTGCGATCTCACCGCCATAACTTTAGTCTTCACCATCGCCAACTTTGTAATCATCGTGGAGCAGACTTATTCTTCTCTTATATCTTCAGTCGTCAACCGTTATGTTATTCTTTTGTGACACTCGCCAAATGTCATTGAGGAATCTTGCGATGTTCTCGTCAAAGTGTTGTTAATAATTAATAATTATAGAAATGTTTGGTTCCTCGCAGAAGTGTCGTTTCTATCGTGAGAATATCGTTGTGGCGATATTCTGGTCCTACATCTTGCCTCTTCTCATGTCTTTTCTGCGAAGAAGATAAGATATGAGAATCTAAAATGCCATAACTGCTTATCTTTTCAGATTTCTCCGTCTTTCGCCAGCTGTTTTTTTCTTCTAATAAATTTTTGACACGTCTCCTATGACCGCTGCAATCTGACCACCCACGTCTTTTCTTTGCATTAATTACTTTCATCTTCTTCGAGAAATTTCTTCTTCTATAAATACTCTTCTCATTCTTACCCTTTTCTCTTTTGCTTTCTTCTTCATTCTTCTTCTCTGCAACTATACTGTTCTTCCGTAAATTGCGCATTCATTATTCTCGCGATTTCTTTCTTCTTTTTCAACTTCTTCCTTCATTCCCATACTTCAAAAATGGTGGCTGTTGGTGCTAAAAATTTAACTGCGTTTAACGAGATGAAAGAAAATCTCAAAAACAAAGGTTTTACTTTGTCAACAATTCCAGGTCAAGATTCTAAATCTGAACTTTCTGTCAAGTTATTTTCTGAACATCAACTTTCTCGCAATAAAATTATAGTATCGCTAGGTCAACTTGAAGCTGGCCTTCCCGTTCCACTTTATGACCTAGAACATCCGTTGTTTTATCAAATAATTTCTCATGAGAAATTTTCAAGAGCAGTGTATCAGTTAGGTGGAGATTGTATTAGATTATTACTTGAATATGCCTCTCGCGGTGCTAATAAAGGTTCTCCTTATCCTGATGATGCGAAAAACCCTGAATTCAAAGATGTTCCCATTATTCCTGCGATGTACACTGTGGAAAATTTCTTTGTCAATTATGACATAATTCCTATGAAAAGAGATCGCACTCGCTGGGGATGCCGCTTACAGAAGAAAGATAAGATCGCTAAAAACAAAATTGTCATGTTAGATATTGATTTTCATACAAAGACCAATCAAGGCCCTCGCCATTCTAGCGATGACAAGTGGTTTATTTTTCCATTATTTCTTGAATGAGATTATATCTCTGGTTCTCTCGCATTGCCTGTGAATCTTCAAGAGTATCATCCATGGGTCTTTAATTGGCCTGAAAGATATAAAGAAGTATATGTCCTCTCAATTTTTGCATTATTATTATTCACTATCTTCTTCATATTTTTATATTTTCGCTAACTATTTTGATTTTTCTCAGATTGATAGAATGAAACTCAGCTACAAAACTCACAGGAAACCTTGCACTTTCTTGGCTATGAAATCTCTCACGGATGAAGTAAGAAATATTCTTTTATAGATTTTAACAATATATTGTTGCCCCTATTTCTTATCTTTATCCGTGCTCGCAGGTGATTGAAGAGATTGAACCATTAGAACCAAAACCCAACATTCAAAGAAAAGAAAAACGCAACATTCTTCTTCTTCAACTCCTCAACGTATTTCTGATGATCTAAATGTTTATGTAGATGAGGATAATTTTAATGTTGATAATGGTGCTCCTTCCATGGTGAATTCTTCTCCCTCTGAGTCTTCCATGGCTCAGCTATCTAATTTTTTTGGCGATACTGAACATGGTATCCCAAATGAGTATGGAGACGAAGCTATTACTAAAATATCTCAATCTCTCGCCAACATTTGCGATGCTCCTATCTTAGTTGATAATGCTTCTCTTCGCGGAGTTTCAAGATCGCTAACTCCCAGTCTCTTGAATTCTCTTGGCATACTGGTATGTTTCCTCTTGTTTATTTTACTTTTGTATTTATTTCTTCGCCAAATCTTAATTTATATAATTTTCTCGCAGGTTGGAAGAGCTTCTTTTGCTGTTGCTTCTGATTTGGACACTAGACGTGTTATTCAAGAAGAAAAATCTAATAACCTTCGTCAAGAGGAAGAAAAGCTGGAGGCAGAAGTTGCTGATCTTCGTGGAAAAAATAAGCAATTGGAAACTGATGCCTCAGCTGACAAGCAGAAATTCGATGATCTTGAAAAAGCTCATCAAAAATTATATGGTATAATCTATTTTCTTTCTTTCTTTCTTAATTCTTCTCACCCCATTATAGCTTATTCAAGCAACCATTTTGCAGATATTTATGGTCTTACTGATGAGGCAATACTCCTCCAATCTTTTCCCGAACCTTTAGATGATAATGCTCTTCTTGATCGCCTTAATAGTTCTTTAAGTAACTTCTCAGATGATCAGATTAGATCTCTCTCCTTTGAGGAACTTAAATCCAAATTTAACCTCTTGAAAATAGAGCACAGATCCAATTTAAACTTAACCCACAGATTTAAACGCCTTTACCTTGACTCCAAAGAAGAAATAAATAGATTAAGGGAAAGAAATAGTGATCTTATTGACGAGAAAGATCTTGCTGTTAAATATGGTACCAAGGCTCTAGAAGATTTCCATAAAACTTTTTTTGATACTCAAGTGGAAAGAGATAGACTTATTCGCGAGAATGAAGATCTTCTTGCGCTGGAAACACAAGCTCGCTCTCGTCTTCTTATCAATAGCAATGATGAGTTTGCTTGGGCAGCAAAAGTTCTTGATAATGCCAGAAACAACCTAGGTGTAGATGTTAGTCTCCAAGTTGAAAAAGCTGCTCTAATTAGAGATATGATTTCTGAAAGAGAAGGTTGTTAACTTGTTCAATTCTTGCTAACTTTTCATTTTAATATTCTTCCTGATAATGTTTCTAATTCGTTGTCACGTTCTCGTAGCTGCTGAGAAGAATTGTCGCGAGAGACTTCAAGAACTTGAAGATGAAAAACATCAACTCGCAACCAAAATTATTGCTCGTGATGATAAGTATTCAATATTAAAGGACCGTCTCAACACTACTACTGCGAATTTTAACAGATCTCTTGTTATTACTCGCAATAAATTCATTAAGTTGGTCTATGATGATCATAATATCCCTCATTTTGTATATCCTGATCTAGAAGAAGAAATCCCAGCAGAAATTCCAAGACCTACTATCTCTGACAGTAAAGCTGAAGATTCTGGTGATGAAGATAGTATTGGTGATGATGAACAAGAGGGAAACTATGACGATGAAGAAAAATCTGACACTGACGAAGAGAAGAAATATGACAATGAAGATGGCGATCAGTCTAATTAGTTTTTTTTTTTTTTTTTGTCTTCTTTGTATAATTATTTCCTCTTTTTTTGTAATTAACTGTGAGTTTCTTCGCCAATATAAACTCCTTTTTGCTTCTGCCTGTATGAGTCAGAAAACAATTCTCTTTTGCAAAATAATCAATATAACTGTTATCTTTTAATGATCTATATAAGTATGTTACTTAGTATTATCAATGCAATTTTATCATATGATAGATGAATAATAATTTCATCATTCTATGCATTCCCATACTTGCCTCTATTATTCATCTGCAATAAGAGAAAATTGCATAAAGATTAAATATTAGTTGAAGTAAAAATGTATTATGCCTCAGTACTGGCGTTAAATTATGCCTTAGTACTTGCCAAATCTCATAAATACTGCGAGCAATATCGCAATAATCTGTTGGTATTATTATGCCTTCCTAGTTAAAGGTCTTATTTGGCCAAATTTTTCATTTCTCTGCGACAAAATCGCAGGACGTCTTTACATTTGCATGTATTGACCCATTGATCTTGTATTATCAGTATCTTTTCAATATCTCTGCGAAAATATGACAAGTCTAAATTCTCTCGCAAGAACAAAGCCTCGTGACATTTCCGTCTTGCGATGAAATCGCATGACGTATTTACACTTTCACGTAAAGACCCATTGATCTCATCTTAACATTTTCTCTTTAGGCTTTTTGCCTTTGTATAATTTTCATCACGCGACAATATGACAGGTCTAAATGATCTTGCGATCATAAATCCCCATGACATTTCCGTCTTAAGACACTTATCAGCTCCCTAATGGAGGGTGCCGCCCTTATCTTCCCCCTGGTTGCCCCTTCAAGGAGGGCACATTGGCCATACAAGACTAGCTCCCCCATCCGGATTTTCCAACAACCAGTTGTGTTCGCAGCCTCTTGTCCTTTATGCCTATATGGATTTTAGTTACAAGACTGCACCCTAAGTGGGGTTTTCTTCAGGCCAAGTGCATTGTAGCCAAGACTTACCAAGGATGGCAAGAGAGTTTCATACGCTCCGGGCACCCTTGGATCAACCGTGTACCTCGGCGCCTTGGTCATACTCTGCACTTCTTGGAAGAGATTCTCGGTCACCCAACCAGGGTATAACCTTATATAGTTGGAAATCCAAGGTCTCTCTCCCGGATAGGTTTTCTTTAACCCCCAATATCTGCATGACTCAGGTTCCAGCAGCAGTATAACCTTATCACTGATTCATGTCAAGAGATACCCCCTCATATGACGCGCTATTAGGTCTTACATTTGCCTCTTACGAAATTTTATTCGCGAACTAGGAGGCACGCCATAAAGGTTCGTCCCATTCTTTTAATCTCTGCGAAATTTTACTCGCTACTCTGGTGATGACGCTCGCATGAATTGTGATAGAGAAAGAAGAATTTTTTAACTGTTTAATCTTACAATATTCCGGTATTTCTTACCTTTCTAGCACATTTTCTTCAAATTTCTTAAATGGAATTGCTTTGCCTCTCTACTAACTGCTCTCTGTTGTCATTTCTTTGCTGAGTTTTGCTACCTTTTCTTCCTTTATGAAACTCTCACCCTTAATTTGTCATCCTCATCTTCTCGCTATTCTTTCATCATAACCCTCTTGTTGCGCTTTTCTTCTCTTTTCTCAGTTTCGATACTCTCGCTATCAACCACCAATTTGCCACTTCCTTGGTCTCGCAGCGTTTCATCTTCTCGTTGTTGTATTGTATCAACCATTAATTTGTCACCTCTTTGTTTTTGTCTGATGTTGTGTTTCCAATTTTTGTTCCTCGCAGATCTTTCTTCACAGGTTTCCATATCAATTTCATAGCATCTCTTTCCTTCAACCAAATCTCCCTTTATAACTCCAATGCCATTAGGATGTGGAAATTTTATACATTGATGATAAGTTGATGCAACACCCAATATTCCGTGTAACCAAGGTCGTCCTATCAAAGCATTGTAAGGTGACTCGATATCCACAACATAGAATAATATTTTTGAAGATATTCCTTTTAATGGTATTTGCATTTCAATTTCCCCCTTTGGTTTGTTAGATGTACCGTTAAATCCATAGATTTTGTATGTTGATGGTATTAAATCTTCGTCCTCTCCACCCATGGTTTTAAAGGTATGATAAAATAAGATATCAACTAAACTCCCTGTATCTATTAAGACTCTGTTGATGGCCCAAGAATCTTCACCTTTACTATCATTCTCTTCATCTTCTTCTTGCATTTGTTTTGGATTAATCTCTAATTGTACGACCAGTGGATTATCGTGTTGCTCGCCAACCTCAGGTACATCTTGCGCAGTGAAAGATAGAGTTTGCTTCTGCCACTCCTCTAATAGCAAGGCTCTCACTATATTCATTATCTCTTTTCCATTCGTATCTCTGGAAAAGACTCTGCTTAGGACATTATCATGGAAATCCTCCACAGTTTTATATGAGTGCACAATGGAATTGCAGAACAAATTCTTTGCTTTAGCCCCTACTTCTATCACAAATGTTTCTGCTCCTTTTACAGCATTCACTCTGCGAGTTTCTGGTGCTGGCGGTAATTGCTGAGATTGTGGATGTCCTACTAGAAAATGATTTAACTTTTCCTGATCAATCATCCTCAAGATTATTCTCTTCACATTCCTACAATCGTTTACTGAGTGGCCATGAAAATGATGATAAGGACAGAATTCTTGACTTCGATTGTTTGGATGGGGTTCTTTTCCCATGTTCCACGGAGAGGGTATATTTTCCATCAAAATGATAGCTTCCCCAATCTTTTCTATGCTAGTATTGAGAGCTGGCATCTTAATTTCTTCCCATATTATCCTCTGATTACCTTGTCCTTTAAAATTATTTTTCCTTTGTCCACCATAAGTTTCTTGAGGTTGATCGAGTCTTTGAATCTTATTATTTCCACCGCGATTATAATAATTCTTCTCCCTTTCATATTTTTCCTGATCTCGACTGCCTATCGCTACTAATTTTTGTTGGTTATCAATGACTACTTCCTCTTGTTGTGATTGCGAGGTGCTCGCTACATTATTTATCATTTTAGGGAGCAAACTTCCACTTTCCGCCAGCGAGCTGGTGTTCACGATTGGGTATGATTCCATCTCATTTTGTTTGTCCTCCAAAGCAATGTATTCTTCCTGCAGTTCTCGCAATTCTGTCATGGTGATTGTATTTTTGATTCTGAAAATCTGAATGTACAATAAATTAGTCGCGAACATTGCATTAATGAAGGATAGGATCAGATATCTTTTATCCACTCTTCCAGCGCACATTGATTTCCATATTATAGTTAAGTGCTTCAAACTCTCGCCAACTCTCTGTTTTAGCCCAAACACATCTTCAATACCCCGCCGCGATGAATTGTTGCTAATATACGCTCCTAAAAATGTATCTTGTAAATGATCAAAAGAAGTTATGGTATTTTTTGGTAATCCCTCAAACCATTTCAACGCCTCTCCAGTTAAGCTGGATGCAAAATATTTTCATAACACATCATCATGATTCTCCCACTGTAGCATACATCTAACATAAGCTTTGACGTGTTGAACAGCACAAGTAGTCCCATCAAAAATGCTGGTTAATGCTGGTAAATTGCATTTTGGAGGTATTCCTCTTAACTGTACTTCTTGAGTAAATGGAGTCCTCGCAGCTTCTTCAATAGCTTCATCAAGTTTCCTTCTACCTCCTTCTCTTCTATTGCTTATCATTCCTCGCATTTCTGCTAATTCTCTCAAAATTTGCTCATTCTCAGCTAAGTTTTGTTCCATTGGCCTTTTTAATGCAGCTTCCCTTCTTCTGCGTTCTTTTCTTTCTTGTCTTGCGATATTTTGTGTGTTGTCTTCTTCATCATCATCTCGTCTTTCTCTACGATTTTCTCTTTCACCATCCTCTTGAAATCGTAGTTGCCTATCTTCTTCTCTGCGAATTTCTTCATTCCTCATCATTTCTCTTCGCTGTCTCTCTATTCTCCTTTGTATCCTATCAAACTCTTCTTGAACATTATCATTGTAGCGATTTTTTGTACGTCTTCTTTCTCGATTTTCATGGTTATTTTATCGTACTGCCTCTCGAAATTCTTGTTCTTCTACTTCTTCTCTTAATATTTCTCTCTCGCAAGCCAGGCGTACTTGTTCAGCATAGTATCTTTCAATTTCTTCTTCAATTATTCTTTGATCCCTTTGATTCTCTCGCCCATGCAATATCCTCCTACCTTCCTATGGATTTTATTCTTCAATTTGGTTGTTTCTTCCCTCTTGATTTCTATTGTCACGCAGATTATAACGATCGCCAATTATCTCTTCTTCTCTATGACGTTGTTCTCCATTTAAATTTTGCACTTCTTCTCTAACATTTCTCATTGGGGAATTTCGCCTTGGCTCTTCTCTGAATGATCTTGAATTTGATCTTACAGTACTTCTTGATCTCCTTCTTTGTAACCTCAAATTCTCTATTCTTAGTTCATGATTTTGTCTTGTTAGATTCGCACGTTCCTCCGCCTCTAATCTCCTTTCTTCCTGTGTTATTTGCCTCAGATCATCTACTGTCCCATTTTCACGTCCCACATGAACTAATTCTCCAGCCACTCTTTGATTTCTTTCTCCTTTTTCTCCACTTTTTAATTGTCGATTTTCTGCTTCTTCCATTGGATCCGACCTCCAAGTGTGCACGCTCACTCTCTCATAATCCACATCCCTATCTTGCGTTTGTGCTTGTTGATTCGGCTGTTGATTTGAATTTTCTGCTTCATTTCTTGTTCTATTTCTTCTTGATCTTATTCTTAAAGATTCTTCTAATTCACCTGTTCCTTCACCTGCAAGTTTTTTACTCCTCCTCACAGTTGTTTGTGGTTCTGATGTGTTTCTTCTTCTTCTAACCATTTCTTCAATTATATCAATTTCTTCAAATTTTCAAGTTGTAATTATAGATTTCTTAGCTTGATTCTCCCTGTTTTGGGCGCCAAAATGTAGTTGCAGGATTTCCCACACTACACCCTTGTCAAGAATCTATTAAAACTAAGTCATAATTGTGGATGAACAACAACACTTTTATTAATTCACTTTCAGGAAGATTTACAAGAAATATCAAAACTCAGAAGTACAACTTTCTTTCTGGAGTTTCTCTCTCATCAAAATTCTCTCAGCTCTCAAAAGTACATCATCCTTTTCTGGATTTAGTCGGGACCTTTATATAGGAAAATACATAGTGGAAGACAGCTAAGATTTTACCTTAATTCGGATCTACTCTGCGATCTCACCGCCATAACTTTAGTCTTCACCATCGCCAACTTTGTAATCATCGTGGAGCAGACTTATTCTTCTCATATATCTTCAGTCGTCAACCGTTATGTTATTCTTTTGTGACACTCGCCAAATGTCATTGAAGAATCTTGCGATGTTCTCGTCAAAGTGTTGTTAATAATTAATAATTATAGAAATGTTTGGTTCCTCGCAGTCGTTTCTATCGTGAGAATATCGTTGTGGCGATATTCTGGTCCTACACTGCACTAAACAACTAGGAAGATAATATTACCTGAAATTTACAACATAAACAAAATTTTCCATTGGAAAATTGAATAAAAGAACATAGTCCCTTGTATATACAATTGAGACCTATATATGAACCTAAGATAAGAGCCTTAGAGGGAGTTTCGCCTAGGGTAACTCTGAGGAAGTTGGATGACTCAAGTTGTGCTGCCAGACACGATCAAGAGTTTTACACTGTTCATAAAAAAGCAATCTAAAATTTGAACTATTGCAGTCTAAATAAGAAGTTGGTGTTTACACCATTGTTGTGTTTACCTTCCCCTTCTCGGAGAAAAAATCTTTTTCTAAAAATCATGAATCCAACCAAAAAAAAAAACAGTCTAGACCAGAATCACTGTGTGTGCTAGTAACATTTGAGAGAAGGGCAGTTCACAGATTTGGTATTAATTACCATGTACAAATATTTATGCATTCCATAAGACGGTGATCTATAAAGGTGGGTATCCTAACTAATATGATGTCAATCTCTTTACCTGCCTCTGTCCAACATCGACACAACAGAACAAACATAACTATTAATCTCTTATAAAAACAAGTGTTGAACTCGTTAGGCATGATATGCTTGAAGAGACTTGAAACATGCAAAGCTCCCAACATATCTGCTGCTAAATTGGGAAACAAATGTATGCTTCAAGTTTCTCCAATAGTCCAAACGAAATAGGTGTGACAGACTTTTGGAACTTGGAAGGCATGAAAAACCAAGATAATATATGAAGAGGAGCAACATATTTTTGTTCTTTTTTTTCAGCAGTAACCACCCTACGCAAGATAAAAGAGAGAACAACAACATTGCTTTTATACGTCTCATACATGTCACATAAACTGTCAGCCTCTCTATGAAAACTCTCAACTAACAGATCTTTTCAACATGATTAGCAGCTTCCCTCAGTAAACCCATGTTTTCATTCATTACCATATATCACTACACCAAAACCAGGATTTTCTCACAGTGTAACTTGTCACAGTTTATTTTTCAGTCACAGATATACTTGTGATAAGTGTTGCAACAATTATAACTGTTACTAAATTTTATATTCGTGATTCTTTTATTAGCAACAATAATATTTGTTAGAAATTTTCTAGACACCAACAGTTATAATATAAAATGATGATTCCACCCAAAATTTTCCCCACATCTAAAACATCCCCAAATTTACAATACTTATAATTTTTCTTGTCACTATTTTGGGAACAGTTATACAAAATAACAATTATAATTAATTTTGATTAATCAAAATATAGTTTTATTTCCAATTTAATTTTCATAATATTAGAAAAAAACATGAAGACCAAGTCAATAAATCGTGACTCGTTAGGAAACTTGACTTAGGACAGATGACCACCTTTTTATGTCGATGTTGTCGGCAACCACATAAAGAAACTCTAATCTTCTTCTGCTCTTGATTTTGTTCCGCCATTAACACACCGATCTGGATCGATTTGACCCAATAAATTCTAGGTTATGTATTCTATTAATTATGTGGATCGATTTGACTTTAAATCTGAACGATGAAGATGAAGAAAGATGGTTCAGAGTTGATTATGCTGATGATAAAATCCGTTGGTTCCTCTTTTTTTTGATGAGGTAAGTGATTGAGTTCTCTATTTCGTCATCGATTGATAATAATCCGTTGGTTAATGTTTGTATCTTTTTCAGTAATTTTGATTGGATATTGGATAATGTTTTAATGGGGGTGTTTACAGTGACATGGGTGAAAACCCAGATGAGAAATCATTCAGTTAGAACTTATGCTGTTGTTTCAAAGTATTGAAAGCTTCAATTACCTAAAAATTAAGTCTTTTTTTTTTGATTTTATGTTGTGGGTTTCTGAGATGGATAAAATTGGTTGAACCCTTTGGGGGAAACAAATATTTCATGTTTAAATTGTGTTTATCATTAAAAGTGTAATAAAGCTTTAACATTGAAATTTTAGGTTAGGAAATTTTGACTGAACTACTGTACATTTGGATTTGTCGGTGTTTGATTCTGATGCTCTGATGTTGTTTGTTGCTAATTTGGAGTGAAATTTGTGTAAATATCGATAAATTTACTTTAATTTAGTACCTGAATTACTTCTTCTTTACTTGAGGTTTGATTTAATAAGAGTTTAATGTCCAAGGCGTAGTTTTTTGAAGTTTGATTGAAGCCAAACTCAAATTGGTATTCTTTACTAATCTAGAGTTTCATGTGGCAACTTTAAAACCCATACTTTGAACCAGCTTTTTGTTATTGTGATTGGTTTTGGAGAAAATTCAAGCAGGATTTCTGTTAGACATGGCAGAACCGCTATTGGAGTGGTTAGGTGCTAACCAGTCTTGACAACCGTGATCCTAACTCTTCCAGCCTATTAAACATAGGGTTAGGTTGAGAATTTCGTATGAATTGTGGCAGGGTAGTTAAATTTTTTTCCATCAATTCATGGTTAAGGAAGGTAATAGTAAACTGTTGTCTTCATTGTTTAATCTTGTCGTTTTAAAATATCAGGAAAAAGATGCTGGATGAAGTTTTTCTTGAAAGATTTCAACAATATAGTCGAACCTATATATAGTCTTGGATCATACAAGGTCAGTAAGTATATCAATGTTTCTGTATTCAGAGATGGTCTCTTACAATAGAGAATATTAGTTGAATATACAAGTGTGTTCTCATTCTTGAATGTTTAGATTGATTACATGACTGAATTTTTGATGTGGGTTCGATTAGTGTGGTTTCAATAAGTTTAGATTGATTACAGAATTCAGTTTCTTAATTTGTAATAGATGCAGGAATACATAAATTATTGTTATAGCTGAACCTTGCTTCAATCTGTTCTTAGCAGAACTAAGATGATGTCCAAATACATTGACTGTGTCGAAAGTTATTTTTCCAAGAAGTTCGTAGATGTGGATGCAATGATGAATTAGCTATAACTTACTGAGTTTTGATAGAATAATTCTTAGATATGAAATCATACCTAAGCATATCTAAGCATTACAACTATAATGTGATATATATAAGCTCTCTCGTTTTCCTTGTTTGAAGAGTACTCATCAATAGTGCCTCTTTCTTTGAGGGTAGTTGTACAATTCAAGTAATTTCATTGTAACTTATTACTTTATGTGTCCACAATACAAGGATGATGCTTTCTCTATCCAATCTATATGTGAGAAAGTAAGATACCGTCTGAATGTTGTGCACACCTGACACCTTGTTCTCTTACTATTACTCTTGAAAAATATTAAATTTGGATCCTAGTCTATATGTGTGAGAGCAATTGAAAAAATCATGGTTGAAACACCCAAACTGATTTAATATCTTAAGAGATTTTATTTTCTCCTGATCCCCGTCTGCATTAAAATAAGTTTATGCTATCCGGGCTTGAAATTAGACGTGTTTGTTTTCGTAACTGAAATGTGAGGTAGTCTTAAAAGTTTTGGATGGGTATCTTTTTCATATTATGTTGAATAAAATTTGATATACGTTAAATTCCTGGTAGTTGTTATAGTATGAATCGTAAGTTGACCTGCTTTGATTTTGCTTGTAACAGGATATGTGAGCCCACTTTGACATGGCCGGTGAATTCAATCCAGTAGACAAAAAGAAGTATAATCAGATTGGGAGGGGAATCATTTCTGTTCAACCATCATTTTGAACAATTCATTTATAACTACAAACAAAGAGAGGTAAATTGTGACATGGCGATTAATGCACTTTTCAACCTTTAGTTACGGTTCCAAATTAGTTTTTGGATATCCATTTTGTGTCAAGTACTATCCTTTTGTTCATCATTATGGGAGGCTCCTTAAATTGTCCGAGTGCTTTTACTTTAGTGCTTAGTCGAGGAAATATTTTGTATCTAAATGGCTGTTATTTTATTATTTCTGTTAGGTAAACTCATTAGCTGATAGTTGTCACTTGTGCGTTTCAACCTTTTCATTTATACCTTAAATTTTACTGGGTAGATATTTGGTTCCTTGTACTGAGGGCCAACAACTAAAACAAGTGTCAGGTAAGGTTATATGGATTTGGAATTAACTGTTGATCATCTTTTTAGTTGTAACCAAACCACCACTTTTTCTTGTTATCATCATTCATGAACATTATTTGAAATGTAACCAACAACCTGAAACCTACTTATTACCAGTGTCCAATTATGCAACTCATCTGATCATTCCTAATTGTACAATGATTTTGTATATTACCTCACTTCAAGCAATGCTAATCTCCACCAAGT
The DNA here is from genome assembly GCA_023529315.1 of Papaver bracteatum. Classification (NCBI taxonomy): domain Eukaryota; kingdom Viridiplantae; phylum Streptophyta; class Magnoliopsida; order Ranunculales; family Papaveraceae; genus Papaver; species Papaver bracteatum. Next base: position 335,398 of record JAJJWX010001377.1, read on the forward strand.
GAATTAGGCATAATGTGGAGCTCATAGTTTTACTTTCTGCACTCTCCTGTGATATATGCTAGCATGTTATAGTGTTAGGATTCAGTGAATAACCATATGATGGTACACAACGTTTATAAATGATAAGCAATATCTTTATCCTTAACTGTCCAATGAATGACACCATGTTCCATCCCCTGTGTTTTTAAACTATTGATTTTCAAGTTAATGGTTTGAATGGTTAACTCTTTATTGTCACAGAGAACTCTGCTCAAGCTCATAACTTTAGAGACTCACTTGTAGAATGTCGGCTGTTGTGAATAAAGCTTGGATGAATGCACCAGACATATTTAGCAAAACATATAGAGATGGGGTTAATTTTTTTATGAATTATGCAGCTAACTATGGTTATCCAGACACAACGTGTTCTTGCCCATGCTCAAAGTGTCAAAATGGGAAACATTTGGAGATGTGGGAAGTGATGAGACATCTTAACGATAAGGGTATCGACATGAGTTATGTAACTTGGTTCTTTCATGGTGAAAAGGATGGTGATAGTGCGGCAAGGCATCTAGGTAATAATCTGATACCAACTGAAATGGATGATGAGCAAGTTAGAGAAGGTGTAGTAGAAGATATGGGTTCCTTTGTCGATGCTACATTTGGAGTCTTTGACAGGGGTGATGGTGTTAGTGGTAATGAAGAAGTTGAAACTGAAGAATTTGTTCCCAAACCAGATTTGGGGAAGAGATATTACAGGTACAAACAGTTAGCTGAAGACAAGTTATATCCGGGTTGTAATACTAGCATCCTAACTGCAGTTGTGGAGCTGCACAACGTGAAGAAAACATATAAGATTTCAGATAAATGTGTTAATAGTTTGTTGGGTGTGATAAAGGGTTGGTTACCAAAAGGAAACAATTTGCCAGTAAAATACATGGCAATGAAGTCGATGCTCAAAGATATGGGGATGAAGGAAAAGTCGATTCATATGTGTGAGAATCATTGTATTTTGTATTACAAGGAGAATGTAGATTTGACCAGCTGCCCAGAATGCTTTGCACCAAGATATAAGGCAAAGGTTGATAAATTTGGGGAATAGTTGTCGTCGAATGAGCCCTCCAAGGTATTGAGATATTTTCCCCTCGGGCCGAGGCTCAAGAGATTATATACGATACCTTGGATAGCACATGCAATGACATGGCACAATCGAGCAGAAGTTTCACCAGATTATATGCGTCATCCGATCGATTCATCTCAATGGGATTTAGTGAAGAAGAAGTTTCCTGAGTTTTCAAATGAGGGGAGAAATGTGTGGCTTGGAAATGCAACTGATGGATTTAATCCTCATGGTATGCAGTCTGTGAATTATAGATATTGGACTGTCATAGTGGTTGTTTACAATCTTCCTCATTCCTTGTGCATGAAACCTGAATTCCAAATCATGACGATGTTGATTCCTGGGCCTAAGGCACCGGGGAAAGATATTGATGTATGTCTTCGTGTGCTAGTAGACGAGATCAAAGATCTGTTTGAGGATGGGATATCATATTTTGATGCACACAAATAAGAATTGTTTCAGCTGAGGGCTTATTTGATGTTTGGTATTCATGACTTAACTGCACAAGGTAATATTTCTGGATGTACCACACACGTCTATTTCGCTTGTGTACATTTTGCGGACAAGACCGAAGTGCGTATCTTCTATACTCAATAAAAAATGTTTACCCTAATTATCGGATATACCTCAGGGGTAATCATCATTTTAGGAAGGGAGAGAACTTGGGATTAGAAACTGATGAAACTAAACATGATCCAAAGCGACCATCAGGAAAGAAGTCGTTAGATAAACTAGCAAAAGTGACTTACAAACCTGGTAAATTAGTAGTAAGAAGCAAGGCGCAGAAAATAAAGAGATATGATCTCGATGTGGATGATGATCCTTATGGTGATGGTGTTGACGCTGAACTTACTGGTGCATTCTATAAGGAGTCTATCTTTTGGGATCTGAAGACCTATCTTATCCTCTATTTTCTCCATTGTGTAGATGTAATGCACACCGAGAAGAATGTAATGGAGCATATACTTGAGACGATCTTTGATTTTGGTAGTAAGTCTATGAAATCTTGGAATGCAATGGATGAATTGAAGGATCTAGGCTTGCACTATGGACAGTGGACTACCAGTAAACCTGGGAGTAGTACAGTTGCCTCCAAACCAATGTTTGTCTTAAGAAAAGCTAAGAAGGAATCATTTTGCAAGATTCTTAAAGACCTCAAATTTCCTTATGGTTTTGCGTCGAACCTGAGAAACAATGTTAATGTTAAGAATTCAAGTTTCAGTAACTTCAAATCCCATGACTATCATGTCATTATGGAGTATTTTCTACCTGTTTGTCTTCAGCATGCTTTTCCAAAGCACCCAGAGTTGCGTCGTGCACTTCACCAGATCAGTTTGTATTTCAGATTGCTTTGATCCAAAGTCCTAAGCAAAAGTGGACTGCAAGAGGCTAAGTTCATGGTTGCCGAGGCAATGTGTGTTTTGGAAAAGTATTTTCCAGCTTTATTTTTCGATATAAGTGTTCACATGACGGTTCATTTGGCTGACGAGGCATTGCTTTGTGGTCCCGTTCTATATCGTTGGATGTACCCCTTTGAAAGGTGAGTTTATGTTTTGTTTATATGATGTTGTTATTTTGGATAACTCGTATCTTTTATAATGAAGTGTCAATGTACAAACTGATACAGGGAAATGAAGGAGTTCAAAAACATTCCCAGTAACAAAAGATATGTTGAAGGGTCTATTAAGGAGACCAACCTCGTAAATGAAGCAGTCACGTATGCCGTGGAGCACACGTCAAATCCACGTGATGGCAATCACCAAGCCAGTTGGGAGGCCTTTCTTGGATAAGAGTCGGAGTATAGTGATGTAGGTCCTATGGGTAAACAAGGAACGAATGTGACGCTCGATTGCACTCAATTTATACAGATACAAAGATGGGTGCTTTTTTGATGTAATCCCGATGGTCTTGCTGATTATTACATGTATTTTTTTGATAAATATCTTAAGTCTTTCAATTATACACATGGTAAATTTAAATTCATTGATAAGAAATGGTAATTTTTGCTTATGTTACAAATCTCATTTTGCTATATGTAGATACTATTGTGAAAACCTTTTATCCATTTCACAAGATGCTAAAATGGAGGTCCCGGACGATGAAGTCGAAAAACAGACAGAGTTCATTGAGTGGTTGTATGAAAAGGTACTGAAATGAATCTATTAGGTCCTTAGGTTAATAGCTACTGACAGTGAACAGAACCCATATTGAGCAACTACAGAATCACATACATTAGCCTCAATGTTGTTTGTAAACATGCAGTTTTCTGGGCAATAACAACCTACATTGTGACACATAGTTAATATTTCCTACGTTTTCTGATTTAGCTACGAAATCACATACTTTTCCAACTGTGTCTAGCTATTTGCTTCTAATGGTAATTGTGTTTGTTTTTTATTGCGTAGCTGTTAAGAGAAAATAAAACTGATACATTGCTGTGGCGATATGTAAGAGGTCATGTTGAAGCGAAAGAGTTTGTTATGTACCGTGTGAATGGTTTTGTTTTCTCTCCCAGGTATTATGAAGAAACAGTCGGTAGTCAAGACAGTGGTGTTTGCATGACAGCAATCACCACATTTAGGAGCAAGAAATGCGATAAAAATCCCAAAACTTTGTTGACCAAGTGGTATGGGGTTGTGAATCAAATCTTAGAGTTGGACTATGGTCTATTTACCGAGGTTGTGTTTTATTGTGACTGGGTGAAAGCAGGTAGTGGAAGAAAAATATGTCCTGACTCGCATTTGGTTTTGGTGAATATGAATAGAATGAGGGATTCCGCTTATTGGTGAGACGAGCATGCAATTCTCGCTGAAGAGGCAAGTAGAGTTTTCTACTATAAAGATTTAAAAAGCGCTGATTGGTGGGTTGTTATCCATTCTCCCCATAAGATGATGCCGGGAATTGATAATTTGGAGAAACCCGAAATTGGCAGTTTCCAACAACTATTGTTAGATGAACCTAATTTACGCCCTTTGTTACGTCCTTTGACGAATTATGAAGCTTTTATGTCGTTGTAAAATGAATTGTCCTCTGTAAACATAATTTCTTTTTGTGTAAAATTGAGCAATACAATTTATATGTATTTCAGTAGCACTTGGTGGATTGGTACAGTAGACCAATTACGCGCACTATCTTTGCATTTTCTTAAGGTCCATAATTGATTGTAGCATGTTTTTGCTGGCTTATTGGGTAGATTTGAATTGGCAGTAGTATTCTCATCTGCTTTGCAGTCTTGTCTCGAATTTAGGCTAACAATTCTGATATGTGGCTATGAAGTTGTGTTGTAGTTTTCTGAACTTGCCTTCAGTCTTGGTTTAAGTCTGCAAACTGTTATAAGGTAGTTCAGTACTCAGATTTCTGAACTTCTAGGCTAACAATTCTGATATGTGGCTATGAAGTTGTGCTGTAGTTTTATGAACTTGCCTTCAGTCTAGGTTTAAACCTGCAAACTGTTGCAAGGTAGTGCAGTACTCAGTTTTCTGAAATTCTGTACAAGCTGTAGAATGTGAGATTTTAGGCTATGAAGCTTGTAGTGAGAAACTCAGTCTCAGACTTGTCTTAGAGACTTTGGTGATGTATCTTTCGAAATCATGTATTGGCTTGGCCTTATTTTTTCTTATAATAACTATGTTCTTAATATAAATCTGTAGCTAATAGGAATTGAAGCATAATATGAATTGTAGAGAAGCAGAATAAGAATTGTAGAGTAATTTAAGAAATAAAAGACATTATATTTAGTAATTATAACCGGAGCAGAAACATTTTTAGAACTTAGTATCAAAAAAACTGCACATCGCAGCTAAGTTCACATAACCAAAAAAGAAAACTATACCAAAAGAAAGTTAAGCCCCACAAAGTTAAGCATGTAACGAATGCTGCAATAAGTTCTTAAAACAAGAAAGAACTAAACCAAAGAGATTTCCCTAGAAGTATCGTTACGCATGTAACTTCAGCTTCCCAAAAAGATCAAATCACCCACAACATTTTCATTCATCTAAAAACTCCAAACGTCTTAAAGGCCATACTAACCATCCAATAATACCTAAAAGATCCTTCAATGTCCGGTATTCATCCCCCTGTGGTGCATCATATACAGCACAAGTCTCATCCAAAATGGTTTCAATTTTCACTCTCCTATCATCTACTACAAGAGCTACTCCATGAAACATCCTTCCATCTGAACCCTGCATGATATATCCTTTAGCTGCTACCTTCTTTTTTTGTTCATCAGGTTCACATATTGAATCTTTCCATTGTTAGCCTCATAATTCCCCATAGCATCAATAACACTAGAATTTGATCCAACATTTGTAGGACTAGAAGCATCAACAGATGATACATTGTTTCTTTGGATTTGATTGAGATGTTGAACGGATACATAATCATTAAAAGCATGTACAATAACCAACATGATTCAAATTGTTAGATACGGAGTTCAATGTAACCATTCATAATTGAGAGATGGGAATATACAGTTAAACACCTTTGACAGTTTGTTGATTTTGTCTACTAACACACTGTCCTCCTTGGGTCCTTCACTTGAGCTTGCTTTACTCGCATTAACTGTCTTTGCAAGTCTTGTTGTTACGGCTTGGCACTTTGATAACTGTGACGAGAAGGAACGAAAACATACTTTCCCTTTATCAGGGCCAAATACGTCAGTAATTGCATCGTTCTCAAAGTCCATAGAAGATAAGTCACCATCTTTGGCAAGGCTCTTTCTCTTCTCATGTGCTATTTTCACTTGTTCTTGCAAAAATTACATGTAAAATATTAACATCACCATCCAGAAATATACATGCAAAACCACTTGACACACAATATTCTCACAAATTTTTCTGGAGCACTAGGATGTATGACTCCATTTTTTCCTTTGTGCCCCTCCATCCAACTTTCAGGACGTCCAACAACAAAGTCTCCATCTTTCAATTGTTGTAGTCGTATATATGGGAAAACAATAAAAGATTATTAGTTTCCATGACGACAACACCAACTTAATTCAATTTATCAAGAAGAGCTATTGAATACAATACTTACAAGTTTATGACTTTTTTGAGCATATGATAATTGTAGGTACCGAATATCACAAGACATTAGCTTACGAACATCGTAATAAATATAAGAGGAAAGATCTACAAAAAATGCGATGATA